>VXAB01012429.1:0-48695 GCA_013399175.1 Odontophorus gujanensis
TAAAAGAGGGGAGGTTTAGATTGAAAGAAGGCTTGAGTGATAAGGGTGGTGAGGCACTGGCACTGGTTTCCCAGAGGGATGGTGGATGCCTCATCCCTGGAGACACTCAAGGTCAGGCTGGACCACATCCTGAGAACCTGATGGAGCTGTAGGTATCCCCATTTTTTGCAGGGGAGTTGGTATATTTGGCCTTAAAAGTCCCTTTCAAGTTGAACTATTCTGATTCTATTATATGTTATTATAAATTCTCTTGGTTAAAAACTCAGACAAGAAAGCAGAAAATCCATGAGGTATCTTTCTATCTCAACAAGTAATGGAAATAGAAGCCTAATGTGGAGTAATCCATTGATGTTCACAGGAGAAATTAAGTAATGTAGAGAGGTAATTTCCCCACCTAGTGTGACTATGTGGAACAGCTCGATGCCAGTTATTTGCAGTGTCTGACAGCTGCCTGTGCTGTGGCATGGGTACAGAGGAATGGGAGTCATGCCAGCATGGAGCCAGGCCTTGGCCTGTGCTGAGCAGAGAACAGAGCTGTGTGAAGGAAGATGCTCAGCAGCATCCAGGAGCAGAATCCCTCTGGGGGCTGGCAGCTCCCTGTCAATCATTCAGTCTTTCCATTCAGACGAGAAGAAAGTTGACCATTTTTGATTATACTCTGAAATAAAACTTCTCAGACTGATTGTGCATCTTTGGAAAAGAAAAATGTTCTCTCTACACATGAGGGATCATGACAAGAGCACCAAAATGCCATAATCACAGATGTGGTCTTTGCCACCACAGATTGTAAAGAACAGCTGTTGGTTAATGGGGCAAACAGGATGAACTGTGATTATTGCGATTATTGCCAGGCTGTCTGGGATCAATGTGTACAGAGCAATCTATGCCAGAGCATCCCACTGTTGTCTGACACTCACATCTTCCCTTTGCCCTTCATCTTGTTGCATTTAGCTCCTGACTGCAGTCCGTGCAGCAGCATGACATAGCTGCTGGCTGTCTCCTGCAATACAGTTTTATCTTCATCATGCTGTTTTTATCTCTGTGAACCCAGAGTATTATTAAGCACAGAAAATAGCTGCTGTGGATTCACAGAGTACCTAAGCCTAAAAATACCACACACAATTTATAATCTCCTTGAAGGTCTTCCACATAACCTTTCTGTTGACAACAATAGCTGGAATAAGTTAAGAATAATCCAGAACCAGAAGGTTTGGAACTGTGGTTGCTCATATAGCAGAGCAGGTACTAAGCAAGCTGTGTTCCTGAAGATGACTCAGCCTTTCTTTCAGTGTAAGCAAAAGGTGATCATGGCTTTTCTGCAATACTTTTCCAGCTAGCTGAGGTGCTAGTGGTCATGTCTCTCCTCACTATCTGCAAATGAGAAAAACTTTAAATCTCATGGTGGGCGGAGAGCTATAGCCTTCTACTCTCCAGTTATCATCTACAAACAAGTATAAAGCATTGTCAGGAAAACTGAAGGAAAATTGATGCTACCCACAGGAGGAGTTAGTGATGCTTGTCTTCATAAGGTTTTCATTGTTTCCCCTATAGATATGTCTGTGTTTATATGTATGTATTATCCAGTAATTCTGGAGGAGAATGGCCACTATCTTCTAGCTGGGCAGTTCTGTTTCACATCTCAGATCTCTTGGCTAATTGGCAGCTTCCCAGTCCTGGGGATACCCTTATTTCAGGTTGGTTACCATCTACAGTTTGCTTTGCTACTGATGAGTCTTGATCAGGAACCAATAAATTCCTACGTGTTATGGGACCTGCAAGCTTTCACACAATGTGTGGATTCTACTGACAGTAATGGGATGTAAATGCATGAGATACTGATCTTCGTAATTAAGTTTACTCCATCAAAAATGCATTGCAGGAATAGAGAAGCAGGAGACATCTGCATGCTGTGCCTCACCCTTGTTAACAGAAAATGATTGTGCTCTTATTATCCCATAATACTCTAGCCACATCTTGCTCCCTATACAGGGATATTTGTGCCAGGAAGATGCAATATGGAATGCAGAGGGGTGGAGGGTTGAAAAGAACCCAAGGGATTAGGTAGTCAGATGCCATTGCAAGGTGAAGGGAATTAGGCCCCTACCTTTCCATGTCTCCTTATAAAGTTTAAGTCATGACACACTTCCCCATCAACTCACCTCAAAAGAACAGTGTATTGAAGGCATGTTCCAAGGCTTTTTGAACTCTGCGACACTCTAAATGGACATACCTGACATTAACTACTGAGAGAAGTAAATGCTGAGCATCTCTAAAGGTAAGAACATTTTGATGAGTGTTCCTAAAAATGGATATGGCTTCAACTATCAGTGGATGAAAAATTACAGGCACAAAATCAAGGAACTGAGCTGATTAACACAAAGCAGATGAATCTTGAGCATCTGGAAATGCTGTTCTTTGGATTTTAGAATTACGAGAGATGCTCCAAAAATAATGCCTTGTATTCTATGATGTTGGCCCATAATGTAAGAAGTAGATGTTGGTGGTGTGGCAGTACATGTTGGACCTTCCCAACAATATCCCATTCCATGTTGCTGCTGTGTGACAGATGGCAGCAGAGGTGCAGTCTGACAGAACACAGTCTGACGTATGAAGCAAAGGTGTGTCATTGAATTCCTCCATGTAGATAAAATGGCACCCCTGGAAGCTTGCTGAACACTGATGGAGACCAAACAGTGGATGTGAGCACAGTGAGATGATCAGTGATATTCTTCAGCAGTGATGACAGTGACAGTGGGTCACCTTCACTGGTGCAGATTGTTACAAATATGGCACGCAGTCTTCATTCACCATTGGGATTGACTATAGTGGAAAATTGTTCATGGTAGCTGGGAGTTTGCACTATCCAGTAGTGTCGTGTTCTTTGTATCTGTTGCAGTCTCCATGGAAATAAATAGGAGGCATTATTTTTAGTGCTTCCTATGTAAAATTCTGGTAGAATGGGAGGGATGAAAGACCAAGAAAGCAATGAATTTTGTTACAAAACAAACCAAATCTGACTCATCAGCATGAGTAGCGCAAAGATCTTTGTAATTTCTCCTTTGAGTACAAGGTAGTGCAATTGAAAACTGCTTAAATAAAGAGAACAGAAAAGCACAAAATTCACTCTTATCTTTTGTTTCTCTTCCTTTCCACAGCTGGGAAGTGACACCTGACTCAGATTATTTCTGTCTGGCTTCATTTCTCAGGTACATGAGAACATTTGAAACAAGCCTGTAAGGACAGTGGAGTTGTTACAGATTTATACCAAAGTATTAACAGGGCCCATCTTCAGAGACCTTTCCAACTCCAGTGAACATGAATAGCAACGTAGTACAGAACTTAAATAAATAACCTTACCAAATAAATTTTAATAAATGAAACCTCAATAAATTAACTATGTGTTACAGCACATTACAGTCTAGTTTCTTGTTAAAGGGATGGCATTCTCTGAATTTCTTAAGAATGCTACAGCCGCATTGGTCCTAAGTTTCCAAACACCTGAAATAGTCAGTGACAACTTGGAATTAACCTGCATAGAAAAGGCCAAATGCACTGGTCTTGCTTGAGGCTTCATGAGTGTTATTTCCCTGATAAAGAAAGACTTGTATGCACTTCCCTAGAGGAGGGTGATTCACCATATTAGGCTGAGAACCAGTACAATGCAGTGCAAGCAATTCAGTTGCACACTGTATGGTAATCCAGGCATGACTCACTACACTCAATATAGAATTGCAAGCAGACATTTGCAGTAAGTAGGGAGGACTTTAAAACCACATCCCTTTATATTGTGCAGAGGGATCCTGGCCCAGCAATCCTTTTGGATTCAGCCAAGTGCTCACTAAGGTGCTTCATACTGTACGTACGCTTACACAGGACAGGAGAGCAGTTTAAGGGAGTAAGTTGAAGCATGTGTTTAATGTCTTTACATCACCTACAGTATGCTCTTATACAGTGTGTTGAACGAAGACAAAAATGGCCAGTGTTCCCCTCCTGGTCTTTTTCTTAAGCTTGAGAGTCACCCAGAGTATTTACAGACAGCAGTACTCGACTGAGATCCTTGTGAAATTTTCAGTAGTGATCACTGGATAGGAGCACATTGTTATCTGAATGGATGCTAAATCTGGCACAGCTTCAGCGTGGCTTCTCAAAAGCACTGAGCAGCTGCACTGAGACGTGATCAGCACTACTCACTGACAGACTTGGGGGCAGAGGGAGGGTACAGAGAACTGAGGACAACGCTCACCCTACCTAAGTTTAGATGTGTAAATGCAGTGCCTGAGTTAGGCTCATGATTCAGAAGTGAGCTGCTTACGTACCCATGAGACAGTCAGTCTCCTCCACATTGTGATGCAGAGAAACCTCTGAATCTCACAGGAGCTCTAAAGGAGTGGATTTCTATTAGCTGTAAAGAAGTCGAAAAGGACCACTCAGTGTGCTACAAATACCTTTCCATAAAGAATTTCAGATATCAAAGCCTTGAAGGAACTTGAACTGCAGTGTTTTCATGAGACACATAACATCCATGTGTTACAGTGCCTGACACTGTATTTACCCATTGTCTTACAAAACTAGTGTTACTGAACTGTCTGAATTGTTCAAAACCCCCTACACAATTGTGTCTACTTTTTGTCTAAGACTGGGTTTATTTGTTCATCAGTGCAAGTGCACACATACAGGACTCTCTGGAAAACTGTACTCTACGTGTTCATAAAATAAACAAACATCCCTTCCCACTCTCCAAAGGAGCCTACAGTATCAGTACTGCTTTGATGAAAAGCCTGAGCAAAAGTTTAAATTCTGTGCTAGCAAATAAAATCTGCATCTTCTTTCATTCTGTCCTGCTAAGAGCTGCTAAGTTCTGCCATTAAGTGCTTACATAGAATTACGTAAAACATGTACATAATCTTTCTTTTCATCTAAATACAAAAGATATTAATTGCATCAATTTCAGAAAGTCTGATATAGTTACTGGTTAAACAGTGTTTTCAATATCTACAAGGATTTTCAGACATGCTTCATGGTGCACTGCTCTAAGGCAGAATAACTGAAATACAGAGTGAGAGAGGAAAAGCTGTGGGTTTTTCCTAGATATTATGTTTTTAATATGTCCCCTACAAACCACAGAATTGCATGCAGGTATCTGGGTTGCTTACTGAGCCCTGGTGCTGGGTGCTGCCTTTACTTCCTGGATGTTTGCGCTGCTCTGCACCGCACTATCGCTATTCTTAAGTGTAGGAATAATTCACTGCAGCTAATGGTACTGACATATGGCTTTGTTCTTTGTCTAAGCTTTATAGGTCCATTTCACATGAGCACTTCATGGACTGGCATATGCAAAACTGCACTTCCTTAGTTCCAAGTTCATTTCCTTATCAGAATATATGGCACTGCATTATGCTGCGTGTTCATGATTCGAAGCGGTGACTGATAACACAGACACAGTCAAATAAAATGGTATGGGGAACAGCGAGCAGTTCATTTGTTTTGGGGAGAGAATATGACATCAGAAATACAGCTATAGCCCAGCTAAGTTTGATTGGATGTAGTCAATTGGCTGAAACGATAAAACTGTTAATATATTATTTTTTTTCCTGATAAGTATCTATATTCAAGTATTACCTGTTGATTTTTCCCTGGTATCTTAGTGGAACTTGGAATACATTTGATATTATTTTCCAGAGTGCATTTACTGCATTGCTGGATGCAAAGTTTCTCCTCCTTTCTGCTTACATTATTCCCATAAATTGCAATAAGAGAAGTGATATATTTAATGACTAGTCATGTCATTTACTGTAAAATTGTTTACTGAAATGATTTCTATCAGTGTCTGTTAGGGTTGGAGTTTGAACCTTTTCAGTCTGCAGCCAGAAATATTTATTTGCTTAGTGACTGATTCAGGGCAAAATGCACATCTGTAGAGTCGTGCCTTTCTAAAATGCTGATACAGTGGGAGCTCTGGACACAGACCTTGCAAAAGAAAGGATGTGACCAAACAGGAGGGTTTCAGGTGTAACTGCATGAGCACAGAAGAGTTGCTGCATAATAAGGACCTAAAAGGTTTTTCCCTCAAAGTTTTGAACTTTTCAGAACTGGACTAACTTATACCTGACTTTCCTTGGATTTGTAGCCTTTGAAAATCTGCAGTGATGGGGATTGGTTTGCTTTTGCCAGAAGCATCTAAAATACAGCACTGCTGTGATGCATGAGGCTGTTAGCATGGCTGTCACTCTGTCACGGAGTGATCTGTGTGTTAAGATACATATTGGTTCATAAGCAGCATACAGATGGTTGTTTATAACAGCACTCATAAGTTCTAATACTAAGACAATTCCAAAGACAGTAACATGTTCTTTATGCTGAAGGTGTTCATGATTGTTTTCAAATGACTTCAGGAGCAGTAAGAGGAAACGTTTTCTGATACCTTATTTTCTGAGGTTAGGGCTGCAACAGAAATTATGCTTGGGTAGCACTAAGCAGTTAATGCTAGGAAGCTTAAATGCAACATGACTTTTAAAAATCATGCCATATTTTTGAGAGAGAAACCATTGTTTAGTGTGAAAATGAGTTAATATGGTTTGAATGTAGACTTTATATTTCTTTCTTTTATGCTGCTTTGGCAAAGACTTTTCTGAACATGTATACTTTGAAGGATTTTTGCTGTGGAAGCAAGTGGAAGTAAGTTACTGACAATGGAGGCAGCATTTGATGAAGCAGGACACGCTCAGCAAGCTGTAGTTAAACAACACCCTGCAAACAAACCCCACCTGAGAACGACCGGTGACAGCCCACAGCTGGTAAAGATTTTGGAAGCTAAAACTCATTCCTCTCCATGCTGAGCTTGCCCCTGCACAGGGTCCTATAACACGAGGCCCTGCGCTGGAGATGGATGCACCTCTCTGGGCATCAGCACAGGGCTTGGTGTGGGTCAACAAGCAGCTCCTCCTGAAGAGCAGCTCTCTACTGCTTCCATATGTGACTGGTAGTACACTAAGGGCTTCTTTCTTACTGTGTGCATAGCAGGGAAACAAAGACACCTTTAACTGTTGGGGCTTTAATGCAAGGAAAAGAAGATGTGTATTTAATTTTACTCGTAGCACTAGCGACACATCTGTAAGTGAAACATGCAGAATTTTGTCTTTCAGACACAGCAATGAGCACCAATGCTGTCAAGCAGAGAACCTCACTCCAGTTGCAGTCATGAAAGGTGCAGTGTTTCTCCATGTGGAAAAAATCTCTGCAGCCCTTCTTATTCAAGTAGTGACACACTTTCTCCACCCAACCCATTATTACTTTCTAATGCCAATGCTTTCAACACTAAACTATATTTCCCTGTCTTTTTAAGTCAGTGGTTTGACATGATCTTTCTGTTTTCTTTACAAATGTTAAGACCACACACTCTGAGCTCTGCTAACACACTGTATTATGCTACTATTGGACAACTTTTAACATCACATCACATACATATTGCAGTTGCTGTTGGAACAT
This sequence comes from Odontophorus gujanensis, assembly GCA_013399175.1. Taxonomy (NCBI): domain Eukaryota; kingdom Metazoa; phylum Chordata; class Aves; order Galliformes; family Odontophoridae; genus Odontophorus; species Odontophorus gujanensis. The sequence continues at coordinate 7,486 of VXAB01012429.1, forward strand.
GCCCTTTAAAAAATAGTTTTATTGGGTGAAATTGTCTCTTCCCCAAGAAAAATCTGGTTCTTCAATATAATTTATTACACCTTTTAAAATTCTGTCTGTTCAATAAAATCTTTGCTACAATATAAATACCTGTAAAGAAAATATAATTTAAAATTCTGAGATGAAATATTTTTTTTTCCTTCAATGTTTTTTCACAAAACTCACACAGGCACGAAGGAAAGACTAACAATAAAAATAATTTACTCCTGTACAACGTACTCTGGGTTGGAAACATTCAAAAGAGACTTCAAAGTTGTTCTCTGATGAAACTTTGGCTACAACATAGGAATTTGTCTCACAACAAAGGAGAGTCCTATGTCATCCACCCGTTTAAATCTGAAAACTTTTTTTCAAGAGCTGATTTGAGTGTTCATAGTACTTTCCTCATTTTAACATAGTTGGTTGATGACTGGCTAAAATCACTATCTGACGGCCCCTGCGTGGGACCAACAGTGGTCCATTATCACTGAATGGGATTATAACTGTAGAGATTAAACTCCCAATTCTGACAATTTAATGGTGGTGGAAGTAAGTAAGTGTTCTCACTAACTCCTCCAGTAGCAGCATTTAGAAATATTCACATTCTGCTTGTTCAGTAGTTATATATTGCCAGAAAGCTTGTGTTAAAGGGACAACATAAAAAAAGCTCTCTTATTGCAAACAATTAGCTTTTTTTCACTTCTCTTTCTATTCAAATGTCTTCTTAGAGAGAGTAAGCAATTTAAGAGTAAGAGACATTTACTCTTGCAGTTGTTATCTTTGAAGTATGGATAGAAATACAGAAGAATTCTTCAAATCATCTAAGCTACATCTATCTAAAACTAATAGCAAAAACACAGACTGAGCCACAGGTAGACATGAAACCACTAAAATCAAAGCACATGTTTTTAAATCTTAAGTTCAGCAAGATAATTTTCAAAGTTACCTTTAAGCAGTGATTACAGATCTTAGCGTGAGATTTGAAAAATCAGTATCCAAACAGATGAAGAATGAACACAATGTTGAACTCCTCTTTTAGAGACACTTGGATCATTTTAAGAAATGGACAATAAAGGAGGAATGCATTTCTCTAGAATATTTGGAAAATATTTCCAGTCTACATTTCCACAGCAGATGACAGAAAAAAGTAAAACCTGGTCAGCACTTGTTTGGATTATCTTTAGCACTGCAACGAGACACTAGGAGCTTTCATTTCCATAAAGTAGATCATGCCCAATTTCTGAGCATCCAACACTGCATTGTTTGTTGGTAGTTTTCTTTCTTTCTTTTTTTTTTTTTTTTTTTTTTTAAATTATGAACAGCAAAACTTTATTTCAGTCTTTAATCTGGTTTTAAAGAAATATATGTGGAAAACTACTTGTCTAATATGCTGCCATTCATACCACTGTACTGTATATGATAGCACATACGATTTTTTTCCACTTTGGATAGGGTGATGGGTCTTTCTGACCAGTCCTTCACTACTAATAATTATATTTGGAAGGAGCCTCCCCACTATGTATTTTCCTTTATTATCTTTTCATTTCTAGTTTATTATTGCTGCCGTAGATAGGCAGCAGGCTGCCCTTGCTGCTGTCTGACACTGCTTTGTTCCCCTCTCTTGCACATTCTTCTTCCCTTCCTTTCCTTCTTCCACATCCCATTCTGTCCTCCCCTCTACTTATAACTCCCTTCTTCTGGGTATTTTTTTTAAATTACACCTCCCTCCATTCATTTTGCCTTCCTAGATATATGGGAGGTGTTACAATTCACCAGACATTGAAGATGTACTCTTTAAATGAACTTTGATGGTACAGAGTTTCTTTCTACACCACTCTAGTCACAGGTTAAGGATGGGACAAAATGATCCCAGCTTTGTTGCCCTGGCTACCGCGGACATAGACATCTCAGGAGGCATTTACATTACTTAACTTTAGAAATCTGATGGAGGCTCCAAAGGTAGGAGGTTGGTTCTTCAAAGTTCACATAGTCAATAAAAATAGATTGGTACTCCACATCGTGTAATTCCGAACCAGTGCAAAAACTAGTATAGTGCTCTTACGTGCTATCTGTCTTCATTAGCTACATACAGCCTAGAAAAACTAAGCTCATAATTCAGGCACTTCATTTAGGCAGTTTAAGTTAGGTGGTGAGAATCCCCATGGTCTGTAATGCATCGTTTGGAGCTTTTTTATGTTAGAGTATGACTGCCTCTAGTCTAAATCATTAATAACTTCAATGATGCTCCAATCCAATTCCAGTTTCCCAACTGTTCCTTTACAGGAGAACAGAAGGGTAAGAGTGCATTGTTGTTTGGAAAAAGAAAAAAATACTATGAGGGAAGAGGTACTTGCTACAGGAGTTAAAGCTACAATAAAAGCCAAATATAAGAAAGACTACACTATTCATTACAAATACAGAGATGAGAGTACCTCCCCATAGCTTTGGCAGTTGCATTCAAAACTGCTTGGCAGTTCAGGTTTTGAATCCCACTGCAGGCTAAGGGAATAGGGTGGAAGAATAAGTAACATGAAAATTGCTTAAAATAGAGCATTAGTATTTTCAAGGGAATACTGCTGCATTTCATGCCTGAGGGGGCAAATCTACTCTGATGGTAATGAAGAAAGTCTTCGAAAAAGCTATTACTAAAAAGCATCAGCTTACTGCCTTATCCTTCCTCCCACATTTGTTTTTTTCCTTCCTTGATGTTTGTGTTAAATATGAAGCAATCAAAGCAGCAATCACACAACTACAGCATACAATAGAGTTCTGAAGAAAAACTCAAAAAAACGGAGGTGGGGTGGGAGAACGAACATTTCCAACTCAGCATCATAGTTTAGTTTCCTTCATTTATAATATCGACCAAGGCTTGCAGCAGTCTGTCATCTCTATGCTTGTATGGTTTGGCATTGTAAAAAAGATCAACGTAGTCACTGTACAGACTTTCTTCGGAGTCTTTTAACTGAGAGGGCTCGTTTAATTTTTCGAGGGCTTGATAGAAGTGTTCGTATGGAATACTTAACTTCTCACTTGCAGTCTTCTTCGGAAGTCGCTTCTGAGCCATCTGTCTGCTAAAAGCACTCTGCAGTAAATGCAGCATAGCCTCTGATGGGACCTTATCTTCTGCTTTGTTACTGCTACTACTGATCTCTTGCGTTTCTTTCTCTTTTTCACTCAAGTTCTCCAGTGTGGTACGGTCCTAGAATGCAGATTGGTGTAAAACAGGTTAGGCATCAATCCAAAACTGTCTGGAGTAAGAGTTGCTCTGATTTAGTGATTTTCATGTACAAATATGTAGGTGATGTTTATTTTCATTTTGGAGCCACGGAAGTCTAGAAAATAACTAAAACGCTACGTATCAAAAAAGACTATCCAAAAGACTTTATCAAATCTCCCCACAAGTCATGTATTTACCCAGATCCTGCACAGGAAGGCTACAATTTGTAACTTTAAGGCAAGATTCGTCTCAGGCTCAAAAATATTCCTGGCTGTGCTATGGGAGACAGCTCCTTGGCTATACGTCTGGAGGAAGTACACACAGTGGTGATGGCAACTCCAAATGTGCCACAGACCCTCACAGAAAGGACTGAACTAATGTTTCCACATTATCTGCTCTATAGGTGCTCTCACCTGAGAAGACAGTGAAGTCTGGCTTATCTGTGGCCATGACATGTACCTCAGCAAACTTTAGAAGGGTAATGCCAACTACAGATGTACAGAGAGCTCAGTAGATGCACAATCTCATTTTAACACTCACTTCATCTTGAGCTGAGTTCTATACGTTTCCACCAAGTTTCTCCTACAACACCTCCTAAGTCCAGTTTTATTTTCTTCCAGTTTTATTTTACTGCACGTGGCTGCCACAGCTATGGACACTTAATTTTACATATTTGAAGTTCCATAATCATGTTTCCCTCAGTCTTCTTTGTAACCTTACTGATGGAGGTTAATCTCTTTATACTTCATGGACATTCTCATTACTTAAAGGGGAGATGAATAGAAGGGATGTAATTAAGTATTCTGAAGACACTGACATAATCAGTGGAACAAGAGCTGCTTTGAAAATAACACCTCCTCTTTTATGAACCTGGCCCACTACATCAGAGGCAGACCATGGTACACAGTAGGGGCTGAACTTTCCCACCACTACTCCTTCACATTTTGTTGCTGTGTGATAGATGGCAGCAGAGGGGCAGTCTGACCGAATAGCAACTGACAAGGAAGAGTATATGAAGTAAAGGTGGGTCACTGAATTCCTCCACTGGGAAAAAAATAGGACCCAGTGACATTCCCTGATGCTTGCTGAAGGTTAACGGAGACCAAACAGTGGATGTGAACACAGTGAGAAGGCAGGTTGTGCGTTTCAGCAGTGGTGACAGCAACATGGAAGACTAGCCATGTTCTGGAAGGGCATGAACACCTCTCACATCACAAAATGAAGAATGTTTCAATCAGCTCAACTGCACAAATTGGTGGGTTACCACTGGCTTCAATGAGCTGGAAACAATGGTGGTAACATTGGAATACTGCAAAATTTGCACCAGGTAGGTCATACAAATGCTCATACAGGAACAGAAAGAACACTGACAGGTTGGTCAGGACTTAGTGAATCAATATGATGCTTAAGGTGACCTTTTCCTGGATCACATCATTACCAGTGACAAGATATGGTGACACCACCACTATGTCAGAATGACAATGAATGAAGTAAAGACATGCAAATTCCTCATGAAAGAAGAAGTTCAAGATGCAGCCCTCAGCAGGCAAACTGACGTCTTTTGGGACAGAAAAGAAAACAGTGATCCTTCTGGATTTCTCGAAACCAGGACAATCATTTCTGAGTGCTACATTGTGATGCTGACTTAGCAGAAGGCTCAAACTTCCCAAGTCAGGCCGGAGAAGAAGACAATCTTTCCCTTAAAACACAATAACTTCAGGCCCTATAGCAGTTTGAAGACTGTGGAGCATGTTGCCAGTCTCAGCTGAACTTTGGTACCATATCCAGCAGATAGTCTGGATATGCTGCCATCTGACTTGCATTTCTTTGGGCTGATGGACTGTGTAGGCAACATATTCCTTACAACTGTGCTGTCACAGCAGCTGTGAAACACTGGGTCACCTCAGCTGGTGCAGACTTTTGTAAGTGTGGCATGCAGGCTCTTGTTCATCACTGGCAAAAAAAAGAATGGCTACTGGTGGTGGCTATGCCGAGAAATAGCTTCGCAGCTATTGTGTGTAGCTAAGGATGTGCTCCATCAAACGGTGTTATTGAACTCTTTCCAACTGTTACCATTTCCACTGAAAGAACAGTAGGCACTGTTTTCAGAATATTGTGATATTTGCATCTAGAAACCCACTGCTATTCTCAGAAGCCTCAAATACATCTATTTTCCATACGGAATTCTGTCTCAAAGGTAAGAAGGGGTGAAAAAGGAGCTGACAACTCCTTAACTGAACTGCCTGAACTGTCCTGACTTTTGTATGTGTTATATAACAAACCTGCTTCAAAGCTCCCTAAAAACAAATCACCACATTCCTTTGGGATTGAACACCCATTCTAACTGGAATTACAAAGTTTTTCTGTGCATTCCTCCCTCTTGTACCATTCAACAGCATAAGCTGTTGGGTTCAAAACTTTAGTATCAATATCCTTTTTCCATCCTGAATCTGCTAGGTGCTAGCCTTACAAAAAAAAACAAAACATAAAAGACCAATAAAAATATCTGTTGGTGACATGTTGACAAAATTACAATACTTGCACAACTCACAAACAGTCTGAAGCTAGAGGAAATAAATACAGAATGAGTATGTGTCGTTTCACTACAAAAAATAAACAAAACTAAGCAAAAACAACACACTTTTCTTGCAAATTTAAAAATCCATGGAGAAAAGAATTAATGAGAAAGTACCTCTACAAGGTCTGTCATCTTCTCCACTCCTCTTCTGTCATTTTGCACAGCATTGTAAGATGTGTACACACGTGGCCGCTTCATATGTTCAGGCTGGGTACCAGTGCCATGCAAAATCAATTTCCAATTTACAATCCTTCCTTCATTTTGTATTCTTTTGGACTAAGGGACAAGACAGCATTAGCACAGGTACTCAGAATGTAAGAGGAGTAAACAGAGGATACCTGATCATAAAAAAATGTCTCCGTGAATATCTAAGGTTAGGCCATGATCTGTAAGCCCCAAAAGACTGGTACGTGGACAGAACTTATCAGAAGCTGGAATTTAGTGCAATGGTTTGACTACTAATATTTTGATGTAAGATAATTATTTATTAATCTTATATGCATCAATGGAATTTCATAACAATACTAAAATTATTGAAGAAGCATTTTGTATTATTAATATTAGTTCAATAGGCCATTAAGGTTGTTTTCTTTAAAGTGTTCCCAATACAATATCTGGGATAACACTCTGTAGGGGTGTACAGCAAGGACTGGAAACAATCTTGTGGAAATGAGAAACAAATGCTTTGTACATTAGTTTTGACAGTGATATTTAAAAAGTAGAAAGTGGAAGAGATGAGTACAGAGAACAGTGAGATTTTATTTTTCCTAAGCCTCTTTCAGAATTTTTGCTTGTTTATTTAGTGACTGAAGAGAGCCACTGAAGCTCTTCTTCACTATGGAAAATTCACATCAAAGTTTACATATAAAAGTTTTATGACAACTCAGTTATCAGTAACTCTGCATGGTGACCTATTATTCCAATTAGTCATTAATATGAAAACTTATTTGTGGAACCACAAAACTGTAAACACTGAGGAAGAGTACATCATTTCTTGTGGACAAAAGTTTGACTTACTGTTGGTTTAAAGAACCTGTTGCAATTGAAAAATGAGGAAGAATCAAAGACAAAATGCCCTTCTTAGCTTTCTTCCAAAAAAAAAAAAAGTATTATTTTAGTTACAAAGAGCAGGATATCTGTAACCATGGGGTTATCTATAAGCCTACAGTATTAACACTATACAGTTGTCAATAATATTTACTTCCACTGCCTTGTCCATCTGTTCAGTATTAAACCCATGTTTACAACTTGAGGCCAGTAAGGGTGGGAGACTCAGCATCTGATAGGAAGCATTCAAGTTGCGTGCATGATCTGATCCCTGCTGACAAACTGATTCACAGAAAACTTCAATGAAATCCTCCAGAGATGAGTGAGCTCGTACTTTTACTTTGAAAAGAATGGTTTTTCAGGTCTTATCAAATAGCCCTCTTCTGATTTCTCACTGTTGCAATTCATATTCCCAAATGGTTTTAATAAGCTTACTTTATACCTGTAGATTTCTTGGCTTTAGTCATTTTTCAGCAGACATTACTCTGAGAAAGAGGTTAGGGGAAGATATATAACAGAATAGCTCCCTAAGGTCACCAGAAATTCATTAACTCAAAGGGTTTTAAGTTACTGACAATTATGCTTATGTACCAAAAAGAGACTAGGTATATCCTGTCTTCTTTTCTGCAGAAAAAAAACCCCACCTAATTTACACTTAATTATATGCAAATTTGATTACATACTTCACACCATGAATCACAGAAAATTATATGAAGAAGTGATTTCTTTCAGTGACATATAATGTGAGGAAAACATAGGCATGAAATTTCTTTTGACAGGTACATGTCAATGAAATAAGTATAGTGCTTTGCATTCGTGTAAGAACAAGAAAATCTGACACTTTCTGCCTCAGATGAGCCTTTAATCTTTAATCCAGATGGATACCTTGTTTAAATACTCTCATTGTAGCTTGCTTAGTGCACACTCAACACATTTGGTAGTGGTTGTGATACGGTTAGTGACGTGTTAGCTTTCAAACTTAGCTGGTTAACATGCAGACTTACCACATCAGTAACTCTTAACACCCAAGTGCCTGTTGGATTCTCTCCCCATGTGTGCACAGACATGAAATCCCAGTTCTTAAAGCCATTGGGAGATTTATCTCTCTCTCTCTCAGCCAGTAAGACAGTGGTGGTCCCTGTGTTAGAGTAACACAGTAGTGACTGTTCATATGTTTCCCCTTTAGCTTTCAGACTGCATGCTTGCAAACTATATAATGTAAAGGTAACCTGAAAAAAACACTATTTAGCAGTGGCTTGGAGAATGTGGAATGTACTATTTCTGACCTCCGGTTACTTTAACAAACAAGCTCATGTGGTACAAACCAAGGCCTTGTCTTGAATATATCATTATATATTTTTTGGTTAATGGCTGTAAACCATTACGGTCTGGAACTCCAACAGGGTGAAATGTATTTGTATTGTTATTTCTATTAAAAAATGCTGTCCTTCACAAAGTAATTCTGCAGCAGAAGAGTTTCCACTGGAGAGCAGGTTTGTTACGCTGATTTGCGCATAAGCAGAGAGCAAGGGAGCTCTATTTATGAAACATGGAGCAGAGAAACCCCAGGAAGCCTAATCACAAGATAAAAATACATCATATTTGAAAAGTCATGGCTGTCAGGCAAAGCTCCCAGTGACAGAAAAAAGGGGATCTTAACTTCTGTTTTTAGGAAGGGTAGAAAGGAAGACCTGGGAGCTACAGGCCAGTGAGACTCATGTCTGTGCTTGGGAAGATCACTGAGTAGATCCTCCATGGAGCTGATGGAAGAGATGTCAAGGCACATAAAGATGATGAGGTGATTCAAGACAGCCTCACCAACGGCTGATCAAACCTGACTAATTTGGTGGCCTTCTACAAGGGAGTGATGGAATCACTGGACAAAAGAATGATGTCATCTATTGGACTTCCGCAAGGCCTTTGACATGGCCCCATCCATTATCTCATCCTTATCTCTAAGCTGGAGCGATATGGATTTGAAGGAGGACCTGGGGGTTCTGGTGGACAAAAAGATGGACATAAGCCAACAGCGTGTGCTTGCAGCCTGGAAGGCCAACTGCATCCTGGGCTGCATCAAAAGCATGGTTTGTACCACATTCACATCTGGGGCTCCCAACACAAGAAAGATGTGGAAGGGGATTTGGACTGGTTAGGCGTTAAGGTCTCTTCCAAGTCATTCTATGATATTTTCATTCTATGATTAAAGATAATAGTGTAAATACAGAGATGGGATGACATACATTTAGTAGGAATGTTTAATAGGAAAGTAGAAAAAACAGCAAGAACTAAGGGAAAGAAGAGTTTAGCCATAATAGCAACATGATATCATTGTGGGTACAGCAACACTTACTTAAATACTGTTCCCTTATCTAAACCCAGAGATATACATACAAAGATGAAGAACATATTACAGTCATCAGTCTTTCAGAAAGAGATATTTTACTGATATGAAGACATACCTCTTACATATTTGTAACAGAACAGAGTCCTGGAAGGGAAATATCTCTTTAAAATAAAATAAGGCTGTTGTCTCTGTGATGTAACTACAGACAGTCCATTTATACACCCTCAATCTAAAATTTATCTAAGGTGAAATTAAATTTGAAAATACTACCAACAGTGAAGGGCAGGATTGCTTCCACATGACAAAAGCTAAACTCAGAAAATTAAGTGTTAAGATTAGGCTTCAGAGAAATCACAGACAAGGTAGGGTTTGTAAGTATACTATATGTACAATACCTTAACCTGTTTGGAAGTGAGGTCATGTAACAATGATACGAACAAATAATTAGTTGGTTTTTGTCTGTGAAATACTAAATTAGCCTGATGTTTAATTCTGTATCTGTTCTCTTTTGTTTATGAATAGTATCAGACAAACTGACTGAAGACTGTACTTTCTACAAAGTTGTTTGTACACATTCTTTTCTCTTGTGCTGTTATTTCTAGGCACCATAAAGATAGCTTGCCACGCTGTAGTACATTTTGTACAGTTGTACTAAGGTGTCTAAACAGAGACATACTGGTTATTTTTACATACACCAATGGGAAGACACACTTAGATGAAATCTAGGGAGTCAGATTTCCCAGTTTTTCATTAGGTCATTAAATCACAGCTAGGCTGATAAGCATTATTAAATTATAATTTGATACCACCGGAAGTTCTCAATTTTTACAGGTCCTGTTGCTTGAAGGCAACGTATTAGAAATAGTGCCTTCATCTCTGAAGTATGATTTACATTCATCTTCTTACAGAAATAACCCAAAACACACAAATGTTGTTGTGTGAAGAGATTCAGAGAACCAGTTCCATCCTTTCCAGGATGCTTTGTTCTCACATTCATCTGTTGCTTGAGACTAGATTTGTGTAAGTATGTATTTTTAACCCACAGAGAACATACAGGTAGTTTCTACTGCTTCCCATACCTGATGGTGACACCAGAGTGACATGAAGATCTCCTCTCCGGGAATATTCAATTGTTGCCTCAAGCTGCACATGCTCCAGAGATGCAATTGAGTTCTCTTGACCCTCGCAGGCTTTTGTGGGAATTTCAATGATCACCTCTTCATTTGCTCTTAATAACCTGGCAAAATTACAGAAGTTTTATTTACAGAAATATTTGATTCTGGATTAATACACCAAGTGTAGAGGTGAATTTAACAGTCATTCCAGAATGATAAAAAAAAGAAGGAAAAAAGAATATTTATTTTGTAGTTGAAGGCACAACGTAAGTTAGCATTGTGCAGCCCATCCTGGAAGCAAGAAACAGGTCTGATAAATGAGTTTCTCTCAGCTCTTTGTTGTTCCACAGAGACTACAAAAACAAGTCTTTAAAGTCAAATACACTATATGGTTGTTACCAGAACTAGAAGCAGTTGCCTCACAGAAAAATCCAGAAAAGCTGTTAACATGGAGTTAGAACACTGCAGGAGCCATAATGCTCTTTTGTAGTTGATGTCATCCCTAGAATAAAAGGCTTACTTATTCTGTACGTTCTCAGAATGCTGTGCATAGCATTCTCTGCACAATTTCCATTAGTAGTAATGAGAATGTGGTGCCCAAATCTCCAAAGAAAAACTCAGAATATTGGGATCTTTGTTTTATAATGTAATGAAGAAGACTGTAATAAAAATGCATAAACAGCTAATGTAACATCAGAACTAGATCAACACTCTGCAGAAAGAGGGCTCATAAAAACCAACTGATAGTAAAATAACATAAATAGTAATGTTATCAAGCAGCGAGAATCCAAAACACTACAATCCATTTCTACAGAGAGATTTTTAGTGCATTCAGTATAATTTTTATCTGGGAAATACCATATTTATTCAACAGAACAGACATCTATATATGAACAGGTAGAGAAAAAAAAGGTCCTACTGATTAACCAGGTTAGTGACTTCTGATATAACTTACCTGTATACTGAGCTCAGTTTAGCTTTACTGTGCTGCAGTCGTTTGTGATTATGGCTTGTAACCCTTTTCAGTGAGCTTTAGAGACACTTATATTCCTTAAGAGCAGTGCTGCAGATGGGACTAAAGCTCAGTGTATCACCCTGATTTCAACATACATTATGCATGTCACCTGAGAAGAGTTGCTAAGACTGATTACAGATATTCCCTTTAGAAACAACTCTGAAAAACTTTGGTATCTTTTTCTTCATTTGCTGATAGCAGTCTACACACCCTTATTTGTTCAGGTTTGGTCTCACAGCATTATCCACCCATACGTTAGAGACACAGTGATCTTATTCTATGTGAGGGTTGATGCTATTAATTTTAATCAGTCTTACACTAAGAAAAAGCGAACAAAGAAATGTTGCTTTCCTGTCCCTGGGGAATGCAGCAGGGCAAAACCAAATGATTCAGAAGATATATCTTCAGTTTGTTTTGGAGCAATCTGTGTGTAATACTATTTTTCACGCTTTACTGAGACATAAGCCTACCTACTGCTAATGCAAATTCTTACCTTGGTTCAAAGCTTTTGTCTTTAACAATGCACTCTCTCTTTCCTGGCACACCTTTCCATCTTTTGGGATCAGCTAAATCCACCAGTGCATTTGCATTGAGTAGTCCAAATCCAAATCGGCTGTTCACCATTAGTCCTGCTCCATTCTTCTTCCATCCCGGATTACCAGCCAGTGGATCATATTCTGAGGTCCACACTACCAAGTGCTGCATATCCCTCCATGTTAAATTTGGGCTGTTGAGGAAATGACCCCGGTTAATTGTTTTGGTACTGCCATTTTTCTCTTAGTTATTATTCTGTGATACAAAGTTTTTGGAATTTACCTAGTACTGAATTATCTAAAAAAGAAAAAAAGATGGTGCATGCTCATCCTGACAGTACTTCTTCAGATAGACAAGATTTCTGTGTAAGTTAAGACCTGTATCTAGCAAGACTAGAGTCCAAACACTCCCTAGGCATTTATACTTATCTAGCAAACGCTGTATTTCCAACCAGTCTTCGTGGAAGCTGGGTGTGAAAATTCACTGGGCATTTGATTCTATCTGTCTGTGATTACACTCCAGTTTTTAAAATATGGTCCTAGGTATGTTGGCTGACATCATTAAAGGAGGATGTAATAGAAAATGGAAGCGAATACATACTATTCAAGTGCTAAGCCTATACCCTAACGCCTGACATGAAAAGGCCATTGTCTTGTCTTGTCCTGTCTTATTCTTTACCCCACCTCCAAGTCATACTACCTATCAGGCCTGCAGGATCTGAACGTAGCAGCTCTCTGCCTGCTTTGAAGGTCAAACTTGTGCACCTTCAATTGTACATCTCATCACTGCCAGGAAAGATTCTGCACACTGATTAAACACGTCATGCTCCTGCATTCTATTGTCTTTGAACTATTCTTTCTTGACAGAAGTACAGCCTCAGTGTCTTTAAGTGTTACGGATCAACCCAGTACACAATTATCACCAATGCACAAAATGGACTAAAATTCCTCTGTCATTACATGTCACTTATGTTGGTTCTGACTTGCTAGGCATGTGTTGAGGCACATAGCTGTTTAGTTTTGTCAACTGGTTGAGCAAGTCTGACTGACAAAAAGTGGAGCTGCAATGTGATAGGGTGTAATTTTGAAACAGGCAATGTTGGAGGGAAGATAGTAGGGAAGAGTCTCAGTTGTAGTTTTGTGGTGTCTTACTTTGCTTCCAGAGCAAGAGCAAAAATTCCTGCTGCCAGTGGTGCAGATGCAGAGGTCCCAGTGTGAGTCTCTGTACATTCATTGTGAAGATCAGCACTCGTCTGACAGAAAAACAACAAAAAACAGATTGCATGAATAAACTGATGTAAATACAGTCACATCCACGCTCACAAACACAACCGAGTATTTTTCACTTGGTGCATGCTTTTAGATTCCTCACCAGCAAAGGGAGGGATGTTTAAATTTGTTAATATTTCATTCCACTCTTTTTACTTCAACTATATTTTTTGTATCAAAATGCTTTGTGTTGGAACGAAATACTCCCACACGGAATATCTTATTTTATTCTAAGGTTTCACAGTAAGTGTTTCAGGCCTACTGGTGAATCATAAAAACAGATCATTGTGTTGGGCCTAGAACATTTAAAATTACTGCTTGCTAGAAAATTACTCATAGGATTAGTGTTAGTGTTCTGCTCTCTCTTCAGCAGAAGAACTGTAATTTGCAATGAAACATGTGCTTTATTTGGCAATTAAATACCAAACTCATCTGCCCCATGTATCTCTAGATTCAGAAAGGGGGAATACCGAGACCTTTCCAACACAGATATGAAGAGCAGTCTCTCAGGAAGTAGCACTTCAGCTAACTTGCAGTGACATTGTTTTAATCACCATCTATGTAATTCATTCGAAAACTACCCTCAACCAGAGTTGAAAAAAAACATATTGAAGGTCCTTCAGTATTACTGTATCACAGCACATTTCTTTAGTACAAGTTATTCACTGCACAGATAATGAAGGTACAGACTGATCTGTCCTTACTGGGTACCTTTTATAGGTCTTTGAGCATCACTGTTTCTGTCATCAGTAGTAACTGAGGGGCTAAAGATCTTAATCTTTATAAGTGTTAGTGTGACAACATGTACAGATGCAGTAACTCATATGGGTACACTAACCTCACAAGTTCTTTCTGCATATACTCTAAATCTCTCTTTGTGATGAATGGAACCATCTTCATGCAGAGATCTCTGTCACACTCAAATGTCAGAAGATTTCAGCATGCTGATTTAAATGCATTGATACAATGATCAGCCATTGTTTTACAGTAGTAAATGTTCAGGAATACAAACATGTTTTGGACTAAAAACTCTTCACTGTCTGAAAATTAAATCACTAAGCATGTAAAGCATATGTAAAGCAAGCAGTAGAAACTAAGCATTTAAGAACTCTAACTTGTTATTTACATATATAATACATTTTTATGTTTGTTCTGAATCTGGTAAAAATAACCTACAATTCTTTGGTCAGTATAATCCCCACTGCTGTATGCTGTGGCCAGAGTTGAAGAGCACTTCTCTGCATACCAAGGAGAAAGGCCTTGCTGAGATGCACTGCTAATGGAGATAGTGTAGATACTATCAGTGTACCCATCACAGTCACAGTTGTCACCCTGACGACCTCCGTTACCAGAAGCCCATACAAAAATGGAGCCTTTCCCATTTCGGCCCTAGAGGAAGAGAAATGTACAGCTGTAACAGAAATTTCAGTCTTCATAATACATTCTTAACAACTCCTTTTGTCTCCAACATGAGACCCTAACACATCTAACATTTTCAGGTTGAAAAGGACTATCTTCTATAAGCATCACGTAAGACATACAGAAAAAAAATGCTACTTGAGGTACTCTACCTCAGACCCTTATAGTACATCCCCAGTTTGTCTGTATCTTTTAGTTTGGCTAGTCTGTGTTTAGAGTCCAGGGACAGTAATTTTACTCAAAACAGGCATTAATGCTGAAAATAGAATATGTGATCAACAGGTAAGTTTTCCCACTTGCCTATGAACAGCCGAACAGTTGAAGGAAAAATACTTCTTTTTTTTTCCCTTTTCTGTTTCTTTTTTTCCTTTTCCCCTTATATTTTCTTTCCCCTTTCCCCTTCCCTTTTCCCCTTTTCCTTTCTCTTTTTCTTTTTTTCTCTGTCTTTTTTCTTCCATTCCCTTTCCCTTTCCCTTTCCCTTTCCCTTTCCCTTTCCTTTTCCTTTTCCAGTTCATCAGGATCTATTTCAGTTGCACTTGAGTTGTGGGTAGCCAGTGAAAACAATACACACAATATGACACTTCCATCTTTTTTTTTATTATTATTTCTTTGTAATTAAGTCTTTCATTGTTAGCTCACGCTTGCTGAAAAACAGAAAAGAGGTAAGCACACCTGACTGAAAACCTTCCCTTCTCTTACAAATCCATGAACCATCACCAGCAATCTGAGGACATAATCACTCTCACTTCCTGCTTGGGCCTCCAGTGTGTAATAAGGTACCATCAGCTAACAACTGATGCTGACAGCTGACAACAGAGTGCTGCAGCAGCATGTGAACCATCACAGCTATCACAGAGAAAGCATACACCAGCTATTCAGTTCAGTCTTCAGCTGAGATAGTCCTTCAGAGGAGAAAATACATTCCATGCGAGGAGCAGAAGTGGATATTTTATTCTTTATTAATATATGTATATTCACTGGAAACTGCAGCTGAAATACATCCCCACTCAGATGAGATTTATTAATGCAAGCACTGAGTGATATTTGCAACATTTAAAACAAAAAAAAAAATAAGCTACACTCTTCTTGGTACAGTATGAAGGACAACTGACATCAGTCACAGAAAATGAAATAATGTTTTGTTTTGAGAATCAAGGCTGCAGTCCAGAAAGGCAATGATATATGTAAACAGGTGTTTGATTTCAGCTGGAGTGCTGCTAATGCCTCACAAATGCTTATGGCTATGCACATGCTTAAGTGCTTTACTGAGCCAGCAATAAAGGGGTCAGGGATTAAATTTAACTTGTTGACAACCCCATCTCTGACTGACTTGTTAATGGAGAGCATTCAGATTCTTGCTAGAGGAAGCCTGAGAAATTAATGGGTAAATTTGGTCCCCTCAATAAACAAAACAAGTTGCAATAAATAAATGAATAAATAGATAGATAGATAAATAACCAAATAACTTAGGTGTTTTTTTGTTTTGTTTTGTTTTGTTTTCCAAGTAAAACCAGTGGACGTTGGTTCCCTAACCACTGCCTTTCTTTATCCCTCTTTTCTTGCCGTGCACATCTGGACTGAGGTGCTTGTTATCATGAATGCACTCCTCAACCTCCACTCTTCCCTCAGAGCATGTCACTTGTCAGACTTGCCTTTTTTCATCTTTCCTGTCTGCTCTGTTTCCAATATCCTCTTTTGCTCTGCTCCTGTCCTTCATGGGTTCTCCACTGTCCTCCTTTCTTGCTTCTGATTCACATTTCCTTTCTATATTAGTGTCTGTCCATCTTTAGATATCATTTCACCTCACTGGCAAGAGCAAGAGCAGTTTTTTGATAGATCCCCAGTAGCTCTGTTATCATCCCACTTATCATCCAGTGAGATCAAAAGAGCACAACAAAAAAAAACAACTTGTAAAACCACTGTTGGCACTGCTCTTCATTATGCATTTTTACTATCTCCATTTTAATTGGAACATGATATGCATTTATTTATAAACTAATGCAACTAACACAATACAAACCCATCTACAGAATGCTAAAATGCATCAGTATTTCATACGGCAAAATATTCATGAAGCAGAAATTCTGTATTAAATTTTAATGGACTTTCAGTGCAGAAATCCAATTACTGTTCAGTGCAAAACAAGTGGCAGAGAAGGGTGGGGGAGGGTGAAATAGAGGCAGCAGAAGGATGGAAAGAGAAAGCTTATCTGTGGAGAATAGCAGCTAAAACAAGCTTAGAAGGCTTTAATGGCACCTTTTTGAAAGTCATGTTTTAGCCAGTAATTTCTAACCAGTACTATTAAAAACTCTGTTCTCCTTTTCAGTTATTTGAATAGACCACATATCATTTTCATTTCCTGCCTGAGGAAAGCCATTTTAAAATTCCACCCTTTGTCACATTTTGTTGTATTCTTTTTTTTCTTAAGTATCATACCTGTTTTATCCCATACTCAAAGGCTTTTTGTGCCAGTCTCCCAGGTCCCTCAACAGTTTTACCATCATCATTCGGGCCCCAGCTTGCACTGTAAATATCCACGTGTTCTGGATTGAAACCAATTGAGCTGGCTTCAATAGCATCAGTGACTATTCCATCCAGCATGCGTATACCTTAACAGAGAAAAACAAGCAGATTGCATTTGCTTTCTGTTTTCTCCTTCATCTCTGTTACCTGACTGCTGCATTTCCAGCAAAATTAATCTCAAACTACTGCACCGCAGCCTATTGCTGCTCATTTAAATAGTGCTCCGGTCAGTGTAAAGTAGCACGCTCACCCTTTTTGCAGAGCTTGGGGCTTTCTATATGCATAAAAAAACAACAACAAAAAACAACAACAACTAAAATCTTGATTGCACCTTACTGACTTCCTTCTTCTTGCAGAAACCTATTTGGTGTTCCTGCTTTCTCCCTATTACACTGAGCTTTATTGATTTCATTCTTTTCCTACTGAATCTGTAACAGACCCCTTTTCTCAAATGACTATTATATCATTAAAACTACATAGGTTTTACCAGCACTATTTTTAAGTTATGACTCTTCTGACTGATACACACAGTCCTCTCTGCCGTTACTTGTGTTGCCTTTGTGATGCTAATTCACCAGTTCTTCACAAAAAAATCTCACTGCAGTTTTACTACCACTTTTTTTTTTTTCCCCCCACTGTGAGCAATCCAGAAAGACTAGTGATATCTAGCCATTAACATCTTATTAGGAACTGCATGATCTAATCTTTAGAGCAAGCTTGAGATCAGTGGTGCTTAAAATTCAGCAGCAGACCGTGGCTCATCTGTGCTGGATCTCTCACTCTGCAAACTCTAGCTCTGCAGTAGGGTTTCTACCACTGCCCAGTGCTGGATGAGGACAGAAACAGCAGCAGTCTGGCAACCTTCCCACTGTGGTATGCCTCTCCCAGCAACAGTAGCAGTATATGAGCTACAGTAATCAGGATTCAGATTGTGTTCTCAAGGAATAAATATATGCCCGAGTTCTCCTGAACCTGTCAGGTTACTACAGTATTCTGAGTACTTGTTTTCTTGTATTTTCCACTAAATGGGAATTTTGCTAAAAAATAATCTTCCTCTTGCATCTGTTTCAGGCTTCACAACTAAGCACAGAAAAGCTTAACTCCGTGCACATGGCTGAACCCCAAGACTCCTAACATCACTTGTGAGAAAGCTGAGCTTTATTATTTATTACATTTACAAGGGGAACTTACAAACAGGAGGGAGAGTGACTTTTTACACAGTCTGGTTGTGATAGGACAAGGGGGAAATATTTTAAACTAAAAGAGGGAAGATTTTGATTAGATGTGAGGAGGAAATTCTTTCCTCAGAGGGCAGTGAGGCTCTGGCACAGCTGCCCAGAGAAGCTGTGGTGCCCCATCCCTGGAGGCACTCAAGGCCAGGTTGGATGGAGCCCTGGGCAGCCTGAGCTGGGGGGGAGAGGGGTCAGCCCTGCCCATGGCATGGGGTTGGGTCTGGGGGGGCTTTAAGGTCCTCTTCCAACCCAAACCATTCTACAGTTCTATGATTCCAAGATTATTTCATATTAGTAAGTGGCATAGAGACAAGGGAGATAATTTGCTCAACCACTGATCACTCATAAGGCCGAGTAAAGAATCAAGGTATATCCTGCACTTCAGGTTCTAAAAACACCACTTACCCTCCTCAGGCTTAAGCTTGTAACATTCTGAACACTCCTATTACAGCTGGCTTATGATTGTGAGATTCTGTCAAGCAGTGTGCTGTGAGCAAAGACCTGCCTGTGTGAAAGTGACTGAAAGCTTTGGGCACTGGGTTGTAACATATCATGAGATAGTGGGAATGCAGAGGATAGTACACAGATAGTTCACAAATAAGACGACCAAGCCAACACAGCTGATTAATAATGTAGCAAGGAATAAAACAGGATCACTGGCAACACACTGATAAAAACAACTCAGTAAAAGAAATAAAAAAAAAGAAGAAAAAGAAAAGAAAAAATCACTGCCTTGTCTTTATAATCTCCAGAAATAGTGCATGTTTAAGCCAACTCAGAGGTTTGATGACTGCAGTAATATTTCCCTAAGCAGATACCAATGATTTTGCTCTTGCATAAATTCTTCCGCATGCCTTCTCTCATCATCAGTCCCACAAATAGAAAAGCAGGCAAAGCCCAAGGTAATTTAAGAGATGTATATACATTTGCATGGCAGAGGGCCATTTTTAGCAACATGTCACTCTGTGGGAACTCTCAGCCCAGTCCTTTGCAAAATGGAGCTTCTTCATCATTTGATTTCCATGGTACCACCAGGAAAATACTGTGGCTTGGTGTGATGGTTAGCTGTGCTATACCACCTTGCTTTACTCCAAATACACACACATCTCTCAGCTCTATGCAAACAAGAGGTTTGTGTTAAAAGAAACTGAAAGGTGGCACTTTTAAAATGTACATTGATAAGTATTTGCTTCACACTATACACAGAAAATCCTGTGGGCTTCACAGACACAAGGTGCTGGAAAGACTTGTGCAGATTTCAGAGCAGAACCAGACATTAACGTGAGGAATTGGAGCACCCAAGATAGTTTGTATTTTTAGATAGTATTTGCACAGAGAATTAGGAATTACGAATTGGCTGTTTTACAGTAAGTCAAAGTAACAGCAGTCTCCCCTGCTGAAGGTCAGAAAGCAGCATACTCCAAGTGGTAGAATCTCTTTTTCTAAAGCATGTATCCCTGACTATCAGAGAGAATGTATTGGCTCTGGACCATTGGATTCGTGCAGCATGGCAAGTGTTACAAGAAAATAACTGCTTAGAGAAGCCATCCTGAACCAATGTCAAATAGAAGTGTGAAATGCATCATTTCATGCACTTAAAAAGATAAAAAAGGTAAGGAAATAAATCCTGCAGAGCTTCCATTTCAAAAAAGCCTTCCAGTGACCACCCAGAGCAAATTCCAAATTTAGCTGAATCCTTTGAAGACTCCTCCTTCCTTCTATTGCTCTTTGAACGTGTTTTTATTACAGCCCTAGCTTACTCATGCTGGTCATACACAGCAGTTTACAATTTATTTCAACTCTCCTATTTTTTCCTCCTTCCTTGTCCAGCTACAAGCAGATTTCTGGGATTTAGACTGCTGGATTGCTTTTCCTCCTGATACTTTCCTTTTGTAGGCAAATCACCCAGCACAGATTTCTAATATGCATTTGTAAATGAAAACTGTGGAAAAACCTTCTCCATAGATGCAAGGACCTCAAAATAGGGGCACAGCAGGAGTTCAGACATCACTGTAGCTTCATCCATTTTGCCTTGCTTTGAAAATTTGGCATCTTCATCTTGTGAGTGAGATATTGTATTTAAACAGAGCATGACAGCATAATGCATTGCGGCAAAGGTAGACTGCAAAGCTGACATCTGTGACAACTCAGCAGGGTGAATAGGAACCTATGAACATACGACTAAAACAGTGGGAATGACAGTTAAAGATGTCAACTGCCACTTAGTATCCCTTTATTTAAAAGGAAAAATGGCGTAATGGAAAAACTAGGTCTGTAACAAGTATCTTCCTCTGAGCTTAATAACCATTTACCATTGATACCTTGATCATAACTACTTCATAAATCACTAATGGATTAAACTTTTAATCACCTTCTAAAAAAATGAAAATATTGATGGACAGGGAAGCAGAATTACCAATTTTTAGTATTAATTTATGATGATAGGAGAGAAGTAAGCTGTTGAAACAAAAATCACAGTACTGTGAGTATCTGGACTGACACGACATTTTGAACATAACTGTGTAGATGGAAATAACATACTGTAAGCAAAGGTGGGTACAAATTTGGATATATTTTCTTCCATTCTGATCAAATCCTTCTCCTCCCCCATTCCATCTCCTCCCAAGATAACCAGCTATAAGAAGTGAATCCTTCACTCTTTTAAAGACACAGCCTTATCTCGGGGTACAAAATAGACTTATTTTATTATTTTCTTACTACTATTTTGTCATGGCTACATATCACATGATCTACTTATATTCAAGTGACAACCAGAATCCAGAAAATAGGTTGGAATGTAAGAAACAGTGTCACTCTGTCCCGTCATCTATAACTGCAAGGGTGATGCTCCCTGGTTTCCATTCACATCAGACATCAAACTATTCTTGGTTTCTTACCTCCAACTTTAGAATTGTAGGCTACTCCAACTCCACATTTTCTATTGTTGGCCTGCATGGCAATTTCTCCTGCACACCGTGTTCCATGCCTAGATAAATATAGCAAGAATAAATGACCTTTTATAACCTATACCCTTCTGTGTAACATATACAAAAACTCATCACTGACATTCTTGATATGGTGGATGTCTTGAACAGAATGTAATGCACCTCTTGAATTGCTTTGGAGTCATATTCACACTAGGCAAAAATATTTGTTTCCCTTAGACTTCAGTCAGTATAATTTTACATATTAATGGTCAAATAATCATCATGACAAGATGATAAATAACTAAACTAAGCCTCACTGATCTATTAGTTACCCTTATTTCAGCAGAGTGTAAGAGTAGTGTAAAATTATGAGGCTAGAAGATGCTACTTTTTTCAAAACAAAATTCACAATTTTAGATGTTCTTTTTTTTTTTTTTCCAAATGACAGTCTTTATTTAGGATTAAGAAAGTTAGCCTTCAAAGTATCTTCACCATTGCTAAATTTTTCTTGCAACTATGTGCATACCATACAATCTTTACTATTATTATATTTTTTTTGCCATAGGCAGTTCTTTACTCTTTGATACAGAAAGGTAAATGTAATTGTAGAAGAGTTTCATCATTTAATAGTACAGATTGTTATTCAATGAACTGTTTGAATGCTTCTGGGCTGAATTCCATCTACTTATTAATAAAGATTAGGGATAATACAGGTAGAAATAAGAGATAATGTCATCAGAGCAAGAGGATAATGTACTCTTGCTCTTAAATATTGCTGTAGTAAAGTAGAAATGTCATTTTTCAAATGTCCTGTTCATTGGATATTTATCTATTGATTGTTTTTTTTTCTCCCCACTATGATTTATGTTGTTGTTGTGGGCGCTATCATACTGTTTGACAGACAATAAAGAACCAGTGCTTTGGTTTCTTACTGCATCTTCATCTAATGTAATTGGTTTATTAAACTGACTTATTCTTTGCACCAGTTTTTAAACAGTCCCACTCTGTCCTCCTTCTGAAGGGCAAAACCCACACAGAACTACTACGAATACTCCTAAGTGTGACAGATCCACGGTGATGTTTCACTGAGTATCGGAGTGGTAGATCAAGGGAATTCCCCTCTCCTTCCAAGACACACAAATCCAAAGAAGGAACTGGCTGGTGCCTGTGTTCAAACCTTTTGAAATTTTATAGGTTATCACTGTGGAGACACTCAGGCCAAAACCAGTCTACAATGTTTCCAGACACCTTTTACTGAAAGATATTCCATGAAGTGAATGAAACCTCCTTCAGAGTCACTGTCATACAAGAGGATGAAGTCAGAAGAATGACTCTACCTGTGCCCATCTGCACTGAGCTAGAATATATCCTATTAGCCCTAAAGGTACTGACAAAATCACAAACTAACATTTTGTCCTAAGCTACAAGAGATGACCAGGAGGGATGAGATTTTTTTGGGCACGTTTGTTCCTGCCTAAATTCCCCTAGGAAATAGTATACAGAGTCTCTCACAAGAGATGCATTTTAACATTCCCATTGCAAATCAGGGAAAGTCAAAATCTGCTTAGATAGATACTATTCTAAAAACTGATTATGAACTGGTTATGAACTGATTGTTCTGTTCAACTTAAAGGAACACATCAGACTTTACAAGCACTATGATTTGGAGAAAATCATTATATGAAAATCTAACTTCTTTGATTTCCAGTGTTTGTGCCAATGAAAACACAGGAGGTTCTGCCTGAGTATTAGGAAACGCTTTTTTATTGTGAGCATTACCTGAACACCAGCACAAATTGATGAAAAAGGTTGCAGAGACTCCATCATCAGAGTACTAGAAAAGCCCTCAGGACACAGTCCTGGGCAACCATCTCAAAGGGTACCTTATAGAGCACAGCTTGGACCAAGTGG
Organism: Odontophorus gujanensis; assembly: GCA_013399175.1. NCBI lineage: Eukaryota > Metazoa > Chordata > Aves > Galliformes > Odontophoridae > Odontophorus > Odontophorus gujanensis. Next base: position 30,635 of record VXAB01012429.1, read on the forward strand.
ACCCAGAGGTTCTTTCCAACCTCAGCCATTCTCTCTGATCCTGTGGCACAAATCTTCCTTTCATATATAGCTGTAATAAGAGTCATATATACTTCCACACTTGCATGTTGTAACACTCAAAGTACTGCACTGTTCTGTTCTCCTCACATGACTGGGAGGCTACTCACTTGTTTTCGTTTGTTGGGTCATATCTAGGAAACGGATCATGGTCGTTGTCATTGAAATCATAACTTGCCTTTGGATCCTGCATTTAAAAAAGCAGAATTAACCGGGACAACTAGGAAATAGGTTTTTAAATGTGTTAACAAAATGGCTTCTAGAGCCTGTATTTATTCATTTGGTGTGCTTCATATTGACAGCAATCAAATGCACAGAAATTGATGAAGATTAACAGTTGCATAAATTTTTCATGGAGCTTTAATAATTCAGCAGTAAACCACTGTATATGATCACGTACACAACTGAATCCACTGAGGAAAAAAAGAAGTTACCTTTGCTAAATAACATTCAACTTCTTGTGACACAGACCAGGTTCCAAACTGTGCCTGAGGCAATCATTTCAGCCTCTGTAATGTTGGAGCTGCCTTTCAGACCAGACAGCAAGACAGAGAAGAGTGTCTGCATATCAAATTTACAATTAGTTAACTTATTCCACAGCAATCTAATGCTCAAACTTACATAGTTAGCGTAGATGTCAGTGTGATTCCACTCCAAGCCATCATCTAATACTGTGATGACAACACCCTTGCCTGTAATCCCTTTTTGCCACACAGGAATAACATGGAGATCCAGTTTGGGAAGAGATGGAGTTATTCTTGTATCTTGCTGAAGAACAGAACAGGTTGCAAACGCATCAATATTTGCACTCACTTACAGCACACAGATCCAAAGACATATTCTAAAGGTTCTTTAAATCATTCCAGTCTGTATATGTATATATTGTTCAAACTTTGAAAAAATGAGACAAAAGCGAGTTTGTTCAAATACCTGTATCGCCAAAAGATTTCCCTTGTCACCTGAAGCTTCTCTCTCTGAATAAAAAGCACCTCCTATTTATTAGAGGTAGGCAACAGAAAGATGGGAATGGTAGAGAAGTAGCCATGAACCTTGGAAAGCTGACACTAATCATCAGACATACAAATTGTTCCTTTCTCCTAATGAGAAAGACAAGACAGCAAGTAACCCACAGCACAGTAAGCTGTATTTTCCCCAAACATGTTTTCTCCTTTGATGTTCAAGTTAGCCAGAGGAGAATAATTAATGGCTAAAACAATTAAGGCAGTTGCTTGGCTAGGAACAACTGTGCTGAATCACAACTTTCTGTTTACTACCCTCATTACTGCTCCTGTGGTAAATCAGCTGGAAGCATGAATCATCTAGAGCTTTCCCTTCCACAGAAAGTTCTCAGAAGAACAACTCCTAAGAAGGTCATTTTTCCTCTCTAATATTAAATGTGCAGTACATGCACTGAACTTAGAAGGTTTGCTTATTACACTATAAAAACAGAGACATAAAACCCAGCACCTTGTGGTTTTTTTTTCTGTGCATACTTAGTTGATCACAGGTTTTTAATCTTTTTTCTGTCCAAGGGAATACTGGACAAAATATGAGACTCAGAAGAATATGTTATGGCAATTCTCCCACTTTTTACTTTCTTTTCTGACTGTTGCTATTGAGGGAATTTTTGAAGTTTCAAGTTTTGTTCTTTAGAATCCATAAAAAAACGTTATCTCCTGGTGATGGGTGAAGACACAGAGAATAGAAATTAGAAACTGTTGTCATTAATCAGACAGTAATTCATTTACTACAAGGCATGGGTGAACTGGAGGGATGTGAGAGCAGGACATTGTTTGTTGTTTTTTTTTTTTTTTTCACAAAAAAAAAAGTGTTTTCAAACTCTGTGTGTGTTTGTGTTTTTGTCCTCTGCAGACATCTTGGATATTTCCTGCTTCCTGCTGAAAGCAGGCAAACAAGCAAACACACTCTCATCTTCAAAGAGAAAGAAAAGTCTTAAAGATATAACCGTTCTCCACGATGAAAAGAAATCTGCGGTAATCTTCAAGGAAATATTTCATGCTATATGTTTTGTAATTCACTTTTTCTAGCTCAAAGGGAAGAGAGGGCCAAGTGCTATACAAACAGCACAGAGTTTGGTTAGGTTTCTCTAAGCTGAATTGAAGAAAATAAAGTACTTCCAGTCACACTTGAGCCATGTTTGCACCTTGAACATCTTTCTTGCTACACATCTTTTAACCCATTCCTGTTCAGAGTGAAAGCACTGATATGCAGACTGAAAGTACAGTGAGCTGCCTTGTGCAAATACAGACTCTCACAAGAAACAGTTCAAACTATAAGTGATTAACTGTATTTCTGACTTGTCATATTCAAGCTAGACAGGTCAGGAAACTTCATTTCCTTGAGGTTTTGTACATGTGAGCTGCACAGAATCTCTTCTACTTACATCTGAGACCAAGAGGTTTGAGGTGCCTGTTACGAGTGTTTGTGTATGCTTTTGTTCTGGAGTATGCTTTCCACATTATCAATTTTAATCAAGAAACATGTAGCCTGTTTCAGACACAATAAAGGAATCCTCACATGCTGATGACAAATATTTTTAAGCTATAACAAAGTTATATCTTGTGTTCTATTATCAGCCCCTCACTGTGATACTAATAAAATAGTACAGCTGATAGCACAACAGAAATATGTCACCCCCAATTCCACAATAAAGCAAATCCTTACCAGATACCACTGCTGATTCCACATAGGATCATTGAAGAGATTCTCTGCTGAATCTGTCACAGCAGCACGTTTGGTTCGCTTCTTTTCATATTGCTGTTCTGCCCATGACACCTGCAGTTTGATATAAATGAGAGAAGTAAGTAATATACAGGGGGACTTTCTGAGCCTAGAGGAAAAGGGTTTTTCCTCACACAGTAACATACTGATGCCTAATGTAAAAAAAATACCCAAACAAACAAACAGTGTCTGACGCAGAGAGGAGGATTACTTATTTTGTAGAACAGTGTACTTTAGGGAAGGGGACATGGTGAAATTGCTATGCAAAGCAATTTAAAATCATTAAGTACAAGTTAGCAGACGAGCCCCTGTGAATATCAAACAAAGTCGGCTTTAATATCAAATGTGTCGTGTGGTGAGAGGGTTATTCAAGTAGCACTGGTTACCAAAGAAAGCAAATCTGCAGCCTGCTTCTTTATCCCACATTCATTTCGATGCCTGCAGACTAGAAGTGGGAGCTCAAAGGAAAAATTAAAGATTATCTCGGGCTTTGGTCCAGCAGTCATAATTTCAGTGTTACCCACAGCCCAGCTGGACCCCCAAGCCTCCTTCCCATTGCTGTTTTGAGGCATGACCAGTTCGTAAACTAAGAATACCGGACTAATTAATTTCATCACTGGCATAATTCCACTCAGGGTAATTGAGAGACAAAATGTTTTAGAGTGTTTTGCTAATGCATCCTTGCACTGAATTGCGTAGCATTTGCGCACGAACGCAGCATTCTCCAAGTCACAAGGATACATCTTGAAAACATTTCTCACTCTTGTTCCTTTCAGCGCATTACTAAATCCAGTTCAAACCATTCTGATTCTCATCTCCACTGTGTGTTCCTTTTGGAAACAGGAATAAATGTTATCCACTGTTTGCACGTGGGCAGTCACTCTGACGCAGACTGAGGCGATGCTTTCCATCCCGATTTCCCAACAAGCAAAGCAAGTTTGTGTTCAGGAGACTGGCACGGTCCTGCTGTGAGCCTCAGGTGGAGGCTGCCTTGAATCTAAACATTTTGCTTTAAACATCTGAATAGGCTTCAGCAATGTTGCCTGCTGTCATTCCATAATTTTATGGTTCTTACATCTATCACCACATTAGGGCGCAACAAGAGTGAGGGGGAAACTATTACAACAAAGGTATGTACTGATTTGATTTAAATACATTTTTTTCGAAGGAGATCTCCATGAGAATTCACTGCAAGAACATAAACCATTAAAAATAGAAGCTGCAGCAGGCACTGAAAGCTAATGCTGTTCCCTTTGCTATAAATTTAGAGCTAAAACCCCTAAAAAAGCACTGTTAGTCACAGAAAACCAATATGCCAATGGAAGTGTAAGCATTCTAAACTGCATTACTGATACTCAGAGCTGTGTGTACTTGTGCCCAGGTTGCAACAATTACTATCATCTCTTCTCCATGCCCACAGCAAAGTTTGCCCTCTTCATCACCCAACAGTAACTAAGAATTGACAGCTTCCATGCTCACTGTTTTTTGATGTGGACAACTGCTCTGAGGGAAATGAGCTGGAACTACCGAGCACATATGTCTGACAAACAAGCCAAACATTTGTCACTCAGCAGCTGAGCGAGGTTCAGGCTATCCATCCATTGCAAAAGCAGACGGCCCTCTGCCAGAGCTCCACTCTCTGGTATGGAAAAGCAGTGAAAATGACTGGGATCCAGGTCTCTACTGCAAGAAGTCAGAAAAACCAAATAACTGTATACTTTTGAAACAGTGATGCCATCATCTGCTTTACTACAAACACTGGGACGCCCATAGCAGATAAATTCTCAGATGAGAGGCAAGCTTTACCCCCCAGCTTTCACTCCTAACGTGCCACAAGAATCACAGAGGCACTGTGCAAAGAAAAGCAGGATTGTCTTCTCTCTCCCTCCCTTTTTTGAGAATGAATTTAAATCTTTTTAATGAGCTGTTGCTCTTCGGAGGAAAGGTCCGTGTACAACTACACAGCTCTGCAATGATTACTTTGTGTTTATATATTTACATAATGACATAATTACACCTCATTCATTCACATCATTAATTTGCATACTAGATGGTAAATAAAAGGGAAATTGGAATAAATTTAACAAATCACTTGCAGCACTGTGAAGTCATTTTTTGTGACCTAAGTATGCAAGTCTACAGCAGTGTTTGGCAGTAATGTACATAATGCCATTGCTTCCACTCTGCTTAGAATTAGAACATTAGAATTTGGTATATTAAACACACATGTTATCATGCACAGCAGAGGCATATGTTGCATAAATTCCAAAAAAAGAAACAGAATATCTCAACTTGGATGGGACCCATAGGGATCACTGAGTCCAATCCCCAGCTACAAGCAGCACACCCTAAATTTAAATACCGTGTCTGAGTGATGGTTAATCAAAATGCTTCCTGAATTCCCACAGCTTGAGGCACTTGGTGAAAACTAGAGACATCAGCTTCACTGACAATTGCTTATATTGAGCTATGGCTTCCAACACCCCCCATTTTAGAATGGTTTCACCTCAAAGACTTCTGTTGTCATCCCAGTGTCTGAAAGGAGATAGATGGGAATGGACAGCTCTGAACCAGAACATGCAAAACAAACATGCTGCTTCACCCCCTCCCTTAATCCATCATAAAATCGTTTCCCCTGGGTGACATTTGCATCCAAAAACTTCACTCAGATAACCAATTACTTGCTCTCAAGTGATTCGTCCTTCCGTGACTCCAAATGCTCATGGTGGAGGTACATGACATGTTGGACCACTGCTGCAATAAAGCTGATTTGAAATTCAGATGCCATTGTTCTGATATGTGTCTGATACTGTTTGACAGCATCTTGTTCTGTTCCTTAAATTTGCCACCCATCACACTTTCCCACCACGTTTACAAGCCAGGAAGCTTCTCTCTTAAGTACAGGAAGAGAAATGGGGAGCCTGCTCCATGGCTCATGCCTTAGGTATACTCCATGGATCCAGCAACTCCCTTCTTTATTTTTTCCCCCAGCGTTCAATCACATTAAACCAAACCTAATTTCCATAGCAATTGAACAGGCATGGCCTGATTGCACCTATGAATTTTTACTTCAAACTCCGTGCTTCCTCATTTCTACTTTCATCAGCAACAGATCTGATATTCCAAACCCTCTGCAGTGCTGCATATCTGAAATCTGAATCTGGAAAGCACTTGCAAAAAGAACGTGTCGAGAGAATCAGACTCTGCCCGTTAATGACAGAATAATTAAGTATCACTCAACACAAGCTGAACGCAGAGTGTATCAGACTTGCAAAGTGAGGAAGGCCTGCAGTTGGGGAAGAAGGGATGCCATACTCACCCTCTCGTCATCAGAAAGCCTCTTGGTGATGTGAACGGCACTTCTCCGCGAGCGCCGCGGATGGCTCTTATGTCTGAACAGGTAGTGGTTTTTGAGTGACCCAATCTGCAAGACAGAGGCGCACCTTCACTCAGGAAAGGTGTCAGCGCATACCTACACAACCAACAGAACTGCTTTGTGCCTGAAAGGGCAAGGAGCCAGCCTTCCAGGGCGTACATCACGAGTAAAGCACTCCTCGAGTACTCAGTGCTTGTCGCAGCCTCTTTGCAGGAGCTACGGGGGAACAGTTTCATTTACGCTAACGAAGTTACACTCATTAGTAGCGGAGCAGTCAGTACAAACAGCGCTGCTCGTGCAGTAGTGACCAGCACCGCCACAGACAGGCAGACTGAAAGACTGATAAGGCAGACTGGCTGACTGATAAGGCAGACTGACAGGCTGCGGAGCGACAGACAGCCTGATGGACGGACGAACTGACGGACCAACCGACCCACATGCCGACAAACCAGTTCGCAGGGCCGTCCCCGCCCGAGGCTCAGGTGCGAGAGCTCCGTGCGGCCGCAGGAGCCGCCGAAGGGGGCACTCCGAGCCCGAGCTGCCCCGGACCCGGGACCCCGTCCGGAGGAGGGCACGGAGCCGTCACCCACGGCCGGTTACTCATCCCTGACAACGCTGACGTCACGGCATCCCAAAAAAGCGCCGCGAGGGCCCGAGGGAGCGCAGCCCCGCGACATCGCCTTGGGGCGGGGAGCCGTGGGGGGAGTAGGGGGCGATCCCCGTCCCGTCCGGAGCCCCCGCGCCGCTCCCGGGGACGCGGCGCCGAAGGGACCGTGCCCGCAACATCCCCGATCCCCGCAGGCGCCGGCAGGAGGGCACAGCCCCAGGGGTCCCCGACCCGCCTCACACCCTACCTGCCCCACGAGGTCGTAGTCCAGCTCCTCGGCGATGGCTCTTGCGGTGTCGGGACCCGCCGGGACCTCGGCAGCCCACTCGTTGAGGAACTGCCGCTCGGCACCGCCGCCGCGGGCCAGGCAGCAAGCAGCCAGCAGCACCAGGGCCGCGCACCGGCCGGCTCTGCGGAGCCCGTCCATGGATGTGGGGCGGCGGGACGGCGTTGCTAGGCGAGCGCTGCCCGGTTCGGCTGCGCTCCGCTCGGCTGGGCCGCTGCTGGGCTCGACGCGGCGCGGTGCGGCTGCCCGGGGCTGCGCGGCTCCCAGACCCTCCGGTGCCGGAATGGAAATGAGTGTTTACACGTCAAAACGACGACAGCCATCCTGACGTCAAGTGTACCTGGCCCCCGAGCGGGGTGGTGATTCCCCACGGGGCGGGCGCTCGGATGGGTGGCGGGNGCCGAGCTCGTTGCGGTTGTGCGTGAATCCTATGGGGTCGGGAGGAGCCGAGCTCGAATCCCGACACGAAGCGGGAGGGTGCAACGTGCGTTTGGACGGAGCTCCGGACTGAGCGATGCGCATCGCCGCTCGCAGCCCCCGCAGGGATGCGGCGTGGATTGGTGCTGCTGCCCAGCCTGGCTGGGTGTCGGACGTCCTCAGCCTGACGTGGGGCTGCTGGATGATTGCTAACTGATATTCAACTTTTAAACTGGACGTTTGGATGGCAGAGTTTTAACGCTGCTTGCGGGAGTGCGGCAGGTGCTCCTCGCCAGCTTCTCGTTGACTTTATTATCGTGAAGATGACGGAAAACCTAAGTGCGAAAGGAATTGAAAACAGGGCAGTTTTAATAGGCTGCTGGAGCTCCGGCAGGTGGGGTGGGTGCGGACTGAGAGCCTCTGGAGGGCCCTCCCCTGTGCTCCCGCTGTCAGCACTGCGGGTGGAGCGTGGGCATTGCGCCCACGGAGCAGAACAGGATGGGAGTCCGAGTGGGGCTCGAGGGAAGGGTGTGTCCGTAGTGAGGACGCCGAAGCGGCGGTATCACCGAGTGTCAATACAAAACGTCAATAAAATGATGCTACGCCATCCTGACATTCAGCAGCACTCGCTTTCTGCAGAGCTGTAAGGGCAGCCCAGGGTTTGTCCAAGTCAAGCCAGGGACTGGACGTGTTTTCTATTTAATTCAATTGATTGCATGTGCCTCAAGGTTTTCTTAGTGCTTGCTGCCAGAAATGTGTTTTCCTTACCTTCCTGGACAGGTGCCATATAAATCCCTCTGCTTCACTTGTAGCACTGTGTTCCTGAGGCTGCCTTTAAGTGTGCTCTTCCTGTCAAAACCATCTCTGGGTCCGTGCAGGCTTTTCCCCTGTGTCGATTTTATTGGTACTGTTCTACTCAGAACACAGAAGACTTTTCACCTCTCAGTTCTCTATTGCACGTAGACTTCCATTGTGTATTTGATACTCCACAACTGCAAGGAAACATCTGTATATAGAAATGAAATGAGAGCTACTTATCAGTATGGTGACGATTTATATTCACAAGGCTCCCAAAGACTGCCTTGAAAATCTGCGTCCTCTTTTCCAAATTCTTAATTCATTTCCCTGTGCTTTATTCATGGGGAAATCATTTTGTTCAGGCCTCGAGTTAGGTGTGCACAGGGCTCTGAGCTCTGACAGAAAACAAGCCGTGTGCTCCACAGACTTGGCTGTCCTATCCATCAATGAGCACTGCTGTCCAAACCTCTCAGCTCCCATCTAATAATAGCACAATGAAAGGAACAGCTTGCTCAGCAGCCTCAGGTGCAGCCAACAGTAATTGTTTCATGCTCCACGAGCACTTCAGGTTTGTTGTTTATCTGTGGAAGATACACGTAGCCCCTAGTGCACCCCATGGCATTGTGGTGAACACAAACTCAGACCTAAGAACAGTTATAAAAAGATTATTTCTACAGTATGGCTTGCATTTAACTTGGTTTTCCAGACAGAGATACTTCTATGTGAGCCTACTTCTGGGAAGGATTTATTTTCTTCTTGTGGAAAAGTGTTATGGGTGATTGGGAATCACTTGCTGATGCTCATGATTCCTCCCTTGTAGGGCACCCACCTCGGGGATATTTGGAAGAGCTTCTGTTTATGTTTGGCATTTGGAGGAAGATGATATTGGACATGTCCTCATACATCCTGAAAAGTCACCCTCATTATACAGCTGTATGACACAGAGACTATTTATAAGAGCTTAATTGGTTTTGTGTGCATGTTTGGGAGGGGGGGGGGAGGGGTATCTCTCTTCTTCCTAAAGAGGCTTGTATGGATTTCAAGATCTAGCTGTACTGTTACATTCAGATTTCTGATCCTTCAAAAAATGTCCATGAGAAAGGGAGACAGACAAGCTTTGAGAAACCAAGTGCTTACACACAAAGTCCTATTCTCTGCTTGTTAGTAGGGCTAAATTACTTTCACATGGATAGTTCATGTTTGATCACCAAGACTGGCACTGAGGAATATGGTTAATGAACATGGTAGGAATAGGTTGATGATTGGACTAGATGATCCTAGTGTTTTTTTTCCAACCTTGATGATTCTTTGATTCTCTTATTATTTTTGATCTTGACCTTTTCCTCAGCTGCTACAGCATCATTCAGGACGTCTACTCCTGTTTGCTGCAACATGTGCTGGTGAGAAGGCTCTGTTGGATACCTTGGAAACAGGGGCCAGGTAGGGGAGCAGTTGTTGGGTTTTGCTCTCTGCTCTAGCTGGTGCTGCTTGTTTCACCTCATTCCCACTGGCAACAAATCCATCCTGTCACATTTCTGCTTGATATCAGTCAGAGCACTGCAGACACTGTTCTGCCAGATGAGGAAAGGATGGAAAGCTCAGAAGCTTCATCACCTCTGAATGGCAGCTGGTATCCAAAGAAATATATTGATTATAAGGTAGAAAGCACAAGCATGAAACCTTGAGGCTCATGTGAGAAAGCTGTCACTCAAACAAAACTTAAAAGTGATGAAGTTGCATTCCTTTATTTTTGTGCACCTTGTAGAAGAGGATCAATTGTCCTAGTAAGACAAATAGAGAAAAAGCAAAGACAAAAAGGAACAGATCAGATTGGATATTAGGAGCAATTTCATCTCACAAAGAGTGGTGAGGCACAGGCACAGGCTGCCCAGGGAAAGGGAGGAGTCACTGTCCTGGGAGGCATCCAAGAATTGTGTGGATGTGTCATGGTACAGATCAGCTCATGGTTGGACCTGGTGATCTTAGAGGTCTCTTTCAACATTAACAATTCTGTGATCGTATGAAAAACAAAGGCAGTTAAAACACAGTAATTTATTTGCAGAAATAATCTTGAAGTTTCAGGAAAGCTCCATCATTTTATCATTTTCATATTTTGATAGATATTTTTTTTTTTTTCATGAAGAACGGAATCGTGTAATCACATTTGCCAGAGAGCAAATTCATCTCTAATGTCATTTCCTAAAGCTGACCTATTTGATTTTTCAGAGCAAAACTAAGTACCAGGATATCCTGGGAGCCACCCAGCTGGAATGCAGTCTGGAAGAAAATGACCAGGGCATCCTGGTGGACACCAAGCTGAGTATGAGCCAGAAATGTGTCCTTCCAGCAGAGAAGGCTGATGATGTCCTGGGCTGCAGTGGGCAAAGAATTGCCAGCAGGTCAAGGAAGGTAATCCTCTGCTCAGTTTGATGAGTGCACTGCTGTCACCTGGAGTACTGTGTCTTATTCTGGGTTCCCAAGTAGAAGACAGACACGGATATACTGGATAGAGACCAGTGTAGGATCATCAAGATGATAAAGAGAGTAGAGCATGTCTCTTATGAGAAAGATTTGAGAGAGCTGTGACTTTCTGCCTGGACAAGACACTCATAAATACCTGAGTGGATGGTGCACAGAGGACAGAGCCAGGCTCCTGTCAGTAGTGCCCTGTGCCAGGACCAGGGGCAATGGGCACAGACTGAAACACAGGAGGCTCCCCCAACCATCAGGCAGCACTTCTGTGCTGTGCGGGTGAGGGAACACTGGCAATGGGACACAGACAGGCTGGGCAGTCTCCTCCATGAAGATCTCCACAGCTCCTGGGACGTGGCCTGGGCACCGTGCTCTGGGTGCTGCTGGAGCTGGGGTTGGGCCTGATGGACCCAGAGGTGCTGCCAAACTCAGCCTGTCTGGGATTCTGTGATTTTTTTTGTTGAGCTTCCTTTCAGTATGTAAGCATAACTAGGATAAAATATTGGAGGTTCTTCATGAGCAAACAGTAAGCCATCGATATAGTAATGTTTGAAAACAGAAGGAATACATCCTGGAGGTGTTACTGCTTCTCTGCATTCTGCTGCTAAATTGACAGTGAGAGATGAGACCAGAGCTCCATACCCAGGAGCACCCTCTGTCACCCTGACCAGCTGGCAGAAGCAACTCCTCCTTCCTCCTTCTGTCTCTCATCCAGGTGCACTCTTTGGGAAGAACAACCCACTGTAAAACGTGTGTCATACAAACTGGCCACTGACATTTCTACCTGCATCCCATAAAACCACGCCTGCTGGTAGCACTGCAATATCACCCATCTTAGCAGCTGTCAGGAACTCGCTGGCTCTGCCAGATGAAACTTCAGGCCGCACAGCTAAAAGCAATCTATTAGAAGATGTCAATGTTATTTTACTGGTTCTGTTTGAAAGCTCCAACTTGAGGGGGGTTGACAACATTTAAATGGCATTTTGCATTGCATTTAGTTCCAACACGCTAAGTGTTAAAACACACCCAGTACCACACTTGGAAAAGAGAATTGCTGGAAGCACCGTTTGATGGTTAAAGTGGTAGCTGGTGTGGTTTAGTTATTTAAATGCTAAAGAGGGCTGCACCACTTGTATTTAATTTGGCTGTAGACCAAAGAAGACCCTTGAAACTCACTCTCTTTTGGTAACGCTATATCTTTCTGCAGAAGCCAGTCCTCTGAAGTTACTGAAGTATAATGTACAAACCCCGTGTGTAGGCAATCACAAAGAATATGGGAAACACCTGTTTTTCCTTCAATTACTGCCTGCAAACTAGCGGGGCATGTTTATTTTGGGGGCATTACATTTGCTTGGGTAATAGCGCATGACACATTTTCAGTGTTACTGCAGACGAGCTCTGAGAACAGCTAATCATATCTGTTCAAATGAAATGCAAACATGCCCTCCCAGCCATACGTGCAGCTGAACGGGACTAATGACACCGCGCATTACCCGCTGCGCACACTTATGCAAGCAGGAAGCAGTTGGTGAACAACCATCCATTTGTAGAAACCTGGCTAATTTTGTTTACTGTATGCCTCAAACTAATTCAAGCAAAAAGCCTGGAAAATGCAGAAGCAGACCTTGAGGAGACAGGGAAAAATCCTGAAAAACAGCAATAAAATGAATTTTTGGTGGGGAAAAAGAAATCTCAAAGGAGTACTCTTCTGGCAATAGAGAGAGGAGGCTGCAAGTTCATTGCTTATCATGATCCGGATAGGAAAGCTGATCAAAGAAAGGAAATATTTTAGGGAAATGCTTTACTAGTTTCACCTAAGTGGATAGAAAGCCCAACACTTAAACATTCTACACCGTAGAGTTATACTTCTGTCATTATTTTTCCTGCAGTGAAGGACCTTATTGTCCTCACTCACAAACTCTGCAATAAAGCCTAAGTGAGGACCTATACATTGCTGATTTATTTTAGTAACAGGATAAATATTATTCAGCGTTGATGAAAACATTTCTAAGAACTCAGTGGTTTTGTTGCACATATAATTTAGAGGGGACATTTTTATAGGAGTCTTTTTAGAAGGCTAACTACACTGATTCATCAATTAGAAACAGTTGCTATATAATGTTATTCTCCATGTTCCATTTCAAATGTGCTTTAAAAGGAAAAATACAGGAAAGAACAGAGAGCATGAATGTGTGAGGTAAGAGAATGAACAGGCAGGGAAACAGACAGGGCTACCTACAGAGAAAACTGGAAGCTATATTTAAGAAGTACATACAATTCTTTTTTTTTAATTTTTTTTAATTTAATTTTTTTTTGTAAGTTAGTTTGCAAGCTATTACATACGTGAACTGTGAGTCAGTAACAAAAAGTGACAGCAAGCAATGATTTTAGGTTAAAAATCCAAATGCGTTTTCTTTTGTGAGAAAAAGTCTTGCTGAAGTAAATGAGAAATGAAATTACAATTTCTTCTTGCCAAAACACATACTGGGCTCATAATGCATGCACATAATGGAAAAGAAGAAAGATAGCCTTCATAACCACATATTTTGTTACTAAAATAACCACATATTTTGTTACTACCTATGCTATGTGGGAGCTGTCGTCCCATGGTCAGCATGTTGCAGAGAGGGGTGCAGTTCCTGCCACCTACCTGTGCCCTGTTTGTCCTTAACCAAGAGCAGGTGAGCACCACTCTGTCCCCTCAGGACTGCTTCATGTCCCACCTGTCCAGGCTCTCATTCCATCCTTGCTTCTCATGGTACTTGTCTGCCCTTTGGAGGCCATGCCTGTGCCTGAGGCTCAGCAGGACATGTTCCCAGTCCTCCAAAAAAACTGAAAAGAAATTAGGCTGCTCAAACAGGGGAAAATTCCACTCAAGTCATTCTTGTTTCAGTTTGAAATATTTCACTTTAGCTCGGACCAGGTCAGTGAAGAATAAACCTAAATCTCACCACCTTTGGAATGGAATTAACGTGCCCACTGTTGGTTTGACCAAAATAACCAAAGTAGCATGTGGCCATGGACAAGCTTGTGTCTGTTCCTTGCTTTTCCTCAGGGCACTGTACAAGTGCCTATATTGTATAACCAAGTGACAGCAACACACAGTGGTCCTCAGTGCTTCCAAGGACACCCTGATTACTTTTGTCCAATAAATCAAATACTAATTTACATCAAATGAATAAAATCCGTCTGGAAAAGGTGGAAATGTTTTAGTTACCCGAGCACCACTACATGTAGGAGAAGAGCTTTAAAACATTATTTGAGCTCAGGTTCAGCTATGATAATGAAAGGACTTTTCAAAACACATCAGTCACCCCTGACCACAGCTACAGTTCAAGTGTGGAGCCAGCACTTCTGTGAACACATGGCGTGTGTGTTAGTAGAGAGCATTACAAGTGCTCAGTGGTGTGCCAGCCAAAACAGATGTAATATGTAGGCACAGGACGTGCATTTTAGACAATGCTTTAAAGATGCACTATTAAATCACAGGTTTTATGCAGCAGGTTCATGCAGGAATAGAAGTCCTTAATCTTGTAATGTCCAGCAGCAGGTTCTTACACTCTTTAGAATCATAAGAATCGTTAAGGTTGGAAAAGACCTCTAAGATCACCTAGTCCAACCTTCAAACCATCCCCACCATGCCTGATAACCATATCCCTCAGTTCCATGTCCACATGGTTCTCCAAGGAGAGTGACTCTACCACTCTTTCTGAGAAGAAACTGTTTCTAATGTCCAGACTGAACCTCAGGGATATTATTTACAAATTTTCATGGGCAAAACAGAAGAAAATTGGGTAAAAATAACTTTGTTTCCAGTTAATATCAAGAATTCCAATGCGCAGTAACACAAGTACTTTTTAAGAGAGATCAGACAGAAGGTTCATTTCCTATGGTCACAGTGGGACAACGCTCATCTCGCCTCCACAATCCTTTGGACTATCCTTTATAAGTTGACAAAGCCTAGTACCTGTGTCTGGGAGGGATTATCTCCTTTCTAGGCTGGGCACTAGGCTGGGGCCTGGCAAGGAAGAGAAAGAGTCTGGTCAGGAGATGGAGATCAGGATGGTAACTGGGAGAGGTAGCAATGGACTTCCTGTGTTGATGGGGCATGGAGGGAATTACTGCCTTCTTTAAAAGGACAGGAAAACTACCCCTATGGCATGTGTGTCAATATTACTGAGTGGAGCCATGTCACCTGAACTGAGCTCTATGGCTGTTTTTTAAAATATTAAATGACTGCAAGTCATTTGAAGAATTATCATTTCCTTTATAACAATAACACTATCAAATGTCACTAGATGATTTATTCTCATCCTGTATTTGAAGGAAGCCACTGAAGAAGGAGAAGGAAACATCTCTTAAAAGTAATCTTTCCTATGCCATCTTCCTCATGCTGAATAATCTTAAAAGTTCATTTCTCCTGCATACAAATGACATGCTGTGATTTCCTTCACTACCGTTGATGATTCCAAGGATGATCAAACTTCTGATCTCCTCTCTAAAAAAAAATACAATTCAGGAAGAGCAGAGCGCCATGTGGCGAGTAATGTCAAGACTGGAGCGTGAGCCATGCAGAGGAAAAGAGTTTGATCATGTAACCAAAGAAAATATAGCACACAATAAACTAAACTTAATTCCAGTGACAGCTGAAAACCTTAAGTATCTTCTATGTCTTCCAGGATGATCATTTCTCACCACAGGAAAAATTGTGCTTTCTGGGAATACATTCAATGAAATATCATTAGAAAGAGACATAGAAAAGGTTACCAAAAGCAAATAAATATTTGTTTCATCTTAAAAATGTGTATAACACTTCATAAACAAGCTTAAAAATGGGTCATTATAGACTGTTCATTTTTCTAAGATGTTTTTCTTCTCCCCAACTTTTTATTCTATCTTCTGTTGACCATTATACACACTCCATATAAAGATTTATTTAAACAAAGTCAAAGTCTAATTCAAATACAAGAATATGTTTACACTAGTTTCCTAACAATCTGTTTTAATATTTTATTATTTGAATCTTTCTATTTAGTAACACTTCAACACAAGATTGACATCAGTACTATTTCTAGATCAAGTTATGCCAAATATTCCTTCCTTCCTCTCCTCTCCTCTCCTCTNACAGAATCACAGAATCACAGAATCACAGAATGGCCTTCATTGGAAGAGTCCTCAAGGATCCTGAATCTCCAACCCCCTGCAACAGGCAGGTCCACCAACCTCCCCATTTAATACTAGACCAGGTTGCCCAGGGTCCCATCCAATCTGGCCGTGAACACATCCAGGGACTGGGCATCCACAGCTTCACAGGGCAGCCTGTTCCAGCACCTCACCACTCTCACAGTAAAGAACTTCCCCCTGGCATCCAACCTAAATATTCCCTCCCTCAACTTAAAACCATTTTCCCTTGTCCTGCTGTTATTTACCTTTTGCCTAGAAAGCAATCTATACCAGGTTATCTTTGAATTGCTGTACACATTTCACTTGCTACTAAACTTTTTTCTTTTAACAGTTTTTTTCATTAGAAATCTGATAGGATTTTTTGTAACTAGTTTGCTGTACTCCACCATATTCCCAGACTATAACATCATGCTGCTTAACTTAAAGGTACCAATCTGATGAAACTGCCAAGACAGCTTCTGGTATTAAATGACCACTTCTGAATACAGAGTGAAGCACACTGAATTTTAAGCAGATTCCTTTCACTTACCTGCCAGAATTTCTATGGATCTTTCTCCTTCACTCAAATCATGACAACGAAACTTTCACTGGCATCAGAAATTCTATAGAATTGTAAATTGCTTACATTCACCGTTGCAAGAACTGCTTAAAAGCCTGCTCTTTGTGCGAAGTCAAAAAGAAATGAAAATCTCCTTTTCTTGCATTCCATTTCCTGTTATTTAGTTGTAAGGACCCCCCTAACAGTCAGCCTACTGCCCCATTGTCATAGCAATGGGGATGCCTCTCAGTGCCTCATACACACCCCAGAAGGACTGTGCAGAGGCATGGCACTTCTTACATGGCTGCTCATGCCATCTGCTTGCAGTGGGTCTGACAGCAGCACCCAGTGCAGCTCAGTGCTCAGCATGCAGGTCCCAAGCTAGCAAGGATCTCCAGCAGCCTTAGTGTCTTCTCCTTCTGTGGGAAATCTGTATTTCTGGATATTTGCTGTTCACCTTTTGCCACTCATCCCAGGCAGAGCAATACGCACATGCATACCTGTGTCAGGGTCAAGAGAGTTGGGAATATATGGGACTGTATTTCTCCATGGTAATACTGGATGTTCACCATCCCTCAGATTCTTAACGTACTTCATTCATAAAGCAGGAATGTGGTGTGTCCCCATTTACAGACAGATAGAAGTAACCTAGGCAGACTTGAGCTGTCTCAGCTGATCCACAAGTGCAACATGCATGCCTGCCTGGGTCACGCTCACAAATGGCACTCTGCACTGCATTCTACATTGTAGACCTGTCTTAAACAACCTGTCAAAATTCACAGCAGAACCGTCTGCTGCATGATGCAATAAGGCCAACAGACAACCAGAACAGTCAACTGCATCCCATCTGAGTTGGTGCCACATGGTGCACTGGTTGTCCTCATCAGCAGCAAGGAGACATCATGGACTCATATTCCTATTTGGTATATTCATCCAGATTCTGAACTGCATGCTGTTGTGCCTGTGTACCTCAGTGTTATATGAAGCTCTGGAAAAGCAAAAAAACAGAAGCAGCCCCACTCTCACACTCCATGGGACAGTACTTCTGCTAAATCTTCTTTGCACTGCTGTTTGCTAATCTGAAGCAAATTCAACAGCTTTAATTATTAAAGCTGGAAATTCCTCTTGACAAAAAAAGAAAATACAAAAATATTCCATTTTACTCAGCATCCTGAATACCCAGGATAGAAATAACTATCTTGTGATTGAACAGATATAGCACAGCTGTTGTTGGATTAAAAGGATGATTAATTCATACACTTTATACTTAAAAGTTATTTTGGAGAACATGTGAACAATATATGCCTGGAAATTCCCAATTAGATTCAAGAGCGTGCTGGAGTGAGTAAGCACACACCCACTGAAGCAGATGTTTGTTTGCACTATCGCAGTGCATGTATCACCTACTCAGCTGACTTCAGAGACGTGAGGGGGTGGTTTGAAGATGCTGTTGAATTCAAAGCGTCCCTGTCATTCATTTTATCATTACACTCCTCAGAATTAAGAGTTTTTGGAGATCATTTCATAACAAAAGTCAAGCAAGAGAGAAAGAAGATAGCAATAATACCAACTCCCTTAGCAGGG
>VXAB01012430.1:0-51430 GCA_013399175.1 Odontophorus gujanensis
TTGCTGGATAAGGAGTTGGCTGGGTAGTCGCGCTCAGAGAGCTGTGGTCAATGGATCAGTGTCCAAGTGGAGGCAGGTGATGAGTGGCTTTCCTTGGGGATCAGTGCCGGGACCTGTGTTATTTAACATCTTCTAGGTGATATGGACAGTGGGATTGAGTACACACCCATCAAGTTTGCAGATGACACTAAGCTGAGTAGTCCAGCTGACAAGCTATAGGGAAGGACTGCCATTCAGAGGGACTTGGACAGACTTGAGAGATGGGCCCATACTAATCTGAAGAAAATCAACAAGGCCAAGAACAAGGTCCTGCACCTCGGTCAGGCCAATCCCAAGCACAGATACAGGTTGGGTGAAGAATGGCTTCAGAGCAGCTCTGAGAGGAAGGATTTGGGGGTGTTGGTTGATGGATGACTCAACATGAACCAGCACTTGGAGCCCGGAAGGCCAATCATATCCTGGGTTACATCAAGAGGAGTGTGACCATCAGGTTGAGAAATGTGGTTCTGCCCCTCTACTCTACTCTTGTGAGATCCAACTCAGTACTGCATGCAGTTCTGGGGCTCTCAACACGAGAAGGACTCAAGCTGTTGGAGGAGGTCCCAGAGAAGCACCTCAATGATGACCAGAGGGCTGGAGCATCTCCCCTATGAGGACAGGCTGAGGAAGTTGGTGCTCTTCAGCCTAGAGAAGAGAAGGCTCCAGGGGGACTTTATAATGGCCTTCCAGTACCTGAAGGGAGCCTAAAGGAAAGCCAGGGAGAGACTTTTTTTAAGAGCACGTCATGACAAGACAAGGAGAAAAGGCTTTAACTGGAAGAGGGCAGATTTAGCCTAGATATTAGGAATAAATTCTTTACTGTGAGGGTAGTGAGACACTGGAACAGGTTGCCCAAAGGTTGTGGATGCCCTTTCCCTAGAGGCATTCAAGGCCAGGCTGGATGGGGCTTTGAGCAACTTGGTCTAGTGGGAGGTATCCCTTTCTATAGTATGGAGGTTGGAACTAGATGATCTTAAAGGTCCCTTACAACCCAAACCATCCTACGATTATATTTTCTCTGAATGCAAGTAGTAAAAACATAGAGCCCAAAAACACCAATGAGAAAGGTCAAGATAAAAGATATCTGCAAGTAGATCTTAATGGATAGAAAGTAGTAGAAGGTGATTACCTTGCATCTGACGTCCAATTATCTGGTTCCACACGATATGAAAACTTTTCCTGATGTAATGAAATGATCTTTCCTTTTCGGCTAATAGTCACTAAAGGAAATCCTTTATGCAGAACCCAAGTTTTCATTAACTTTTTTACATCTAACGTTCCATTGGTGATCTGTAAAAAAAAAAAATCGTAATGAGAACATGGCAAAAAAGGAACACAAGTTTTCAAACCTCTCTGCTTAACTTAACAAGTAAGTAGTTGCACTATTCTATAGTGCTTTGACACTGTGTAAATTTCACAAGCCACAATCTAGGTGAGAAAATGTAGTTTATTTTTTGAAGCAGAGGAAACTCTAGGCAAGTAATGAAAAGAGAAATTGAAAGCTTCAGATAGGATAAACTGGCATGTTGAGAAAACAGGGACAAGAACCTTACAGAAGAGAAAGTTATGGAAGCTCCCCAGATCAAACTTGTTGTCCCCACTTTCCCTGACACTACTGATACTACAGTACTTTGTGCATCTTTCAGGCTAAAAACCTTTTCAAAATTCTGAAATTAATATTAGAAATTGAATTTATGTGATGACATTTGTATTACAAAATGATAAACTTATTCTTTATATTAAGCACTCTCCTGTAGGAATTCTCTCTTTTTTTTTTTTATCTCTCTCTCTAGTATCCCACTTAACCAGCTGTCAATTGTTTACAGGCTGATTCAGCCTGGTTCCATGACAACTGAGGTGGAGGTACACATGGACCCATGACCCAGGAAAGGGAAAGGGGAAAAGGAGAAAAGGACAGGGGACGAGCCTAAACAAAAAATAGCAACAACGATCTGAGAAGGATAATTAATTTACTAAATAAGATATTGGAATGCAAAACAACACAATACAATACAATAGGAATTGAAGCTAACAAATTAAACAAAATGAGAGAGAGTGTGTCCAAAAACTGAAGGCCTTAGTTTAATGCTAAAGGCGAGACAGCTAGGGAGCACACACTTCCAGGATGAGCAGAAAGGGAAAAGAGAGAGCAGTCTCATGACCTGTGAACAGTTTTATCTTTCCCTCTGAACAGAAAACGGGAAAGGAAAATCCTCTGGGGTATGTAGTTGTTGTTCTCTTTTGATGCAGGTATACCCAGAACTATCAATGACCCACAGAACTAAAGCATTAACTCTAACTCCCAGCGCTCCACATGGTGTTATGATGTGGAATACCAGTAACAAAAAAATCATAAAACATGACACCAATCTTTGTATATCCTCCCAACCTATTCTAAACTTTCAACATCTGTTTGTACCATAACATCACCACAGAGGAACGAATACTTCATAATGTCTACATATTGATGCTTCTCAGCTAGCAGAGATGATCATCCAACCTGAAAAAGACAATATGATCTCTAACTTACAACAGTACATTTTACAGGTGGAGCTACCAGGAACGTAAGAAAATCAGTATATAATAATGGAAGCATCATATACCTTTCACCAACTCATGTTGTCTTTTTCAGTGGGTACCCTCATCAACATCTTACTGCTCACCTTATGGATTCAAGCTGTCTATTCAAGCCAACATTCAGCTTTTTCTTGTTGTAAGCTGGAAAAGAAGAGGCTGAGAAGGAACCTCAATGTCTACAAATCCTTGAAGGGAGAGTGTTAAGAGGACAAAGTCAGGCCCTTTTCTGTGGGGCCCAGTGCCAGATCAATGGACATAAACTGGCACACAGAAGCTCTCCTCTAAACACAAAGCAGCACTTCTGTGCTATGCAGGTGGCACAGCACTGGCAGAGGTTACCCAAAGAGGTGGTTGGGTCTTCTACTTGTAGATCTTCAAGAGCCACCTAGACATGGTCCTGGGCAACCTGTTCTGGGTGACCCTGCTCGAGCAGCGATACGAGTAGACAGACCCAGAGCTCCCTGCCAACCTCAGCCAGTCTGTAAAAGCGCTGAGAGTTGCAGCCTGTCTAGATTCTACTGTTACCCAACTGTCTGAGTACAACTGGCTGAGAATCTGAAAGACTATCTAAAAATGTAAGAGAAAACCACAATTCAAGCTGCAGGAAGAAAAATATGAAGACAAATAGAATACCACAGCAGTGAAAAATGGATACAGGGCCAGCACGTTTCAGTAAATTAAAAGAGGTAAGTGAAAAGCAGTGGAAATAAAGTGTAAGGTAGTTGGTATTTCCTCAGGGAAGCAACAGATCCAAGGCCCAAATGTAAACAAAGTCACTCAAATACCAGACCAGACAAGCTAAACCCTGAGCCTTTCAAAAAGAGGCATACAAGTGAATGTACATTTAGTGCGGACTAAGTCAAAACACAAAATTACCAGTATTAACACTTAAAATAAAAAAAGAAAAAAGGAAAAGGGAAAAAAAAAAAAAAAAAAAAAGGAAAAAAAAAAAAAAAAAACCCAGAACACAAGCACACACAAAACGCAGGACCAAAAGAACCCCAGAGACTCAGGCAAAAAAATGAGGTGCAACCAGAAATGGACATAAAGAAAAAGAGGAATACTGTAGCCACATCAGAGAAAGGCACCTTCTGCCAGAAAAACCTGTGGGCAGGAATTCCTAAGTATTAAATAAGTCCCAGATAAAAAAATGTATGTCTGTCATTTAAATAAGAAATACACTCTTGAGTTCTGAGGTTAGATGTTACTAAGTTGGTTGGAGGCAATTTACTTAACAATATTAATAGAGGCAGATAAAGCAATCCCAGCACTCTAAATAATTACTTTTGACTCCCAAAGATTATGACTGAGTTCCAGCAAACGGGAAAACAAGGCCTGCTGAGTTCACAGAAAAGCTAAAATTGCTGCAAAGACAAACAGCAGGACTACAACAAAACAAAGACTAAAACTGAGTTATTTTTGGAGGCACAAATACAGACTAAGAAAGTAATCTGACATCTTGAGAATGGCCTTTTTTCCATGCTGGAAAAGCAGTGAATCCCTGACTCACACAGATAAGATGCAAAGCGTCTGTGGGGGTCACTCCATGCTGCGGGTACTACTGCCCACCTCACAGGGCACTCTCTACAAATGCATGACTGATGAGTGTTGGTCAGAGGCTGCATTTTCCACCATGTGTAACAGACACTCTTAGAGAGCTCTGTTCCCCTTCCCTGTATCTGAGCATCTTGAAGTAAGGATACCCAGCAGCTTGCCCCTGCTGGGATCCCTCCTTCTGCAGCTGCGACTCCCCAACTCTCCCTTACCAGGCCCTCTCTCCCTCATAGTACCTGGCCTCCAGTTTCAGAGTGGCAGAACTGGGCTATCCAACAATCCTGCTTTCCTGCAGCCCCAGCTCTGCTTGCAGAAACAGACACTGCCACCAACACAGAGTTATGCATTCCAAGATGCAAGTATTTACAGACAGACTTAGAATTCATCTCCTTTATGAAAGAGAAGTTTTGTCCTGTGTTTAAGATGACTAGTATTAGTCCAGCTATAACACACTAACAATGTAGCTCTAGAGAGGATACATATATACAAGATGCTAAGTTTTCCACAGGGTGGATATGGCAGTGCATATTCCCTCACAACACTCCTCTGGGATACGAGTAAATGGAGTCCTAAAGGCTACAGCATTTTCTGTATTTATATGACCACAGTGTGCTGCATGTCTTGATCTGATTTTAGTCTGTGTGTTATGAGCACAGCCTTCCTATGTGCTGCTGGAAAGTGGACAAGAAAGGCCTCTGCAGACAGCAGCTGTAACCCACAAAGTGCAGTGAGCACGGGGGAAGCAGGAAGAAGTTGAACTCTGTAAGCACAAGCAAAACTTTCAGGGGTGTTTACTCATGTGAACCACACAGCTGATTGCTGGGCTCAGCATACCAGCCCAGCAGTGAGCAGGGTAGTGCCTTTGGACAAAGCTTCATCCAGAAGCACCACCAGCCAGAACTATTATAAGCAAGAGTATTTATATGCAGCATATTGTCTTATTTCTTTCAATAACCCAAAATGCACAATAAAATGTGAGAAGTAAAAAAAAAACACAAAAGCAGAGTAATAAAGATGAATACCTCATTCATGCTGTCCCACAAGTCATCACTCTGGGCAGAACCATATTTGTGATTATGCAAATATACCTCAATGCCAGCTTGAAAAACATCTTTAGTGAGATAATGCTTCAGCATCATCAGAAGAGAAGCCCCCTTGGAGAGGAAAAAAAAAATTGGTAAACTACAGTTACATAGCTCATTGGAATTTTGTACTCACAGCACAAAACAAACTCTCTGTTTTAACCCAGATTTTATTTTTGATTTAATCCCAAAATTTATCATCAGAATATCTACCTTAACAGCCAGGTGCTTTGAAAAATATTTTTTAATATTTCACAAACTTCAAAACAGTCACAAAAATGGCTAATGTCATTTGAATTCTTTTCTCTGTTACTTCGGAAAAATAAGTATTTCTGTGTATCTCAAAGACTGCAAAAAACAGCATAGTAGCACTTGACTTACTTTACCCTCCCCCCTCACTTCACTACATCTACAAAATATCATTTTCTAACTGACAAGTCTCTGCACGCTAATGTACTTCATTAGTAATACTCTTCTGCACAGTTACTAAACTGCACTTGTAAGACAGTGTTTGACATAGAATTCCAAGATTTTCATCTGTATCAAAAACTCCCTGAGAGCTGAGTAGTTCCAGTTTCCAAGAAGACAAGAATGTTAGATGGAAAGGCGTTTTTTGTTATTTCTGACACATCACTACCACTAGTAAATAATTACTTGAGGACTTGTACACTGGACTACTAAATGTAGATTAGCAGCCATACATCATGAAAAGGTAACGGTACATTATCAGTATTATTTTAGAGTAAGGATCAACTAACATTAAAAGGTAAGTTTCATGAGAACATGTACAGTTCTCACATGCTCTAAGTTGTAGTCTGGGAATTTAAGTAACACCTCGCCTAAAAGTGATGGTTTCCTGAACTCTGTTGATCTAATTATTCACTGAACTGTAGGAATACCCATTACTACAGGTTTTGGAAACATGGTCATTATTTTGCCTCTTCCAACAATCCAAAGTTCTACTTCTTTGTGTTACTGTCTAACAGTTCCAAGAAATCTTGTTGCGGTTGGACTTCTGTCCCACCCTGACATATTATTCACAGTCTGTAAAACATCCAGGATGAAATAACTTTGCACATCAATTTCTACTTTAGATACCATAATTCACCTGTGTCAGACTGCAGTACAGCAGTACAGTAAAACAAAGCAAGTTGTGTAACACAGTAACAGACACACCCATAAGGTTGGAAACTATAACACTGCAAACATCTTATTATTCCAAGTAAGGCACAGGGCCAAGAGCACTGGAATAGAAAGACTATCTACTAGTGAGCAATAGTGTCATTTTGGTTTCTTATTAGACAAATGTACAAGTATACAAAGGTACATGGTATTGAAATAATGACAGCTAATCCAAAAGAGATACAAAGCATTCCACCTGTAATACTAGTGTAAGTGACACAATATATAAAACCTAAGATATCTAAGACATAGGAAATAAAAGTCCAGAAAAGGCATTTGCTCTTTCCAAGTAAAGCATTGCTACAGACAGACAGAAAGACACTTCCCAGATATGTCTCTCAACAGATTAGAAATAGATATAATCTAATTAAAGAAAAGCAGGATAAGACATAAAATCAAATCTCCAGCTCAAGACGTCCCTAAAATATTGTTTTTAAAAAGCAAGCTGTAAAAGAAAAGGAAAGATTGATGGTGTTTTTTTCACTCTTTTCTACAAAGCCTGTTTATATCTGCTATCAGAAACAAGATATATGTGCAGTTGCTCAATTGTCTTATCCATTAGGTTCCTTCTGACTTATTTTCAAAGTTCTTATCTTCAGAACTTTGTACTGAAACAAGCACCATACAGAAGCATGCAAAGAAAGCACAAAAAAATTCAATCTTTTTTTTCCTTATTAAAAGCTATGTAGCTCCTCATAAACAATACTGAAAGATACTAGAGGTAACCCCAAATGATTGCCCATACATGCCTAGTGATACGCAATCCTATACTCATGCTTACAATAGCTAATACATCATTTTCTAATTATTTCTACATATTTTTGATGCTACCTTGATGTAAGAGAGTGAATCAAACATTTCTTCAATTTGCTCTGATGACTGGACAGCAGAAGAGACTGGGTGAGAAGAATTCAAGGAATCCTTCATCATAGCCTTGAATATTAGATTTAGGAAATCTTCATCCTAGAAGATAAACCCTATTTAGTGCCCGAGAAGCTGGAACATACACAAGTAGAACAGTAAAACTCATCTTTGCCTCAGTCTTTCATTAGTCTGATATACCACTGTACACCTTTCTGCCAGTTGAGGCAATAAAAGATTTGTCAGAATCTGCATTCAAGAAATCTGCTCTTTCTCTGCCGTATTTCAGCAGTAAAATCCATCTCCTCCATTAAATTATCACCCAGACCCTTAAGCACTCACCTCAGCAATGTACATCCAGCAATACTGAAAACAAATGTACCTTATAAACAAGTATGTGCTCAGTTTTAGATTTAGATCAACAATGTTTTCAGTTCATTTATAGGAAACAGGGAATACAAAAACATGATTACTGTAGAATATTTTAATGTTAAAGCCTGCAGTCTGATAACATTATGAAGAACAATTATGCTGTACTGTAAACATTTTATCATAGGATCCTAGTACTAAAGTCTCTTCCTTCTTTCCTTCTAGATGAATTTTAATCAAATATAATATATTGTTACCATAATGGAACAACCACAAACACTAACATTTAAACATTTTTTACAGAAGCTGACCGCATTCATATTTGTCCATTTCATTTCTTTGAGATTTCATCAAACAATTCTTCATACAGTTTCTATAGAGTAGGAGTGGATTTTAATGGCTTACTGGAAAAACAGACCTGTATAATGAGATAATCAAAATGTCCTTTATGGTTGAACATTTGAAGCAATTCTCTTTGAATGGAGAATTTGGAGTGATTTTTTTTGTGTTCAACGAAACACTTTTTGGCACCACCAAGTGCTGGAACAATGTGGGCAAAGGCACCTTGTCAGGTACTTCTCAGAAAAAGCTACTCTAATGGTACATGCAATCTTGTTAAAGAGTAGCCTACTTTTTGGGGTTGTTGTTTTTTTTGCCTTTCTTTCACCACTTACATGCCCCAAAAGCAGAATGGCTTTGCAAACATACTTTTAGTGGTCAACAAACAAAACAACCAAGCTAGGACAAATGAAAAAAAAAAATAATTAAAACTCAGTTCCAAGACATAAATCTACTGAACCAAGTTAGCAACCCAGGCTTCTTAATGCAGTAACAGTGGTGAATTAAGTACACAGAACTCACTCTTAGTCACAGGATGCTGACAAGGACACAACTCTGCAAGCAGAAAACTATTGGTGCCAGTCACATTTTTAATTCTCTGATTAATGCAAATTACAAAAGCACTCCTGAAAGTGAAATCTGAAGCCCAGACATCTTCAGTCCTCAGAAATACCCTTGCTCAGGATGAGGAGTTTCTCAACTGGCCATTCCAGTTCCATCAGTCTTCCCTTCTCTGATTGCATTCAGTGACAGGGATGCTTTACTCATGTAGCTTCTGTCCTCTCCTCATTGAGGCCTCATTGAGGAAAGATTAAATCCATCACGTTTTCCAGAGGCACAGAAATTATGTCACTCAGTTCCTGAGCAAGTTGGTAAATAACCACCATGATATTACACCAAAATGATTCCTTCTCCTTTGGCCATTCGTGTAGAGAAATGCCTCTAGGAGCAGTGCTTTGTGTACTATTGGTGTGTAATGCAATGTTATTTGAATCCACTGGGTGGGACCACAACATACTTTTAAGCCAGATGCCCTGATTTGCGAATCCCAAACCGATCCAGACACAGACAATTATCATAAAGACAGTAAGACAGGAGTGATGCTCGACATTTAGCAATCAAAAGCTCCGGTGCTGCCAGAGAAAACAATACTGGCCAGCAACATATCTTTAGTATAAATACTGTAAATTAGTATTTGATACATATACATGTTAAAGGTATCTACTCCCTTTAACAGCCACTATTTTGCAGAACATTTTTAACCTACATATAACTCATGTACACTAGTATCAAAATAAAAAAAGGCCCACATAACAAAAAGAGAGACAAAAGCAAAAATACTTCTAATTTAATGAAAGGGTCTATGCAGAAGAAATACAGTGTGAAACAGAAGATACAAGTGGTACTCAAAGTGAACTTCTTTTAAAAATTTAAATTGTTAAATTATCAGTCTTTTATGGTCAGCATTAAAGAAGTATAACTTAGTGAGGTATATTAAGTTTAGTTACTTTAGGTACTTACTGAATGTAATTCTGGAAACATCTCCTGCATGGCAAAATACTCCATGAAAGTAGCAAATCCTTCATTCAGCCAGAGATCATTCCACCACTCCATAGTTACCAGATTGCCAAACCACTATGAAAGACCAAAAGCATAATGCTTTTTCTGAAATAAAATCCAATGAGTATAGTGGCACTCCACCCATTCTCAACTTTATTTTGTGGTAAAATAAGTTTCTTCAAAATATCAGTTATGCTTCTGCATGAACAACTTTGTATATATATCACAAGAAAACCCGACCATATCTAAATAATGATGCCTGAAATCTACCTGATGGGCAAGCTCATGAGCTATCACTGCAGTTATTAGCTTTTTATCCCTTGTCGAAGAAGCTTTATTGTCAAACAAGAGCGTTGTTTCTCGGAAGGTGATCAAGCCCCAGTTTTCCATTGCACCAGACTGAAAATCAGGAATTGCTACCAGATCTGGAATAGATTTGAAAGAAACTGTTGAAAACAGCTAGAGTTAAAGCAGCTCTCTATTTCAAGTCTGTCTATTGTATTTCACAATCCATTAAAAAAAAAACATTATTTAAATTCTGTGGTGTGAGCATGCACTTGCATTTTAAGACCAGAGGTCCCATGGATTCATAACCACATTTCCTTAGCAGTACTTAATACAACTTAAAGCACTACACAGCCACGGATGATAGATACTGTATACAAGCAAGCAAACAGGAAACACAGCAGATGCTACTGGGGCAACATGATTCAAAAACTAAGAGTCTTTCATCTTCCTACCAAAGCTCATTACGTTAAATGTACATTGAATTACTACTTTAATGTTACACAAAACTGTAAGTAACCCAGTGTCAAATGATTACAAATATTTTCTGGCTTGCAACTCAGTGTTTGCACTCTGTAAACTATATAGTGAATTTTAAAACCTTATTTCAGAGATATTTTATAACATTCTTTAAAGGAAAAATATTTGAGATGAATTAATAATAAGTATCTGAGAGGAAATAATGTTCCTCTACATTTTTTAGAATTGGTTAGGATTTCTTCTTATGCTTAAAATAGTTCAAAAGAACTTACCTAACTTTTCAAGAGGGTAATTTATTAAAAAGTACTTTTCATAAAATTCTAGAAGTTTCACTGTTGTGTTTAGAGCATACTCTACTTGGTTTATATGCTGCGGTATGGCATAGACAGATACCTAGACCAAACAGAAAAGAATAAAGACTTTGAAGCTTAGTTACAAAAGAAACTTACAGAAGTAAGAGTCAGCAGAACTTTCTGAAATAGATATGACACAGTTTGGGCAGTATAGATACAAGTTAGAGTAAGTGGTTATAAAGCTGTACTTGGAGAAAGATTTTTTTGCTAGTTTATTCACTAGTCAAAATATATACAGACTATTCAAATGACTGATGTGTAAACAAGAAAAATCCAAGGATGACACCTTTAAAGAACATATTCAGGAAGTCTATACAGAGAAAATGTATTCCATTTTCCCCTTTTATTCTCTCATATTAACTGATCCTCCTTGCATACTGCCATTAATATGTAAGCTAAGCTATCAGTATGAAAACACTAGAATCATCCACAAGAAATGTTCTCAATAGATAATAATTGGCACAAAATTCATCCACTGCCATGTCTCAGGTATGGCTACCTTAAATATAGTGCAGAAAACATACATGAAAAATGACTGGTTACAGCCTCCCATTCATGTCAAAGTGGTTCCATCAACAAAATAACTTCCATTAGGATACAGATTCATCCTAGTTTAGGATGATCTTGCATACAAAAACACAAAAGGTGTTGACAGTATTTTTCCTTCTTACAGTCTTCTTTGGATTATTAGACAATCTTGCCAACAGAATAACTCACCAGTTGCACTCTACCTGACCTGGTATTACTATTTTTATGCTTTCCCTCATTAATCTGGTAAGTACTATATATTGCTATACTCAGTGTAGTGTCTTCTAAAGCTCTTCTAGACTTCATTAGCTTTGTTAAATCTTGCTTGGTCAGAATAATACTAAACACAGAGAAGAATCACCCTTCGTCAGAATACATCACTCGTTCTTTCTCCTCTCCTACATGCCTTAGTGTACCATAAAGTACTTCTAAAATATTGATAATCTGTCCTAAAATCTATTACAAAGAAAGGAAAGCATACCACATATGGTTGTTAAAGGCTCCCTGAAAACAAGAAACATTGAGTGTAGTGATCAGCTTCCTCCCTGGTAAAGAACTGGCTATATTTGCCAAAACAAATCTCAACAATAGAGCTGAATAGAGGTCACAAGGGAAAGAAAAAAAGAAGAAAAAAGAAACTTTTCAAGCTACAACAAATGAAGTCCTACTAAGATATAGTTAGAAATGTCCAAATAAGAATAAAACTCTACTGAACAACATGTTTTACTTCTGTATATTAGAGAAGTGAAATATAGATCATGACATTGCTTCACTGGCCTACAAGGAAACAATTCTTTGTGCTGCTTTTGAAAAGGGCCTCTTAATCCACCACAGTGGTACTGCTCCCTACATGACACTGCTTCATCTTGGCACTAAGTAGGTGCTGACACTTCCAACATTACACCACAAAAGGGGAGCTTCTGCTACAGTCATGAAAATTACTGTTTAAATGAAACCCCTGGACTAATGAAGGAACATTTCCGAGTACACGTTCTTTATTTAGTTACTTAAATTGCACACACTGTAAAAACTGTCATATCTACAAAAGCAAAGAGCATGCAGGCTTTCTTTAGGAATCGCACTGTTTCTGTTCATCCCCTGAACAACTCATAGTTGTATGACACGAATCTCTCATTGATCAACCATTAAAACTAAACATTTAAAACTTCCAATTAAGAAAGTTTCAAGGAATTTTACATTTTCTGAGTATCTGCTGCTATTATGTTGACCTCCATGCTGTAGAAGTCTTCTCAATCTGACATAAGCCCAGAAATCAGTCCAATCTGCAGCATATAGTCATTGTCTACCACTTGTGATAAGCACGAAACCAAATAAATATATGGGGGAGGGGGAAAGAGTCACTAGGTACTGAGGAAAGTTCTTGTTTGTTCACTGTCTTTTGTACCTGTTAATAGTTTTATGTGCCTGGACTGGGAGAGGGTGAAGGGTGACTTAAAAATAAAACAAACGTACCAGACTCCCATTTGTATCCATACTGATGTTTTTCAAGTCCGCAACAACAAAGGCTACCAGGTAGGTGCTCATCTTCAAACTCACAAAAAATTCATCTTGAACAATTTCCTTTGTCACAGGAGTAGTGGCTTTCTGCAAATAAAATAAAAATATTAACACAAAGAAAAGAATACTGAAATATGCAAGCAGTCAGTGTTAAAGAATTACTTCCAATTGGCTAGAAATTTTAAGCAAGCTTGTAGAATATATTTATATATTTTAGCTGTGTTTCAGTGAAACAGATAAGACCTATGCTGTTTGCTTGGTAAATCTACTAACACACAACCAGCAACAGCAAACAACAGTTTACTGTTTCTACACAGTTACAGGAGCTGTTTATCAAAGTTGCCTTAGCCACTTGTCCAATTCTTGCAGAGGAAAGAGAGTAAGCACCCTTTCTTGTTGACACCAAACAGAAAAATTGTCCAGAAGAGACTGCACAATGAATCTTTCAGTAAAGAACAGCCAATAAAGTATTATTAGGCCTGGTATAAACCATAGTGCTTTCAATTCTATTAAAGAGAAGGTTGAGCATCGCCACATATGCATGAAAAATAAAAATTCACCCGATATGAGCAAGATAATATTTCACAAAGGCATAATTATTAGTTTGGTTTACAATAAAGGGCTAAATCAGCACGTGAGCCTTCAATAGCCTTCTGGAAACTAAACCACACATCGTACATGTAGGTTTCATCAGCATCAAAGGTGTAATTTTTTTAATTACTGCTCAAATTAATGTCAATATTAATGAGTTTCTACTGAGTGATAAATGATGACGTTTTTGAAGAGAGACAACTTCATTCAGAGACAGACTAGGTAATGTCAGTCTTGATGGGCTGTCTGAATGAATTACACTTCTATAACATTTTCTCCAAACACTTAATGGCATAAATCATCACCATAAAATTCAGATATGCTCATACAAAATTTTCATTGGAAGGATCTAGATAGAGGAGTTTCAGACCCTTATTTCAGTTCTGGAGCTGAGGCTTCACAGTCTATTTCCCTTTGCTCAGGCTCAAAAACCCATCCTTCTACATCAGGCATATCTTTCACAAGGACTGTTCCTAGTTACAAAAATTATGATGAAGACATTCCAACATTTTGCAAACGTGCAATACCAGCAAACCTGGAAACCTCAAAGGGAATCTTAAGGGCTATTGAGATTGTTTGAGTTAACAGAACTCCTGCAATATAATGGCTTATTAACACTGAGCAAGAACCACAGAACTGACAAGGTTGGAAAAGACCTCTAAGCTGATTTAGTCAAACTGTCCACCGACCACAAATACAGCCCGCTAATCACTCCCATAGCCATTCAGCTGTCACAGAATCAAAGAATCAAAAAATGTCAGGGATTCAAAAGATCATCTAGGCCAATCCCCTGCTGGAGCAGGAACACCTAGATTAGGTCATCGAGGAACATGTCCAGGTGGGTTTTGAATGTCTGCAGAGAAGAAAACCCCACAGCCTCCCTGGGCATCTTGTGCCAGTGTTCTGTTACCCTCACTGTGAAGAAGTTTCTTCTCAAATTTATGTGGAACTCCTATGTTCCAGCTTGCACCCGTTGCCCCTTGTTCTATTACTGGATGTCACTGACAAGAGCCTGACTTTATCTTCCTGACACTCACTCTTTACATATTTATAAACATTAATGAGGTCACTTGTCTCCTCCAATCTGAAGAGACCCAGCACCCTTAGTCTTTCCTGGTGAAGGAGACGTTCCACTCCCTTAATCATCTTTGAAGCTCTCTGCTGGACTCTCTTAAGCAGTTCCCTGTCCTTCCTGAATGGAATCACCCAGAATTGGACACAACATTCTACATGTGGTCTAACCAGAGCAGAGGAGAAAAACCCCTCTCAGCCTACTAGCCACACTCCTTCTAATACACTCCAGGATGCCATAGCCTTCTTGGCCACAAGGGCACAGTACTAGGTCACGGTCATCCTGCTGTCCACCAGGACACCCAGGTCCCTCACTGCTATGCTGCTCTACAACAAGTCAGACCCCAGCCTATACTGGTACCTGGAGATTCTCTTGCTCAGATGCAAGACTCCACTTGTTCTTGTTTTATTTCATTAATTTTCTCCCCCTCCCTCCACCACCACCCCCAACTCTCCAGCCTGTCTATGGCAACACAGCTTTCTGGCATGTCAGCCAATCCTCCTAGCTTTATGTCATCAGCAAACTTGCTGACAGTGCATTTTATTTCCTCATTCAAGTCACTGATGAATATATTGAATAGTACTGGTCCCAGTACCAGCTCTTGAGGGAACCCACTAAATAAAGGACTCCAACAAATGCCCACAACTCTCTGGCTTCTTCTCTTCAGCTAGTTCACAGCTCATACCCCCCTATATGTCCCTACATATTCCTACATTATGCGGTGTGTTGAACAATCTACTTTTCTTTATAAAGGTATTTAGTTCAAGTCCTTGAGGAACAGAAACTTTTTAATTATATAAAATCACAAAATTTGCAGTTTACCTTCTCAAGATCCAACATGTAAGTTCCTGTAATTTTAAGTAAACCCCCTGGACTTTAATGCAACAAATACAATGCAAGCACTAAAACTGATAACCTGGAGGATAACTCTACTAAAATTCCCATGCAAAACTAAGTACCTTTGGCATATTTGACAGAGTAGAAAGTTTCTCATCTCTCTTGATCCTGATTGAAAAAGTAGCTTTAAGGGCTGGTTCATCAAAGCATGGAAAAGCAGACCTTGCAGCAAGAGGCTCAAACTGAGTTGCTGCAAACCACCTAGTGAAAAAAGAAGAGCAAATAAAGAATTACAAAAAGGAGTAAGGCTGTCTAATTATGATAGAACACAGTCACTTTTCCTCCCCAAACCTTGTATCTGCTTGTCATAGGAGAAGCTTTCCAATCTAAATGACATGGATAGCTCAAATAAATGTTTCCTTGGGATTAAGAAGCTAAGAGCTCTTTGAAATCCAAGAAATATATCTAATGGAGGACTAACCTCCTTGGATGTATTTTGTTTTCTTATCCTATACCTAGAATAATATAACTACAGAATAATTACCAAAATATGTCAATTTCCAGTAAGAGCGAATTAAACATAAAAAAAATCCTGAAAAATTCCATTAATGATCATGCACACTACATGATAGTTTTGAAACCTCAGCAGCAGACACTCCCACAACTCATCTATGATCTGTCTTCCTGCTCCCTTCTCTGGCTACTGGATGCTATGTAAATTCATGCACTGTCTTGCCTGTAATACGTGTCTTGTCATGTGAGAATCTCTCAGCAGACTACATTCTTTCCCAAGCACTTCGGTATTAACTAGCTGCAAAAATTACAACTTCTACTAGAGAGCATGTCTGATTCAATTCTGTTCCTGCAGATGAAAGCTCAAAACAGACTTCACCAATTTGTCTTCCATTTACCAGAGATGAACAGATTGGAGAACACTGCTTACAATTGCTCTTTTTTTTTTTTTTTNAATTCTTTTTTTTTTTTTTTTTTTTTTTTCCTTCCTAAAACCTCCTACCAACTTCCTGCAAATTTTCAGTTACATTTTCTTCTTCCCTACAACTCCAACATTGCAGACCTACCCTCTTCTGAAGGGGCATGCTGCTGCCAGTAAGACTTCTCTCTATACCTGCTTTCAACTTCTTACTCTCCTCTTTCTTTTCAAACAGCATCTTGATGTTGGTACAGGAAACTTCATTTCTTGTTTCCCCCTTCCTTTTTTCCCTAGGATACAATCTGTTCATGGTGGTTTTTTGTTTTAGCTTTTTAATTTGCATCTGGCTATAGCTACTTTTTGACATTTAATAATTTTAATGCATTCATCTTCAAAAGAAAAAAAAAACTAACTTATATAAAAATAAATTGTCTTGCAGTAGGCTGAATTTTATATTGAAAATGCAAGAAAAATGGATGTTGTCAAAATAGCCTATATCTCTAAAACCAGTGGTATTAAACATACGAAGACAAATCTCTTGGAAACAGAGGTATGCAAGGCAAGTGAAATGACTGTATCAGTAAGTTAGCTGGAAAAGATTTACTGAAAAATACACAAATTAAAGCACCCTTCCCCTGAACAAAAGCAGGGAGCGCCAGACTGAAGGGGAAAAAACTCCCCAAAACATACTCATAGATAATCCTTTTTTCTCATCAAATATTCATAAATCCTCTTTCTACTATTGTAAACACAAGGAGAAAGAGTTTCAAATAGGTCAGACTGTAAAATATATAGAAATACAAAAAGAAGCGAATTACAGCTTTTCATGTCATTTCTGCTTTCTATCATCTCACTGTTAAGACTCTTACTGTACTTATACTTCACTCTGTATTTTATGGCAATGCATATATTTCAATGTTTGTGGTGAGTTACTTAGGTCTATTTCATTTCATCTTGTAGTTATGTTCTTACAATGCAAACTAAAGCCTTTGTGATTCCTTATTACCAAAAGCATTCCTCCATAGAAAGTCCACTTTTGGCATTTTCCTTAGAACGCTCTAAGATTCAGGCACAGCCGCATCTTCCCAGGAAGCATCAGATCCTATTCTCTGTAATCACCACACATATGCTATTACGCGTTAGCACGCACTCAGGAGCAGTGCTTTGCTAAGACGCTTACTGACAGCACGTTACCTCCATGATCTAACGTTTGTACCTCTGAAAATCATCAGATAAGTAACCTTTTTGCCTATATTTCCATCTTCAAATTCTTGACCTCTTCAAGAAGGTCTCCAAGACAACATCAAGTTAGAATCAGCAGGAACACACAGGAGGGAGGAGAATTTCTGCCTCACCTCAAGATCAAGAACAATTCCTCTGAATGCAACAGTTCTGCATGTATTTGAAAACAACTGCTACAGAAAACCTATTTTCTTGTACATTTTAGCAGTATGTCTTAGCTCCACTACGATCTAGCTAATTCTAAGTAAACTTCAGAGAAAATAACTAAGTTTTGGTTTAAACACCTTGTGAGTGTTTAGATATACCTGCTGAATCTGAAAGAAAACATAATGCTTTTATTTATTTAAAGAATAAAATGTAATACATCTTCCTTATATTCCTATGGAACCACCTTTACACCGAGACATTTTATTATTTATTAAAGATGAGCAATCCTTGAGGGACTTCAGTAATTCAAACAATAGCAGCATATAGATATTAAGTATATCTCACTGGAAATTTTATAACAAAATTTTAATACTTTTCTGTCATAGTCTTCAAGGAGTGTCACTCAAAAAGATAGTAACAGTTCAATGAGTGGTCTTACTTAAAGCCAGTAAAAATAAATAAAATCTAATCTGAATTTTTTTCACCACTGATAATTACAGTGGTGTTAATTATAAAGTTTGTCTTCCCCTTTCAGGAGACAAAATCTATTCCTATTTGATGTTATTCTGAACAAATTCTCCCCTGATGCAAAGATTTGTAGCATTGATGACATCTTACTCTTGCCTTTCCCCTTAAGTCTGTCACTTTTTTTTTTTTTTTTAAACTTCGGGTCTTGGGGATTTTTAGCACAAGCTGCTAAGGATTTCATATCTTTATTTTATCTGACAGCTGTTTTATGTGTTCTATATAACAGCTTTCCTGTCAACAAAGTGAACTGACCTATACCGCTCTCTTCTTTCTAGAAAACATGCATGGATTATTATGTGAAACAAAGGCACAAGAACCATTTGAAATGGGTGGTGGTGGTTAGCTACATTCTCTAATCTTCTTGGTAAAAAGCACTCATTCTCTACAACCATTGGTTCCATCAACTAGCCAAGTACATTGACAAAGAAAGAAATCAAAAATAAAACAAAAATCACGTGCCAGCTGGCGCTTGTAGGAAACTACATTGAACTGAGGAAGAAGCTGCCCTGATATAATGAACTCACCCATGAAAGACAATTTTCAGGCAATGCTGATTTTAGTCACTGTTAAAATCTGTCTCCCGAGCCGTTCTGATAAAGTGTCAACAATATAAGAAGAAATTTGATACTTTAAAAAAATCTCTGGAAATCTCAGAAGACTTTTCATTTTATTCAGTAGGAACCAGTTACATAAAACATTCAACAGAAAAAGCTATTCTTGTTATTTCTCTATCAAAGCACAGTCTAGAAGGAACATAAGAGAAAAGCAGCATTTGTGTACCTACCTTTGCTTATAATTCTCATCCTTGTAAGAAATTTTGTAAAAGCCATAATAAGTATCTGATAAATTAGATGAAAATTCTAAGTTGACAGTGTAATTCTGTCCCGCAAGGAGAGACTCAGGAGCCATGACTGCAATCTGGTCATGCAATGGATATTCCAGCAATTCAACTGGCTTTTCTTGACCTCCTGTTGAAGTAATAGTTGCCTTGGTGATATTTAGTCCTGAGCTGTGGAGAACGATCTTCTTAGTTACCTGGGTGACATTAACCACTATCTTTACAGAGCCTGTAAATTTCAGAGTAGTTAGGTTTGGCTGCAAGTCAAGATCATAATGCAGTGGTACAACATCGGAAGGAAGTCTTATTTTTGCCCATGGAAACAGCTTTCCATTGGTTGCCAAAGGGTATATTAGTTCCATTGTACGATTTTTTTTATGGCAGCCTTCTTTGGTAAAAGTACATTTGGGAAGAAGATAAATCACCACTATCACTGAAACTGCAATTACAAGAACAACAGTGCAAATGAGCATGGTCTTCATGGAGGGCACTGAGCAAGAACCATCTGGACTTTGTCTATAGGCAGACATGTTATTCCGGAAACCTGAGCTTCTGTTAATGAAGGACATCCCCAGCAGTTTTGCTGATGACTCATAATCCTCCTCATCATCATCCATTTCATGCTCCCCAAGGCCACGCACCAAGAGCCGTGAACTTCTTGGTTCATATTCAACTTCATCAGGCTCCAGGGGGTGTAAACAAGGTTCTTTTGCCAAGTCCACCACATCAGGCTCTTCCTCAAACATACTGTTCTCAATCATGTTTCTGGGTAACTGAATCTGATCTGAAAAAGAAAACAGTATATTTTACAACGTAAACAAAAGACAAGATATAATACTTCAAGGACAGATTACTGAGGAACAGGAAAAGCTTTCACGACACATACTATCATTCTATTTTCCTAATTTGTTTTCACTAAACATAGCTATGTTTTTCCGCCTCCTGTCGTTCTTGCTTCAGTATCTTCCCCCTTTCTGAATTTCAAGAGATGCTTCTGTTGTGCATACTCATTCAAATCTTGTATCATAACTGGGGATCAGCTACATCTCTGAATAGTACTTCCAGCTCACTGATATCAGTGTCTTGGTTGCATTTCCTCTACCCAAATAATTTACCTTTTATTCAGTTAGATTAGGTAAGATGGAATAGTCTCCATGTTGCAGGGTGAACAACAGGCAACCAGAACAGTTCTAATGGTGATTCTAAGATTCTAGTTACTAAATTCTTGTCAGAGTAGAAGACCTGCTGACATATTAGCAACTACACAAACCCATTTTACACTTTCAGAATTAATTTCTTATATACACCTTGTATTTCTTACATGGCAACTGAAATATGACCATTCAAATTGACAATTTAATATCTAGCTCATACAACCCTTGAAACTGTCTGAGTAGGCAAGAAGTTAAATCAGAGCCAGTAAGACAGTTTGCATCCATAAATTTTCTTCCACAAGACCTAAAAGGTCACAGAATATAAACCAAAAATTCAAATCAACTTCATATTTTACTAGTATCAGATACCTTCATATTTCACATGTAGTTTTATTTTAATCAAACTTTCGATTATGTCTGTAAAAAGTTATCTCTCAGCTAACCCACACAGTGAAGAGTGGAGAAGTTAGAAACACTGATGGGAAGAAGTATACAGGATGTTGCATATAGAGATACAAAAGTTGCTATATCAGCAAGTATGTTTTGTTTTGTTTTTCGATAATGTGTTTCATCTAGAATATTATAAGCAACCTAGAAGGGAGTTGATTGTTTGTTTTTTTTTTTTTCTTAGGGCATTGCAAAGCTGTCTGGAAAACAAAACAACTCAATTGGGAAAGACTCCTATGTGGAGATTTCTCATACAGAATGTGCAAGAAATCCCATTAACTTTTCAGGTCCTTGCAATCCACTTAATTAATTAGTCCCCATTCACAGTTTCAAAGAGTCTAAGCAAAACTGTCAAACTCTAAGGCTTCACATATGAAAGTCTACAGCTGGTCGAACAAATGGTCACATCTCTATCCCCCATACTGCTTTTAGAATGAGTAAGAAGATCTTCTTGGAATCCATAAATATAAATAAAAAAAAAAAAAAAAAGTAGGTTAACTTCTACTACTTTCTGTCAAGAATACACTCGTTGATATATACATAGCCAGAATATCAGCATACCTGCAATTCATTAGTTTTGATGTATATAGATAAGGTCCTGTTCAATATTTGCAGTTAATCATAGAATAGCTTGGGTTGGAAGGGATTTTGCCGTGGGCAGGGTTCCTGTCCACCAGATTAGGCTGCCCAACGCCCCATCCAACTTGGTCTTGAATGTCTCCAGGAGTAGGGCATCCACAGTTTCTCTGAGCAGCCTGTGCCACAGCCTGTGCCAGTGCTTAATGACACTCCAAGTAAAAAATTTCTTATTAATACTCGAATCGCAATCTAACCTCCTTCAGCTTAAAACCATTATACCTTGTCCTGACACTACAGGTGATGGTAAAACGTCTCTCACTTTCTTGTAAAACATCTCTCACTCTTTATACTGGAAGGCTACAATGAAGTCTCCCCCGAGCCTTCACTTCTGCAATGACGAACCCCAAATCTTTCAGCCTTTCTTCACAGAAAAGTTGATTATTTCTGTGACTCTTCATACTTTTCTGACACTTCTTTCAGTATTTAACTGACAAACTATTCAGATAGTTTCAAAATAAATAACAGTTTCAGAAATTGACTGAAAAAGTTATAAAAAATATTGAGAAGGGTTAGGGCTGTTGGGGAGAAAATACTACCTCATATAAACCAATAAGAGGAATGCATATTGGTCAGCTTAACAAGCAATATGGAGATGGATGAAAGCAGAGAGTTTGTCAGAGTTCAGATACACCTGCTCATACTTCACCCCAGTGCAAATACGCTGTCCTGACTATGAATAAGATCATAAAGGCACAGGACAACTGAGGCTGGAAGGGACCTCACGAGGTCATCTGCTCTAACTTCTAGGCAAAAGTAGTTCATAGCACTTCTCATTATAATACTCATGTTCAAGCCTTCAACATCTTGGTTCACTTCAGCAGCCCAACACTACTGTTTCTGTGCTGCAGTCTGTGTACTCACAGAGCACAGAAGGCTAGACTGTGAGAGAATACAGGCAAATCTGTGGAAAAGAAAAGGTGGATGGAAAAGTATTGTGTAATGGAAGCTCCTTCAGAGTTTTTCCACATGAGAAGAGTTCATCAAGAACTCCACAATCTACTGTAGCAAAGTTTTTTGTTACTTTTCAAATCTGGATATCTTCAATCATATTTGAAAAGAGACTGAAGGATATCCAAATTCCTCCAAGTTCCAACCCAACCCTGTCCCAAAACACCCAGCTGCTATCAGAAGACACCCAATTTAACATCTGCTAAATAGGAAAGGCAAGTATTAGGACTCACATCTTAACCATTCCCAAAGGTAGCAGCCACTCAGAGAACTGCTCCAATCTCAGCCATGGCATGTGCTGCTGCATGGCCAGCAAGAGAAGTAGAGGACAGGGGAGGCACTGCAGAGGGAAGGAGGAGAAAGAAAAAACATAAATCTAGCAGAGAGTAGGCTTCATCAACTCTGCTTTTTAAAGAGCTTATTTTCCAACAGGTTCAATTTAAAGTCAACTACCCTAATACTTTCAAAGTTGCATGCAAGCACTAGTAACTCTTGAGACCAAAAATATGAAAAATCTGAAAGAGAAACTAAGAAAAACTACGAATTCACAGCTTCAACAGTTGAGATAATTTCTAGGGAAAACAATAGTAAATTCAATTTCTAAGGAGTTTTTTGCAAAAATTTAAATCAAAGCCTTGATGTTCTGCAGTGATAAAAAATGATGCATGATCAGCTTGTTCACAGGCTATGATATGAGAACTGTAATGAAGCAGTCAGACTACTGTTCTCTACTTGAAAGCTGGGAAACAAAATATCGTAATATCAGAAGGTTATCAGAGTTACTTACGCTGACATACATAGAGAAGCATAAGGGTCAGTCTACTCTTCTGATGAGGAACCATGGCAAACATGCTACTTATGCTCAGGAAACCACTGAGTTCTGGTTCACTTGGGTTTATAACAAAATAGCTGAGTTATCAATAACCTTTCCTTTTAAACTCATGAGCTACTATGCTGAGCTAAATGGCCCACAAGAAGAACAAAAAATCTACAACAATCCATAAAGAGTAAGCAGCAGACTGAGGAACAATATTGTAACCATCACACTTACCACCGTCTTATATAAAAGTATAGTCAAAAGGTAAAAATTCCAACTGCAAAACATACTAGAAGCACAAATTCAGAGGCACAAAAAGATTTATTCAGTTTCTAGTTACAATGCAGGAGAAAAAAAAAAGTCTCATTTATACAGAAGGAGCACAGATCCAGCAAACTACTATTGCCACACCAGAGGCTGCAAGGGCAACATGGCCTACGTGATCACTGTAGTTCACAGCTAAGGAAGCACTGACCTGAGTTACTGAAATGCACCATAAATATTCTGACTTCAGACATGGTGACAGTA
Source organism: Odontophorus gujanensis (assembly GCA_013399175.1). NCBI lineage: Eukaryota > Metazoa > Chordata > Aves > Galliformes > Odontophoridae > Odontophorus > Odontophorus gujanensis. The sequence continues at coordinate 23,447 of VXAB01012430.1, forward strand.
ACACCTGGCACTTTGCAGAAACCAAACTCCTACCAGAGAGTTAAGCATAGGAAACTTCCCATCACCCTGAACAACCTGGACGCCAAACAGGTGGGTAGCTTGTTGTCACAGACCGGCAGGTGTGGCAAAACCCACAACCAAACCAATGGCTCTGTGCAAAGTCGGTCTAGCAGCTGGAGTAGAAGTTGATACCCATAGAAAGTAAACCATTTCAGGTACATTTTAAGTAACAGGAGAGAGGGTGCAGACACAGTGCTGTGCAGAAATAGCAAGGACAAATCTATCAATATGTCCCATCAGGTTCCTCCAGGGAACAAAGAAGCACTACAACTGAAGGGTTTGTTCATGTGTCATGGTTTTATGATTTTTAGTATTGGTATTTCACAACATAACATCATGTAGTGCATTGGGAGTTAAAGAGTTACTAGCTCTTGCCTTACTTAGTTTCTAAGCAGAGTTTCCCTTTACTTCTAAATCCCCTCCTCTAGCTCTCAGCTCTGTCTCTGCAAGGTCACCTCAGCTTGTCACTAGAGAAGCCAAAGGCTTCAAAGCCCTTCAGAAATAACCACAGGGCTAAAGTAAGTCCTTGGACTAGGTGGAGACTATTATTTTTTCTTAAACAGACTTCTGTAGGTTTTAGATACTGTTGTTAGTAATATATTCAACATACAAGGACTGCTTCAGAAGTAATAGTGTCTCCTATTACATGATGTTGGCCCATGCCATCAGAGGCGGATGTTGGTGGTACCTCAGAAGGGGTTGAACCTTTCCACCAATATCCTGTTACATGCTGTTGCCATGTGACTGATGGCACTAGAGGGGCACTTTGACAGAGTGGTGTCTGAAGTAGAAATGCAGATGAAACAGATGTGTAGCTGAATCCTTCCACGTGGAAAAAAAGGCACCCACTGACATTCATTAACATTTGCTGAAAATTTCTGGAGACCAAACAGCATATGGTGTATTTCAGCAGCGGCAACAGTGACAGTTGGTCACCTCCACTGGTGCTGATTGTTACGGGTACAGTATGTAGGCTCTAGTGGAAATGAATAGCTAATGGTTGTGCCTATTTTGAAGAACAGTGTTCTGTAGTTGAGAATTTGCTCTGCTCAACAGTGCTCTTGTGCTCTCTGCATCACTCACAGTTTCCATGGAAATAAATAGGAGGCATTACTTTCAGAGATACCTACCTGCAATACAAACACACCATAGTGAACACCTTGTTATGAAAGTGTTCCCAGTAACTACAATGCTTGCAAATGTTAGAGCAAGCATAAAAACTGATACCGTAATCTCATATCAAATAAATAAATAATTAAATTTAGTCAGAAACTTTCTTCCTCCTCTCTCTCACAAGTTCTACATTTCAAGAGCTTCCAAGAATTCCAACAGCTAGCACAAGGCAGAAAGGCCCAACAGAAAGGATGCCAGTCAAAGACTCTGATCTCCTTTCTGTAACACTGTGGTTTAACCCAGTAACAGGTCAGCACCATGCTCACTCACTGATTCCCCAGTGGGATGGGGGAGAAAAACTTGGAAAGCAAAACAAAGTAGAACGCGTGAATTCAGATCAAGATTAGTAAGACCAAATGGGAAGCAAAATAATAGTCACAATATATATACGTATTTACACAACAAGTGATGCACAATACAGTCACTCACCACTTGTCAATCAACACCCAGGCAGGTTCCAAGCAACAGCTGTCCCCCTCCCTTCCTGCCAACTACACCCAGTTGGCTTTTGTTTTGTTTTTGCATGATGCCGTATGGAACATCCCCCTGTCCAGCTCTCCTGGTTCCACTCCCTCACAGCTCCTAGTGCCACCCACAAGCTCCTTGCCAGCAGGGCAGTACAAGAAGCTGAAACATCCTTGAGGAAAGTGCACTCTGCAACGGCTGAAATATCACTGTGATATCATCACTGTTCTCATCCTAAACACAAATCACACTGGCACTCCCAAGACTACAAAGAAAATTAACACTATTCCAGAGGAAAACAGTGTACATAACTGCTAGTTTGGAATATAGTTCCTTTCCTCTGTGTCTATGGTTTTTGTCCACACTCTCCTGAGCCTATTGCACACTTTGAGAAGTGCAAAGCTGTGAGCCAATTACACACAGAACCAGAGAATTGTAGCAGTTGGAAGGGGTCGCTAGAGATCATATAGTCCAACGCCCCTGCCAAAGCAGCTCCCTAGCCCAGGTTGCACAGGTAGGCGTCCAGGCGGGTCTTGAACATCTCCAGAGAAAGGAGACTCAATCACCTCTCTGTGCAGCCTGTGCCAGTGCTCTGTCACTGCACTGTGAAGAAGTTCCCACACATATGTGTGTAGAACTTCCTGTGCTTCAATTTGTGGCCATTTCCCCTTGTCTGATTGCCACACATTGCTGAGAAGAGTTCAGCCTCATCCCTTTGCCTCCTGCTCCTTAGATATTTATAGGCATGGATCAGATCCCCTCTGAGTCTTCTTTTTTCAAGGCTGAACAGACCCAGGTCCCTCAGCCTTTCCTTATACGGGACGTGTTCCACGCCCTTTATTATCTTTGTGTCCTTCTGCTGGACACTTTCCAGGAGATCCCTGTCTTTTTTGTACCGGGAAGCCCAGAACTGGACACAGTACTCCAGGTGAGGCCTCACCAGGGCAGAGTAGAGGGGGAGAATCACTTCCCTTGACCTGCTGGCCATGTGTTTCTTAATGCATCTCAAGTTCCCACTGGCCTTCTTGGCCACGAGGGCACACTGCTGGCTCATGGCCAACCAGGACACACAGGTCCCTCTCCTCAGAGCGTGGCCATGATTGTACTGGCTCTTACATGTGTCTGACACAATGGAGCTCCAGTTTTGCCAGAGAGTTCAGTAAATACTATGATAAATGCCATTCATCATCCATTTCCCCAAAATAGACCTTCAGTGTTTTCTGCACAATTCCGTAACACATACACTTATTAGTTATAGCGCTGGTCGACTCACAGGAGGAAGTAAAAACTCAGCTGTATTAACACAGTCAGGAAACCTGAATTTACATGTGAAACAAAACCATAGCCTCTGATAGTCCCTCCTATTTAGAATCAAATAAAAATTCTTAGACCAAATAAAAATGTTGTGATCAATCAGCAGTGGGGTGCCTTGGGTGCTACTTGAAAATGTTATATTGTTAAATGTGTGAACGCCAGTAATGAAGTTGTTGTTAAACAGGGAAAAGAAACTACCAAGAACAGAGTGCTTTCTTCAGGACAGCACTTAAATGTAAACTCTTACTAGGAGAAACCCAGGGGGGAAATAAAGGCCTCAAGGCTCCAAAGGAAGAAATAAAAATGGTTTAAGTAGAAAAACATATATATTTGAACCATATTAAAATTTAAAACAAAAATGAATGCTTCCTTTTGCTTCTAAAATATCACCCAACAAAAGCTGTACAAGATTTCTCGAATTTGACCCACAGACAATTGATTTGCAGCAGTGTAAGCAAACAATCCCTGCTGCTATTCGTAGTGCAGCGCAGACACAGCTCTGGGACACAGCTGTTCACCAGGAGAAGGGCACTGGCACAACTTCTGAAGTTCTCAAGTAACAATCATGTTGTATGGGAAATCTATGCAAAATCCTAGCAAAAACCTCTCGCTTCAGTAGCTCAGGCAAGCAATAGTATTTCTGGATTACCCCCCAACCGAAAAGGAAAGGTGATCTTCACAGTCTGCATAGAAGTTAATTCCCCATCTCGAGATTTCTAGCCCTGAAATGTACCAAAGAGCTCTATGAAGTGCTAAGCAGTATGCATTCTGTAGATGACAAGTGTAACTTCCTAGACTGAAGACATTCAGAACCCTGTGTGTACACATTAATGAGTGCACAGACGCACAAAATGAACCAAAATCATTGTTATGAAATCTGCTCTTTAAAATACACAATATTCTTCACCACTGGAGTGGTGCACAAGCGAAAAATTAAGTCACTCACTTTCCATTCCCTTGCTTCAGTGTTGAACACTGAAGGAACAGTACTTAAGGGCACTTCTCACCATCACTTGAATACTGCATTATATTATTTCTTCTAGTGGATAAATATCAATCAAGTATAAAAAGTAATACAATTCAACGAAGAAACTCTTTTTTAAAAAACGTAGGGTTTTCCAGGGAACACAGCAGGCAATTTTGTCTTGCAGTACTTTTTTTATGAAAGAAAAATTAATTCATATACGTGGTATTATTTGATCATAACACAGATGTAATCTTTGCCATTTCTATTATGATTCCAGTTTCAAAGAGATCTCTCCCTTGACAACTATGGATGAATTTCCTATTACTGATCATGAATAAAAATAAAATAACCACATGCTTGCAACACTAATCTAACAAAGAAATAATGAAACCTTAACAGTGGCATACTGAATGCACCTGTACTCTCAGGAAGTAAAATCCTTAAAATTTTCTTCAAACCAGCTACATCTCAGTTTATTATCACTGCTTCTGATCACATCAGTTTAGTGCTTCCTCCCAAAATGAAAGCTATCTCCTGCACTGTATGCTTTGAGCTGTCTCCAACTGGTCTATTAAATATATATTATGTTTGTTGTTTATGGAAAACAAAACAAAAACAAAGAGGAGAAGCTCAATAGATCTTTTCAAACTAGCTTGTTCAACAAACACAGCTGGCATCAACAAACATTAGATTCTCATCAAAGTTTTCCTCCTTTTTAAGGAACTGTTACATGCTTTGTAATCTTTTGCTCAAGGAGAATTTAAATTTAATGCTATATGGAGCAACTATTCACTGTTACTAAAACAAAGCACACAGTGTCATTCATGTAAATTAAAATCGACATTCTATAGTGAGAAAACATACACTTACAACAATCAGACAGCTTAGAAACAAGACAAAGAGGTGACAGGATTTGGGAATATCGGAAATCCTACTTGTAATCATTTTGTTGTAATAACACCATCATTAATTCCACCTACCACTCTGGAGTCAGAGCAAAGAGAATGAAGTCTTTATAAAAAGAAAAATCACATGCAGTACAGCACAGCTGAGAACCTTGTGCAACCAGAATCAACCAGTCCAAAATATACAGGTCACATCAGAAAATCCAATCTGTCAAAAAATTGCAGTTCCCAGCATTACTAGTTGTTCACGTGAAAAGAAGCACTCGGATATCCCCCATGCACTCACGTGCACAGAGCAGCTGAAGCCCCAGCACCTCCAAGAGCTCCACAAGTACAACTGGAGGGCTCAGCAGCTGCAGTACAACTAGAGTTTAGGTGAAGCACCTTCCTCCAGATATGCAGGTTCCCAAAACCAAACCCACAGCCCCTTCACAAAGAACAGGATAAGGCCTGATGGATATCCTAGCTTTGCAGCTCTTCTTCACCTGGATGCAGGTTTATATTCCCATCTTCCAACTTGCGGGAGGAAAATCATGAACTGAAGCTCCTTCAGAAACGATGAATTATCCTCAGACAGAAACACCATCAGCACCAGTGCTGTGCATGAGATTGTATGTGCTTATTAAAGGTTCATGCCAGCTTTTTCATTATAAATAGAACTAAGGCATGACTGTAAACATTTGCTTTGGATGGAAATATCTATGGAAACATTACGTGCCCTGTTCTGAATTTTCAAGCTCCATGTTGTTTTCAGTCATGGCACAGTGAAGCAAGAGACACAGGAAGCATTCAGAACTGGACATTAGAGAATAAGCTTGAATCATTTCAAAAATGGATTATGGATTTTACTCACTAAAAACAGGGCCTTACATGATTTTCCAAATTCTCGTGAGTATTCTAGTTGGCTCCAAAGCAAATAATACCTACAATTAAGAGCTGCCAAGCCAACAAAAAGTGATTGGTTCAGTTACAGTGAGAAATAAGAGTGCAAAGTTCAAACAACAAAGCACAAATGCAAGTTCCTCCTGACAACAGTAATATAAGATAGACCCACAGAAATCCAGTATCAGAATAACAGGCCGAGTGCCCAAATGTACCTACTGGTCTGTGTCTACCTAATGAAGTCTCCTGAAAGCCATTACGAAATAAGCATTTCTTCTCTCTGGAAGAAAGACCACAAATATCCAACAGTCACACCAAGACAGTCTGCTAAAAAACCCTGAAAGTTAAACAAGCAAACAAAACTGAAACACAATGTGTTTTACTGCTGCAAAATTTTAGATCCCATCAAAGATGTGCACAGTTCTGGGGTCTCTTCTGATGGCAGCTGCACACAGAATTCCCACTTAAGGACTCAATGCATTGCTTATAGAGTTTCCTAGCAGAACAACAACAAAGCTCTGCAGCAGTTTGTGAGACACACCGGTTTGCTTCATAATGCTTTCAGCATCAGGGACAAAAAATGTCAAAAACCAGTATGAAACCAAACACAAATGAAGGAGCAATGAGAATGACAGAAGTATGTACCACAGCAATATAAAGAACATCAGTGTAAACTCTGCACATCATGTCACATTTTATTTAAGGAGAAAAGAACACAGAAAGAGTACACACCAACAGAGTGAAAAGTGATGACATTACTACTCCTAACAGATCATATCTGAATTTCGTGACATTTAAAATCCAGTCTCAGATTTAACATGACACTAATGTAACCTTCATAAATAGCATAGCAAGTTCTTTGTTTTCAGCAGGCACAGCTCAGAAGCAACTGGCAATGAGCAGGAACAACCAAATAGAGAGCTCACATACACATTGTGTCACATTTGTAATTTAATTTTCTCTTAAATTTGCATAATTGACAAAGCCTACAGAAGGTGAGATTTAATCAATATCTGGAAGAGATCCTTCTCCCCCATGTTACTACACACCTACATAGAAGCCATGAAGTCAGAGTTATATGCAATAAGTACTCTAAGAAGTAACCCTGGTGATTGTTACAACATACATACACAATCTCAAGTCTTAACTCTCCTTGAGAAAGCAACTATTGTATGCTGCAAACTTGCAACTGTTTCCACCTAACAGTCTTTCTTTTTCAGTTTCAGATTGTTCTGTTCTGAAGCAACCTTCACTTTGGAAATGCGACAGTTTTTGCTAGGATTGAATTAGCTTTCTTAATTATGTCCATGACCATGTTTAGATTTGTAGCCACAACAGCAGTGACAGCACACCAATGTTTTAGTTGTGGCTGAGCAGTGCTGCACAGAGCCAAGGATGTTTCGGTATCTCAGCGTCTTGTAGCGTCTGGTCAGCAGGGGGAGCTCGGGGGCACAAGGAGCTGGGAGGGAACACAGCTACGACAGCTGACCAGGACAAGGGGAAGTCCCACACCACTCAGGAATAAAGCTGTGGTAAGGGAGGAAGGGGGCACATTACCAGAGTATAAGAAGTTTCTGTACAATGCTCTCAGACATATCACTGGATTTTTGAGTGACACTGTATGGAGCCCGGAGTCGGACTTGGACTTATGAGTCCCTTCCAGCTTACGATATTCAATGACTATAGTTCAGAGCAATGGCGTTCATCTTCCCAAGGATCCGTGCTGCACAATGAACCCTGATGTCCTGCCTGCTGAGAGGAAACAGCAAATGAATTCCTTCTTTTGCTCTGCTTGCACAGGCAACTCTGCTTCATCCAGCAAACTGCCCACACCGTGGGAAGGGTGTTCCTCACTGCCAAATGCAGCCTTGCTGCCTGAGAGGTCAGACCACAGCAGGAAGACACTAGACAGAATTTCTATCTGCTTGTAAAACCAGCATATAGGGCAAATATTCTTCAGTTCTAAAGAAGGAAAACTATTTCAACGTATTAAGTAAAAAAAATTCACACTTGAAGTTATTTTAGATTTGTTATTTTTTTATTTTCAGGAGAAAAACCTTTCTTAAAAAAGAAATGAAATAAGATAGGCTGGTACAGGTTCAGTGAGGCCATTTTCCCTCTTAGATTAATGAATTCAGAGGGCTGAGGGGAATAGTCCAACATAAGACAGCAGAGCCATAAAGCATTTGGAAATACACTGTACTGTTACAGAAATTCCAGTATCATCCATATGCCTTAGCTGCTTTTTGGAGACTGAACAGAAGCAATGTTGGCTAACAGCATGTCCTTACCTCCCGTGATGCTACAAGAGTACATCTGTATACATTTAATACACCAAAAACAAACACCGGAAAACATAAGCTTATGTACTTTTACATAGTGAACATAGTCATTTAAGAAAAACAAACAAAGCCACTTGTGTTTTGAGCCTAGAAAAGTACTTAGCAGTCCTCCTGAAATTACTGAGTACAGGAAACAAAATGGCACACACAAACACAGACAGAAGTAACACTAAAAAACTAACATAAAATTAACTTCCCCAAAGACATGTGAGCATTTTTATGCCATAGCATTTTTCACCACACTTCATTCACACATGTAAAGATGTTTCCATTTTGCAAAAGCACAAAAAACGAAACAGGCTCTGTTGCCTTTTGCTGCGCCATAACTGAAGTACCAACAACAACTCTATTGCTAACTTTTGCCAAAAGACACGTGTTACAGGAAATCTATCTAAGACCAAAGCACTGGCAGTATATCCCAGCACTGCCACTGTGAAAATGATTCATTTCAGCAGACAAGTAAGGCTTCTGGGGCAATCAAACTGGCAGAGATTTACAAAAATATACAGTTACACATACGCTACTGTTGCCTCAATTAGGTCACAAGGCAATCACAGAATCACTGGGTTTGAAAGGGACTTGAAGTGATCACTGAGTCCAACCCCTAGCCAAAGTAGGTTCCCTACTACAGGTTGCATATGTAGGCATCCAAATATATCTTGAATAACTCCATAGAATATCTCCACAACCGCTCTGAGCCACCTGTTTCAGTGCTCTGTCACCCCTACTGTAAGGAAGTCCTTCTGCATGTTAGTACGGAATTTGCTCTGTTCATGTTTTAGGCCATTGCTTCTTGTCCTGTCTCTACACAGCTCTGAGAAGAGCCAAGCTTCATATGTTTGCCTCCCACCTCCCTTCAGATATTTATAAACATTAATCAGATATCCCCTCCGTCTTCCCCAGGCCAAAGAGAACCAGGTCTTTCCATACATGGGAAAGCTCCAGGCCATCTTTGTGGCCCTGTGCTGAACTCCTAGGAGATCCCTACCTTTTTTCATCTGGGGACCCCATAACTGAATACGGTACCCCAGATGTGTCCTCACCAGGGCAGAACAATGGATCACTTCCCTTGACCTGCTGGCTATGCTTCTTTTTAATGCACTCCAGGATACCACTGGCCTTCTTGGCCACAAGGGCACACTGCTGGCTCATAGCCAGCAACAGTGAAGAGGAAAGAAAAAAAAAAGAAAAGAAAGAAAAAGAAAAAAAAAGCTCTAAACGGAAGTCATAGTTTTTGACCCACACTAACTTCAACTGTTTTTCCTGTACTGTAAAGGAGGACAAATGCTACTTTCCAAACCAAAATAAGCAAGGGAACATAAGAACCAAGCCATACAAGGTCTCTCTCTATTGGACTTCCTGCATGTACTGGAAGGAACAATAAAAAGCTGCAAAAAGTATGATTATTATTATCCCACTTAGGAATATGAGATCAAATATTTCAACAGCAAGCTCCTGCACGTACCTTAAGCAAAATTCTGCCAACAAGGCTGGATGATGGAAATGAAAACAATACATGGTTGCATATTTTCAAACCCTCTCTTATCTTAAATTGCCATAAGAAACTAGAGCTAAGAGTGTAATCTTATTTAAGCCACTGTTTATTAGTCTTGGGTGCTTCTAAAAGGTTTCCTCAAACTCTTTTCCTGGCTTTTAAGGAAAGCGCAAATGTCTTTGGTAAGCTTTCAGGCTGAAGAATCACATGGTTCAATTACAATTCAACATCTACCAATACAAAGATCTAAGTGGACTGACACACTATTACTGTCATGTCATTTTAAATTACTATTTCAACACCATCAATAAAAATAAAAAGTTATGAAAGATACAGAGTGGCTATCACTTAACACTGACTATTATTAACCTGGAAGAACCCTAAGTTATATTTTTCAGAACTTTCCCTGGAGGTCATTGGGGATTACTAGAGAATTTAAGGCTCTGCAGTACAAGCTCAGTCTGGAATTTGATATAGAACATAGGCATTATCATGCTCATTCACACTTTGTTGAACATTTCTGGATTTCTGTAAGAGTTAGGACTCAACAATGAAGGGGCGAGGGAAGATGTGGAGGTGTTTTCAAATGACACTGCTCTTTAGGCACTACTGAGGGAGAAAATCCTACACAAGTCCAGTAGTATCAAGTCAGCACACTATCCTCAGTCACTGACTGGACATAACTCAGGAAAACAGTGGGAAAGAGAGCACCAAACATTAATTTTATGAGACAAAACTCTAGTTTCCTGTTTCCACATAATCAAGCATATGTTTTGAAATTAAACAACAACAAAAAAAAAGATTTAACCACGGGGATCTAACAAAAAGACATCAGGTCTTGGAGACTCACTGGAAGTTGCCTGAAATATCCCAAGCCCCTGAAGCTCCCAGTCAGAACTGCTGTCTCCCTCTACACTGCAGCTGTGCAGTCATTGCTGATGAACACCAGACTGGTCATAGCTAAAGATACAGTAGATTCCTCTGCTAGCATCAGTTCTGTTGAACAGTAATTAGAGAACTTTGCAAACCTTCTTACGGATTGTTAGGTGTATTCTAAGACTGAATACAATCTGATGTGCCTTTCATTTGTTTTTGCTGTGTTATGTGTTCTTTGGCTTTAAGTAATACATTTAAACCATCATCTTGAGCAATTTCTAGAAAAACAACCATATACATCTTACAATTTATACTTAATACACATTTGATAACTCCTAAAATACATGGTATAAAAGTGTACTAAAGTTATAAGCAAGTAAATTTCTTTCAAACTCATTTTAACACAAAACAAAGCACTCCAACAGACAAAAAATGACCACGTGCTCGCACAGCAGCTCAAGAAATTCTGAGATCTAAAACGCTCCAAAGCGTCACACAGCTGTCACATACTCACATCAGGCTGACATCAGCCTCATGACAGCTGGGAATGGGCAGCCCCAGTGTCAGGCACTTCCCTGAAGGTACCAGGAATCAACTCCGTCAATCGAGCAGGTGGAGAGCTGCTGACTGCGCAGCATGTCTGGTGAGCATGCCTGCAGGGTCTGTGGAAGGTCTCCACAGAAATATCAGCGAGGTCACTCCACAGCCAGCCCTGCTGGTGCTCCAACCAACAGTCTGCCCCCAGGAGGCACACTGCTCTTGTTACTGCTCTGGGTTACTCTGACCAGAAATACCAATATCCCTGGCTGCATCACTACTGGATGTACACACATTTCAAAATACATAAACCACTGCCAACAGAAAGATGAAAGACACAACAGGAAAAAGTGGAGGCAGGGAGGAGAAAAGAAAAAAATAGATTATCTTTGGTTCCTCTATAAACAAAACACGCTTTAAATCACCATTTTTATTTAGAATTTCTGTAAATCACAGCTCTGCCATTGATGCATCCACTTACAAGAACATTTCAGTTCTGATCTACAAGTTTCCCTTTCACTGACCTCAGACAACCACTGTTTTTGCACATGAAACGTTACCATACTATTGCCCGCTATTTTTTTGAGAATTGTCCATGTTTGGCAATTCATATATATATATATATATATATATATTTCAGATACTGCACATTAATGGCTGTCTTTGCTTTGCACATACACAAAAAGAAAAATAATAATCACAGAGATGGGTAAAAATATCCTTAAAAATACAGGATACTGATATTTAGGATAGCCTTCAATATTGCAGACACCAACCCACAGCATAGCAATAACTGAACTTTTGCCAAATCCACCAGCAGTTGCCAACAAGTCAGATGCTGTGATGGAGCTAGCTCCATCAGAGCACATAATGCAGAACAAAACGGCTTTCCCAGCACTGCAATGCAGATCACTGTCAAAGAGCATCATAACACCGTAACCACAGAAGACAGATACGAAGGAAGATTTGTTTCCTCAAATTGTTTTGCTTCTTTTCCCACTATTTAGTAGTTCTGCAAGCTCAGAACAACATCACTATTCTTATTTCCACTTCTATTTTTAATATCTACAGTGCATACTTTGTAGTGTTCCCTTTAATTATTTGCCAGCTGTTTGTAGAGCAGAACTCACACACATCTGTACATTCAAGAGACTCGCATGTGCCAAAGCCTCATTAATATGCCTGTCAGTGACAAAATTGTATAATAAAACTGACAGCTCATACACTCTATATTCACAGTTCCATTTTCTGGAGAATTACTTTTTTGTCTTTCCATCAGCCAAAGCTCACAGCTCTGAAGCAAGTCTTTCAAATATTCTGAAGCTTTAGGACTCCCACAAATACAAGCCTGGCTGTTCTGGAAAGATTGCCTCATGTACACGAAAAACAGTCATAAGTAATTGTTGATATATTAACAATTCATTATTACAACAGAAAAGAAATTGTTTTCAAGTGTCAGATTTTACATAGACAAAAGGCTCAATAGAACCCAGCATCTGGCCCCACAACAGTAAGTAAAAGAACTACATTCTTAGTGTTCAGCACAAGAGGTTCCCTTTGCAGTCAGTGGCACTGGAGGAAATGTCATACATGGGCTAGAGTGTTTGCAGAACCAACTCCTGCAGCAAGAATTAGCAACAATGTCCCAGCAACAACTCTGCATGCAATTACACTCACTGGAGAAGAGTGCAGTCCCCTGAACAGCAGAGCTTTTTGGGGAAAAAAAAGAACACTCAAAAAACCATATAACACCCCATCTCCCCAGTGACAAGCAAAACAGTAAAAGGCATTTCAGATCTCTGTTGAACTCAGGCTTCCATCTCCCTGGCTGCGGTGAAGGCCAGGGCAGCAGTATACGACCACAAAGCCTGAACCATCCAGCAGCAGCACTGGGATCTTATTTGAACCTCTGGGCTGAGACAATGCTCAGAAGGGCCTGCAGCCCTGGCAGTGCCCCAGAAGGTGGGCAGCGCAATGTTCTGAAATTCCTACCTCTGCGGCAAAATGGTTGACATCTCCAGGGCTGCTCCCTCCCCACTGCCTTCCTCCATCCTTCCTGGCTACAAGGAACAAAATCTTTCTGCAATTCTTACAGCTTAAGGTCAACAGACCTCTACTGTTTAAAGCAGTAGCAAAAATACTCAAAAATGCAGCTATTAGCATCTACATACAACTCTTAAAACCCATTCTGAGATACATAAATCCCAGATCACAAAAAATCCTTGCATTTTATAAGTTGATTTTATTTTAAAGTACTGCTGGACAGAAGTCTATGCTATGTAGCTGCTTACAAATTCCTCTCACAGTCAGAGGAATAATATTGCTTCTACTCAAAGCAATCTTAATATTTCTGTTCGATACGATCTCTGCTATTGTACTTAATAAAGAAAATTACTGTCCAGTAGAGTGGAAATTCACTAAACTTCCTTCACCCAGATCACTGTGTGAAGGAGGAAAACTTTGGTTCACTGAATACAGCTCAATTCATCACTACAGAAAAACATACATGCACTAAATAGAGGTAAATTTGGCTTCTTAGTCAATACTTGTTATAATAATGCCATTTAATATGAAAAAAGCTGATTAGCTGCTTGTTTAGCTAATCAACGGGTTTTATTTAAAGCTGCTTGTTTAGTTCATTATCAGGCTTTATTCTAGCTTTCATTAGTTTCAACACTTTCAGTATCTATCATTAAAGGATTTCATCAAGTGAACACGCACACAGCTTCTCAAGGACCAAACAAGGCTGCTGCACTATGTACCATCTGTCCAGATCCACCATCTCACTAGTAAGAGACAAGAAGAGAGTCCTGCAATACTTTCCCAGATGACAGGTACTGAGGTCGATAAGTTTTCAGCATTTTTGTCTCAGTATGTATCCCACAGATGTTCAGTGGCTTCATTCATCCTGCAAGTGGAACCCATCTCCTCAGTGGAAAAGTACTGGCAGGACCCATGACCAACATTTACACTCTGATCTTCTGACATTAACAGGGCATGAGTCTTGCAGCCACTTTGCAGGGACCAATGTCTGTTTTCACCAAAAGGAGCACTTAAAGCAGATTAAGTTCTTTCTCTTCCCCTTGTTATTCTGACCACAGCATCACCTTTCTACCTGTAACAGGTGATGGAGCAGTCTGTTCAGGTTATGTTGCTAATACAGTACATCCTGTTCCAAGCTTGTAGTGTATGCTGCCTGCAGAAAAGAGCATGCAAGTCTTCATGTACATACACAGATGCAGGGATGATCTCTCCCTGCTATACAGACTGCACATGTTTCAGAGCATTCAGTGCTAGACAGAGTTCACAGAAGTGCAGCAAAAGCAAACAAACACGTCCCATTGAGAAAAGGTTCTTGTTTAGCACAGTTGACACAGAAACAAAAGCCACAGATGTTACAACACAGCTTCATGGAAAAATACCATGTAGCAACACACATTTTTGACAATGTAAGATTCATGTTTAGAAATAATTAGCAAATTTTTCTGTCAGTAATATTTGACTAAAGCAAAATGTTGGGATATGTAAAACATAGCGTAAAAAAAACCAAAACCCACCGAAAACAAGCCTCTTAGATTTTTACTATCCACCATCCTACTACCACAGATTGCTCACTCAGTTGTTTAGAACCAAATAAGGCAGATGAAAACACACAAGAACCAATTGAGTCAATGACATAAGGGGGATGTGATTCTGACAGTTAAGGGGAAGCATCACATGCCTCACACCTGGGCTATGCCCATAAAAGATGCTGCTGCAATTCCCTTCATTGCACTTCTAGACCTACACTAGTAAAAGAAAAAAAAAACCTTCCTATTTTTTTCACTATTAGTCCAGCCATGCAACTAGATTTCACTTCAGAGCTTCCATGTGCTGCATAAAAAAAGGTCTCCAGTAACTCAAAAAAGTAAATGAGAGGGATTGTTATTTGCCTTTTCACATACCATCACAGATTATTCCTTCTGCACTTCCTTGTTTTTGCACATCACCTGTCTCAAGTGTGAAACACTGCAGTCACTCATTTCTGCATTTTCCTTCCACATCAAATGGGCAAAAAAAAAAAGTTTAATGCTCTATGTATTAAACAGGAAATTGTGAAATGATCTTCCAGAAATACACACAATCTAAAAGTAAAAGCAAAAACTTGCAAAATATTGTTCAGAACATACCACAAATTACATAGCATATTCCTGTCAGTCAGAATTTCATTTGTTATTGCTGCAAATATTTCATTTTTTTCACCAAGAAAGAGAAAAATTCTAGGTAACAAATAACTAGTTAGAATTAACTAATTCTGGTAATTAATTTGCAGCTCCAAATCTGGGGGGATTTGAGATCATGCACTTAGAAATTCTAAAATTTACAAAAGGTCTTATCTGCACTTTTAACACTACTCATATTCCTGGCAAAGACTTAACAGTTGTGTAAAACAGAAGAATTTGCCTCAAAAACAAAGTTCCATTAGCAGCAACTCCTGATACATTTGCTAATTCAGCTACTCCAAGCCCACGAACAGATCCATGCTTGACTGCTCCTCCAGCACCACAGATCCCAACGTGCACACATCAGAGCTCATGCAAACAGGGAAGGAAGGGAGCAGCCACTCTGGAGAGCACTGGACATAAGTCTCCAGTGGAATGCTGTGGCATGGTGAAGCCAAATAAAAATATTTCAGGTGTCTTCTTTAAGTTGTTTGAGTATTTCCACAAGCGAGACTGTCAATATGAGAGAAATTCAGAGTATCTTGTAAGCATTTAGACAAAAGGACCAAGGTTTGCCTTTACTTTTAAGATGAATCATGGCCATGTTTTTCTTTACTATTACAGAAGACAAAAATGAGAATATATGGATTAGGAAAGCAGCGATCTATCATTTCCACTTCAGTGCATCTGCTGCCTTAAAATACTACTGTAAGATATGCAACCCTTCTCAAAACAGCTCAACATCTGTAAAGTACAAGCAGAAACAGACTTCTAATCACTTTGGCACACAGGCATCAGCATTCTGAATCCAACTAAAATACTCTCTGAAAACCTTAAGATTCAATCTGATCCCTCTGTTTTACATGGGGAAGAGCCCCAGAGGGCTCGAGATTATTCTGAGCTTCCTGTGATAGCCATCTTCTGAGCTCAAACAGCTCCTTGCACAGGAAACCAGCCTACAGATTCACAAACAGAAGTCGTTACCACCATATAAGTGAAAACCAAAAACCTCCCAGTTACTGTGGAACACGGTTTATTTGAGATATGAAGATGACAAAACTCACTTCCAGAACACCAGCCAGGAAACGTTCTACTTAAAAACCGAGACTGCAAGGCTGCAATTCACTTCAGGTTTTAGCAGTTGGATACGAGACACCTGAAGATCACCAGAGGAGCAATAACTCTGCTTTGGTCTCCACACAGTCTTCAGCAGCCCCTCCTGCAGGAAGTCTGCTTTCCCCCAGCCGTCTCACCACCACCCCTGCCACTGGTTTTCACTGCAGGGATCTGGGTCAGAAGCAACAGAAAGTGCCCCGATTGCATACCAGGGCCTCAGCACCACTTCTTCCAGTTTTACACACGAGGAGCAGAAGTTTCAATATCTTGTTGCACAACGCAGACACAGCATTATTTCAAACCACTGCTGAAGTGACAGCAGCACAGCGGCTGCCTCTCCTAACATGAGAAAGCTCCCCAGGATGACTTAAACAAAGACTGCAATTACAGACGTAGTTTCTTTACAGTGAATACAGAGCACACGTCACAACTCTGTGATAATAATTAGCTGAAGCTGAATGGCCTTCTGCTAAGGCTAAGTACGAAGACATCCCCTCGCGGGGATGGCGGCCGCACTCACCACTGGGGAACGGCTCCATCTTCCTCACGGCCCCTCTCGCAGCTCCGACAGCACAGCCCGGCGACGGAGGAGGCGAAGAGGCGCGACCCTTCTTCAGTCGTCCTCTTCCCGCCGCCGCATGCTCTCCGCACGGTTTGGGCCGGCCGCACAGCAGCTCCCTCAAGGCACAGCCGCCACAAGCGCTTCCTGCCCGGGCCGGGCCGCTCGGCTCCGCCCGCTCCTCCCTCACGCAGCGCTCCGCCCCGCCGGGGCCGCGGCCCTGCCTGAGCGAGGCACACCACTGAGCCGCGGCAAAAGCGGAACTGCTGGGGCCCAGGCGTGGCTTGAGGCGGCTGCGGGCTTGCGCTGAGTTGGGTGGCGGGCGCATGGAGGCCTTCGTTTGGGGGGAGGGGGTTGTTTGCTGTATCCCTGCTGCCCGGCTCACCCCGCTACCTTACTGATAAAAGTATCATCTGGGGCTTTTTTGGTGCTGGAAATGTTGCTTCGGGAAAGAGGCACAACACAAAACTTAAGCCCTATGTCTGAGAACAGCGTCCAAACACTCGTACTATGCCCACCGCTCTGTGGTGCAGACCCTGTCCCTAACCCCCAACTCCCCTGACACAGCTCCATGCCGTTCCCTCGGGCCCTGTCGCTGTCACACAGAGCAGAGCTCAGCGCTGCCCTCTGCTCCCTGTGAGAACTGCAGCCGCCACCAGGCCCGGCTCTGTGCTGAGCATGCTGTTGGGCATCGCACATCTTGCACTGCAGACCCCTCAGTGTTGTCTATGACATAGTTCTCCTTTGGAAACTCTCTAATAGTTTAATGTTCTTATATTGTGGCACCCAAACCTACACACAATGCTGGAAGTGAGACTGCAACAGTGCAGAGCAGACCAGGTCACCAGCTTTCTTCACTCAGCTGGCAGCGCTGGACCTGGTACACCCCATGGAGCAGTTGGCTTATATCTGACATTTCACACTGGAGTTCATAGCACTGATGCTGGGCCCTCCTTGAATGACACTCCTTGAACCAAGACATAGCAACTACTCATCCTTATCAAAAAAAATAAACCCTTTTTTTTATCAACTTATTAAACCAGCAAAGCTTCTAACAGCTTGAAACATCCCAGAGGTTTCTGTCCTAAGCACTGAACTTGTCTAACATATATTTAGATGTATTAAAAAAGCATTAATATCACCTCAGTGGTGATGGGATCTTGTACAGCACCACACACAGTCTGCAGAGAGGCCTGAGTGACTTTTTTGAGCTCCTCATCATTCTCTTTCACCATTCTTCATTTTCTAATCCTTAATTAGCCTGACACATCTCAGTGACACTGACAAGTCAGAATGAGGTCCTGCTTATGAGCAGAAATTTCCATGTCTGAAAGTTCCCATTAAAATCAATTTTCAAAAGGATACATTCATATGGATAAAGTTAGGTTCAGTGGTAATTTCATGGTGCTTATTCACATCTGTCTGATATTAGGTGAATAAGAACTTCAGTATAACTGACAGAAGAACATCTAGAGCGGAGTTATAACTGAAACTCCAGTTTTGCTAGAGCTGTTAGAATTAGAAAGAATTTCTGAAATATTAAAAATGTGTCCAAAAGTTACAGAACCTTCTCACTACAAAATACAGTTTTTGGTTTATGGTTCTAGTGGTACAAGTAAGTACTTTTGTCTGTCCTTAATCCAACAACTACCGCACAATCTTTTTAAAGATACAGAATAAACATTTATTCAGGTGTTTTTAGCCCTAAATATATCCTTACAGCGCATGCAATGACATATTCCACCTTTGTTTGGCAGTATGCATTCAGCAACATTTAGCTGGCTCTTTTCACTGGGGTAAAATATGATTACTAGCAAGTTCACCTCTTTCCTATCTTTGAAGACCAGCTTTCCCTGAGCAATGTTTGAGATATTTCAGCTTTTAAACAGCCTTCTTTGTTCTGATTTGTTTTTCTGGTGACAAGAACAGAGACCTGATCTATGAGCATTACAAGTGTCAGGCAGACAGCTGAGTGCTTTTGATGCATCAGGAAGTCACCAATTGTTCAGAAAGATATGCTACACTGCAAGAGGACATGGAGCTATGTAGCTGTGGAGCTTACAGGACTCTAGAGGTCTGAAGACTTCACCAGACTTGCTAAAATGTGCAGAAGAGAGTTCAGGTGTGGGATTGGTGAAGCATCTGTCTTACAACCTCAGGAGAAAACACACAGGTTGCCTTAAAAAATACTTGTGCCTAAAGCCTGGGCAAAAACAGGGCAATTCCCCATATTCCCTGACTTAGGTGGTTAATTCCACAGGCTAATGTTTTAGTTTTGTCTTTCACATTAAGTTTTGTATTTAAAGCTAAAAATGTTTCTCTGTATACACACAATGGCATAACTTCAACGCCTTTTCCAGCAACTACAGCTGTTGGCAGCCTATGTGTGCTCAGAATATTGTCCCTTGAAATCCACAACACTGCTTTCAAAATAGATCATTTCTGTCTGTCTGTCTATCTATCGATATATCTATCGATCGATCTATCCATCTATTTACCTCTGTAGGTGTACCTAAAATAAGCAGCTGCTTCCACAGAGTATTTATTGCAATGGTTGTGGGGTTTTTTGTTTTTGTTTTTGTTTTTGTTTTTGTTTTTCGTTTTTAAAGGCCTCAACGATTCTTCATAGAGCTACATTCTTTCTTGCAGAGGTTGTAGTTAAATGAACATTGTTACCTTGCCTCTCTCTTTGTATCCTTCAAAAGTTTTGACCCTATTGGAAGACTAGGGCACATTTATCACGGGAAAAGCATCTTAAAGGCAGTAAAATTACTAGCTGTTAAACTAAAATAAAACTAGGGGAGGAAATGTACTGTAAGTACCTCAGTTAAAAAAATATTCCAACATGAACTATACACCAGTGAATCACCTCCCTTATGAGGAAAGGCTGAGAGACCTAGGTCTTGTTCAGCCTTGACAAAAGAAGACTCAGATGGAATCTGATCCATGTCTATAAATATCTAAGGAGTGGGAGGCAAAGGGAAGAGGCTGGACTCTTCTCAGCAGTGTATGGTGATAGGACAAGGGGAAATGGCCAGAAATTGAAGCACAGGAAGTTCCACACAGATATACGTGGGAACTTCTTCACAGTGCAGTGACAGAGCACTGGCACAGGCTGCACAGAGAGGTGGTGGAGTCTCCTTCTCTGGAGATGTTCAGGACCCGCCTGGACGCCTACCTGTGCAACCTGGGCTAGGGAGCTGCTTTGGCAGGGGTGTTGGACTATATGATCTGTAGAGATCCCTTCCAACTGCAACAATTCTGTGAGTCTTGCATAGGGACAGTTATATCTGTGCCTGTAGAAGGACGTAACAGACACGGAGCATCTAAGTAACCAAATGCAAGAAAATCTTCGAACAAGAACTTGAAATGAATCAAGTTATAAAGACATCCACAGCTTATTAATTCTGTTGCTCACAAAATTATTTTCTTTAATTGTGTAATTATATATCTTCTTAAGTAGTCTTTTGCCACTTTTGGTTCCAAACCACAGCATGAAGAGGAGCTGGCAGACCATGAGTCCCTTGGTGTTACCTTTTGCATAAGTAACCTTTAGCCTTCAGAAATGAGATGTAAGACTGTTGCAGCTTTTATCCAATTTGTTATCAGCAGTACAATTAAGGCCACTTTTAAATGCTTTGTTGTTGTTGTTGTTGTTGTTGTTGTTGTTGTTGTTTTCTCATATTCTTGCCAGTGTGCTAAGGAAATGCATGTTCTTAGGATGACAATTTTTGTAACATACCTCCTTATTCAAAACAAAATGCTTGGTGGATGCTGAAAATGAAATCTGCAATTTTTCAAGGAAACTTCTACACAAAGCACATCAGTTTGGCAGAACATGTTTTCTGTTGAAGGAGAAATTCTGCTGTGCATTAAATAGAGACTAAATGCAGCTGATGCCAAACTAAATCTGCTCAGACTACAAACTGTCAGCTTTCTCTTGAACCATTGCTTTGCCTGTCTTGTGCACTCACATGCTGAAAATGATAAATTCCATATGATTAAACTTTGTAGGGAACCTTGCAGGAGGTTCTGTTACAATTTCAAGAATCAAGCATGGATGATTGACAAGGGAAGTCAAGTCTTTAGCAGTTATTTATAGGAAGATGTTTTAAAGGCTTTGTATTCTATTTACAACAAAGGGATCTTTCCTTTTTAAAAGCATGCAGTTTGTTCTTCCTATGTTATCTAATTACCTGCATTATCTGAATACTCCCTTTGTTATGTAAACTGTAAAATCTAGCCTGATTTCACAGCGGCTAGAGTTTTCTTTAATGTGCTAATGTGATTGTTTCTGCAGCGTGATAGCTGTCAAGTCTGAAAAGACTACATCAGAATTGTGTTCTACATAAAAAATTAATTTCTGGGCTCCCCAGAATAAATAAATAAATAAATAAATAAAACAGGGGTCTCCTGGAAAGACTCCAGCAAGGGCCACTAAGATGTTAAAGGGCCTAGAGCACCTCTCCTATGAGGAAAGGCTGAGTGACCTGGTTCTGTTCAACCTTGAAAAAAGAAGACTCAGAGGGAATCTGATTTAAGGTGTGGGAGGCAAAGGGACAAGGCTGGACTCTTTTCAGTGGTGTGTGGTGATGAAATGAGAGGAAATGGCCACAAACTGAAGGATAGGAAGTTTCACACAAATGAGCATTGGAACTTCTTCACAGTGAGGGTAATGGAGCACTGGCACAGGCTGCACAGAGAGTTTGTAGAGTCTCCTTCTCTGGAGATGTACAAGACCTGTCTGGATGCTTACCTGTGCCTAGAGAGCCTACTTTGGCAGGGGGGTTGGACTCAATGGTCTCTAGAGGTCCCTTCCAACCCTTACAATTCTGTGATCCTGCGTTTCTGTGCCTGGGGTCTTTTGGGACCATGTATTTGAGTAACAGCTACAGAATTAGAATTAGATCCCTGATACAAAAAGGAAGGGAAGGTAGTTTCCCTTCACTGCAAGCTGCCCTCTAACCCATCCCAAGGACAATGAACATCTTGACAGATGGGGCAATTCTTCCCACACACTGGCATTATTTCTTCTGCACAGCCAACCCTGTTGGTTTTTCATCTGATTGACAGGCAAGTGTCAGGTCCATAAGGAAGAAGTGGAAGCAGCAGAACATTTTTTTAGACTCGTTGATTAGATGAGAGTGTGAGCTAGATCAAATGCAGCATTGCAAAGTAGTTACTTAGTACGTGAAGGCCACTCTAACCATATTTTGTAGCTGATAATTCTGCAGGACAAAAATAAGATATACACAGGGAGAAAGATTAAGGTTGGAAGGGACCTCTGGAGATCATCTAGTTCAACCCCCTGGTCAATAAGAGTCACTCAGAGTACCTCACACAGGATCACATCCAGGCAGATTTTTAATATCTCCAGAGAAGGAGACTCCACCACCTCCAGGCAGCCTGTTTCAGTGCTACAGAGTACTGTCAACTGTGAACAGCAGCAGGAGAAAAGCAAACCTGTAAGCCTGAAAGCAGTTGTTGTATTGCAATGCTTGTTTATAGATAATGGTGGAAAACGACTAAGAGTGGTTAAAGTTCTTAATTTTAAACAGGGATTTGGGAATTTACTGAAGGCAGTTGACAAAGATTCCTGCCTGCCACAGGAAACATCATGTACAAGCACGAGGTTCAAATGCTTTCCAACTGGATTGGTCAGAGATGAGATTGGCATAAGAACTAGCAATGAAACATCTGAGAGAATTCATGAAATGATTTGAGCAGAGAATTATTACTGTGTGGTCTGGATGGAGGAGAGAGGTCAAAGACAGGGATAGGAGGGAACAATCTCAGAAAGTTGTTGGCAGAACTCAGACCTGTGTAAATATTGTCAGTAGTCTGCAGATCAAACAACAAAGAAATAATTATCTGGACAAAACTGGTTGTGTAAACATCTGTCCTGCATGAAAAGGCAGGATCTTTCTTTATTTGGCTCAATAACAAGAATTTAACAGAAAGGCAATTGGTAAAAAGAAGTAAAAACAATGTTGATCTGGTTAAAGAAGCTGAAGATGCCAACAGAAATGGATCTGTGCAGACAGAGTCCTGTCAGGATTAAGTACCTTAACAGTGTGTAAAACATGAACTATTTGTGTACCACAGAAATTCCTCCACAGTAACAGAAAACTGTGTATGCTGATAAGGCCAGCAGCTACACTACACCTAGATATTTTGCTGCTGCATGCAGAGCACAGGAGACCTGGTATGGTCCAGGACTGCGGCTTACCCAGATGAGGACCCTCTGATTAGAAAGGACCACCTTTGAGGCTAGGACACATCTACAGAATATAGCCAAGTACCTATCAGAAAAAATATTTTGAACACAGGATCCCAAACGAGGCCAGGAAAGAGACCTGAATGTATGCCAAGGAGTAGGGAACCACACAACCTTAGAAGTCTTTTAAAATTCATAGTATTGCAAGGATGAAACAAGGTAAGCTTCATATTTCCTCCTTGACTTAGAATCTCTGAAGCTTCTGAAGTTTACTCCAATTCCTAGAGTTGCATCAGGTATTTTGAGGAGGAAAAACAGCAACAACAGAAACCGTAACAACAATAATATTCCCTCCTAAAGACTAAGTGCTAAAGAAGAGACAATATTCAGTATAAAGCAGATCTCCCAACCAGCCCACCAACTTGTTCATAATGGAATTCAACCGCAACATGTGTCACACCATCCTTTTGGGTTTACCTTTACAATGACAGAATAAACAAGAGCTAATTAAGATGAAGCAGAGGAGCCTCCACTCCTGTCTTAACAAATGGAGTCCACATGACCACTGCTCTTATTGTAGTAAAAGTATCTATCAAACGTGGTTCTGGATGAAATCAAATTGTCACTTAGGAGTTCACAATATGATTGTATTCTGATGTTTGGTGAAATCATTAAAACAATTGAGTTTGAACATTTCGGTATTTTTCTTACATAGACTATTTCAACTTTCCATTTTGAAATCATCTCTATGTTATTTGGAAATAATACATCACATTTTTAAAAGTTTAAAATCATACCAAAATGGAAACAAGTGAGGACTTTAATTGCAGGCTATTGACTATGAGTTTATAAACAGGTAGCTGAGCAGTCCAACCCAGCTCAGAAAGCATTTACTTAAGGAAATATCTGAGTAATGCTTCACAGTAATGACATAACCGGCATGTAACAATTTAATTTGAAACCATTTCCCCTTGTCCTATCACAATAGACCCTGCTAAAGAGTCTGTCCCCTTCTTATAGCCCCCTCTAGTAACTATAAGGCTACTGTCAGGTCTTCCCACAGCCTTCTCTTTGTCAGGCTGAACAGCCCCAACTCTCTCAGTCTGTCCTCACAGGGCAGGTATTCTATCCCTTGAATCATTTTTGTGGCCCACCTCTGGATGAACTCCAACAGGTCTGTGTCTTTTCTGTACTGAGGACTCCACATCTGGACACAGTACTCCAGGTGAGGTCTCACCAAAGTAGAGCAGAGGGGCCGGATTACCTTCCTTGACCGGCTGGCTGTGTTTCTTTTGATGAAGCCTAGGATACAGTTGGCTTTCTGGGCTGCAAGCGCACAAAAGTTACAAAAGATTCAGATCAGTTAACATCAAAAACAGATTAATGCTTTCCAAATCATTTCTGCTTTTAATCTGACATACTGAAAAATCCTTCTTGTGGCCATAACAGTAACTCCTCTGTGCTTTTGATCTTTTAGCAATCTGATTGTGTGGACAGAGGATGAAGGCAGGAAACCTGAATGAAACCACTGAGCTGTATCTTTCCACTCTGATCTGTCTGAAGTAAATTTTTAGATATCTGTAAATTTAATTTGTATTTTTAATGAGAAAATCTTCATGATTTTATTCCAGTAACGTTATGTCTCTATTTAGAAGTGAAAGGCAAATTTAAAGCAAAATTTACACTGTGTTATTATAATTTACATGAATTGTTTCAGTCTACTCTAATACTGTAAAACAATGGACCTCTTTTTATTATCAAAGGAGGGAATCATTTGGTCTGTACCCTTTGTGTTGCTTACCATGGTAAGAACACTTTCTGACAATTGGTTTTCAGAATATCAACAGTGTATTTTTCAGTGTATTTCATGCTGTTCCAAGTATTCTAAAGTTAATAGGGTAGTAATTATCAATCTAATGTAATATTTTATCATTCTCACAGCAATGTGAGTAAGATAGGGAGGTTTTTAAGCATGCATATGCACTTTATATTACTTTAAATGGAGTTCCTTCGTTCTAGTAAGTTGTTGAAATATGTCTCAAAAGAAGAGCTTATGAAGGAAAAACTCTGAAGGTGCAAGAAAGCACCCATAGGTAAGGAGAAGTATTAGTAATAGATATATTAATTAGTAACAGATATATTAAAAACAATAACAATAACAAAAAAAAAGATAATTCAATTTAAATGGTGGTAACTGGGGCCAGGGATTGACTCTTTAGTCTTTGTGCCATAGATTTATCAATCTTCACTTTGAACTTGAAAATGATGCAGGATATAGTATATAAATATGGATCTGTAGATAATATATCAAGTAAAATATTCAAATATTGACAAAATAACTTGGAACAGGTCCAGAAGAGAGCCACTAAGATGATCAGAGGGCAGGAGCATCTCTTCTACGAGGAAAGATTGAGGGAACTGCATCTGTTTAGCTTGGAGAAGTCTCCAGGGACATTTCATTATGGCCTTCCAGTACTTGAAGGAAGCATATAAACAGGAGGGGGAGCAACTGTTTACACTGGGTGATACTGATAAGACAAGGGGGAACAGTTTTAAACTAAGACAGGGGAGATTTAAGTTAGATGTTAGAAGGAAGTTTTTCACTTGGAGGGTGATGATACACTAGAACAGGCTGCCCAGGGAGGTTGTGGATGCCCCATTCCTGGAGGCATTCAAGAAAAGACTGGATATGGCTGTGGGCAGCCTGGTGTAGCGGTTGGTGACTGCACCCAAGGTAAGGAGGTTGAGCTGGAGGTCCTTTTCAACCCAGGCTATTCTGTGATTCTGTGATGATTATATGATTCTATGATAATACTTACTGCTGGAGGCGGTGACACTTAGGAAGGCTAGGTGTCCTGTGGCATCAAAGCATTTGGTGGTAGTAAAAAAATCAACAGGAATGAAGTCTTTTTTGCATTATAAAAGACATAAGTTGTTGCCGAGACCCTATATTCATATCATCAGATCATATTGAAAGAACATCAATTGTAAGCTCTTTATAACAAAGAATAATTTTTTTCTACTTTGAGGGTCTTTCCAAAGGACACAGAATCTCTGAACATGGCATTTTGTTTCAGAAATAATTTTTATATGGCACAAAGCCATAGATGATTGATAATCTTGTATAATAATTTGTTGCAAAGTAATTTAAAAGTAGTCCATTCTAAACGAAGGAAACCTAATCTGCTGAGAGGAATTATTACAATAGTACTAAGAAATAGTTAAACTGCTTTGAAAGCTTAACTTAGCAGGCCTTTAGTCACTACACATAATCAAGTGGCTTAGGAAGTGTCTTAAGTGTGCTGTTGCTATATTTTGTTGTTTCAAGCACCACAAGATGGTAGTATTTCAGAATATTACTGACACTTGCATTCCTCTCCTGTTAAATTCCAGTACACGGAATCTTTCAAGCAATGGTCTGATTTTTCATCACAGAATCATAGAATGTTTGAGGTTGAGATGGATCTCTGGAGGTCATCTTGTCTAAATCCTCCAGTCAGTCAGGATCAACATGGGAAGATTGTGCAAGACCACATACGGACAACTTTTGAATATCTCTAAGGAGGAAGACTCTGCAACTACTCTTGACAACTTGTGCCATAGCTCAACCAACCTCCCAGCAAAGATGTATTTTCTTATATTGATGTTGAACTTCCTGAGCTTCAGTGTATGCCATTGTTTGCTATATCGACATTGTTTTGTTGTACTGATTCCAATCCCTTCAAATTAAGACTCAGAACACAGTCGAGATTTTGACTAAGCACGAGTGTACCTTTATTTATTAAAAGAAGGAAGATTCAGAGAGGAAAAAGAGAAGAAACAGGGAGAGAAAATAGGAAATGAAAAAAAAGCAACCCATGTGGATCCCATGATGTCCTGATAGCCTGTCCTCCTCCTCCTTCTGGGGGAGTTGAGGATGTGGTGGGGTGAGTGCTGCTGGCTTTGGAGCTGGCAGTACCTTTTACACCATATGATAGTCCCTTCCAATTGGGCCAGGAGCTGCTGTTAGGTGGAGAGTGTTCAGTATCATGTGCCACACGGATGCTGTACCAGCCCTGCTTCTCTCTGCACGTGGTGATTGTGTGGAGTTGTGGCTGTTTTAAGGCCTCTAGCTCCTGGATTTTCCTTTGGACTTGGGCACAGCATGTGTTTGTACTGCACCTTTCTCAAGAGTGTGACAGTACAGTTTTTGTTCTGAGGCCTTCACAAGGTTCATATAGTTCCGTCCCTAGTCAACAGTAGCAGCAAGTCTGCCTCTTAACCAATCAGAAATAGAGTGAGAATTCACTAGGTTACAGTTTTGTATGGTGTTGTCACAGAGTCTGAGCCAGAAAGAAACATGGTGCTTTATTCCTATAATGCCCATTGGTTCTTGTCCTACCACTGAGCACGGCTGGAGGAGCCTGGCTCCGTCTTCTTTACACACATTCAACCTGTACTTGTACACCTTAATAAAATCCTCTCAATTTAGGCTAAAGAGTACCCAGCTTTGTCAGCCTCACCTCATAGGATAGATGCTCCTGTCTCTTTAACATCTTAGAGTCCCTTTTGTTGGGTTTGTCTCCAGTTTGTCCATGTGTCTTCTACTGGGGAGATCAAAACTTGACACAATAGTCCAGATGTGGTCTCAGCAATGCTAAGGAGAGGGGAAGGATCCCCTCCCTCATTCTGCTGGCAGCACGTATTCTAATATAGCCCAGGACACTCCTTTTTTTTAATATTACCTCAACATAATTGTTTCCTAATAAAAACTTTCCTGAAGAGCTCCCAGAACTTGGACAAAAATTTGGTCATACATCTGACTACATATTTATTATAAAGACTCATTACAGAACATTAACTGCCTATTATTTCTGCTTTTTTTTTTCTTTTTT
>VXAB01012430.1:61021-96098 GCA_013399175.1 Odontophorus gujanensis
AAAAAAAAAACATAACAGAAAGTAGTAAAGCGTACAGTTTTTGTGCTTATATTACACTATCAGTAAGGCTTTTCACTAATATGTTATGGTTATCAGAAATGTTATTTCATCATATTTATGAAACATTGACACAAATCTGTAGTGGTCTTGAGATACTACAATGAATTACTTGAGGTGGAAAAAAAGCTTTCTGTAAAATAAGTATTTTAGATTAAAACAAAAAAATAAAACCACTTTCGTACACAAAAAAGATGTTATTCAAAACAACCACAAAATTGAGGTATTTCACTTTCTTGACATTTATACTACTAAAAAAGCATGAATGAATCTCCTTAGATTAATCTTAACCTTGTTCAGAGTTAACGCAAATATATAGGCAGTATGACATCCATGTAATACAATATAGTAAGATGTAATATGTCAAAGGATGATATTGAAACTACATGGTTTTCACAAGTAGCAATTTGTGTATATTTTCTTACTACCTTGAGATGTTACCAGAAAATGTTTTAGCTTTATCTGATAATATTTTTCAAAAATAATTTTTTTTCTGTGCACCAACAAAAGAAAATTAAGCTCCTTTATATTTCATTCTCGGGTCATACCATCTTTCTAGGCATCAAAACGTTTTCTATTGAAGGGAAACTGAGCAGAATAATTATAGTGTACTATGTAATTCAGAATCCAGTGGTCTGTCTATGGCATGAGTTCTACATAGAGTCAGCAGCAAAACATATTCCAGCACATGAAATGTAACAACAAGCTGAATAGTGAGTAAATTTCTTGTTAAACTTGCGAGTTTTATATACCAAAATTTATCCATTGTTACATGTGAAACATGAAACATTTGAAAACAAGATCTTTTGAATAGCCTTAGTTAGCATTTCTTCACAATGCAAATTGGCCTCTTGGAAGTATGTGCATTTTTAATAGTTTTAATTACGAGTTAACACAATTTTTTCCAAAATGACTATTGCAGTGCAGACTCAGTCCAAATCTTGGCTTCTATTTACTTAAGTCATTAATTTGAAATTAATTAATTTGAAAATTTGCACGTAGTACTTTTACACTGACTGAAAATAGTTGCAAATATACACAAAACTTGATAAATTGATTTTTTTAAAATCTTGAAACAGTTCTCAGATTTCTTTATCAAAATGGAATGAAAGGCTGTGTTTTTTACTATTATTATTATTTTTTGCTGTTCAAAGGACTGTGTGTAGCCAATGTATCAGTGTATCAAAATGCATAAAATTATCTGCCACACCTTGAGCTTGCCATAATCCCATAATTTGCTTCATTTTGAATGCCATTACAGTTTGAACCTTAGCACAGACAGGTTAACTTTCCCCTTGAAGATGTATATTACTATTACTGGCAATTACTTTTATTCACCAAGCGGCCCAAGTGCATGCAGTGTACAATACACACGGGTTTCAATGTGACAGAGTATGTGTGGTGGGCACAAGAGGCAGAGTCAGCAATGCACCACACCCTCCTCTCCACAGCATTCTACTGTATCCTATGCTGTCTGCGCTCAAGCTATGCACAACTGACTCATGAAAAGTATTGCTAAAAAACCACATCATAATGTTAAAAGTTTACGATCTTGCCGGGCTGCATTACTGTCTGTCCAGGCCTGCTTAGGAATATGGGTTGGATAAGCCTGGTTTAAAGCATGGCTCCCAGTGTCTTAATCTAGAGTTGATACCACTGAATCAGGAGTCTAAGAGGATCTTAAAGTCTAAGGTTAGGCATACAGCTTAGCTAAATCACTCAGCTGCTAGAGGGTTTAAGAGATTAGTCCAATATCACACAGAAATTCTAGGACAGGCAGGGACCAAAAGTATTTTCAATATTATTTGCCTAAATTCTGTAACTTTTACTGGTTACTGAAATTTCTTGCCTGAGGTTTATTGTTTTTATAACAAATTATAAAACTCTTGAAAATCAACAGATACAGTATTTGGATTTCCCTTTCCCCTGTGGGGGGATAAAAAGAAGGCAGCTTTACATGGAAACTTGGATAATGAATATAGAGGATTGGATTTCCATGCACAGTTGAGAGGAACTGGGACAATTCAGAGACTGTAGAACCAGAATTTTCCTTCAAAACTGCAAATTTCTAAGTATCACTGTCTTTATATTAGGATCACACTTATCATTTTAATTCTTTGGGATTAGTAGCACAAGTAACATCTATAGCACAAAATTCTTCCTTTGCCCTGTAGGAGCTGGTGGATGAAAATCACCATGAGCCATCACAGGGGGTAGCCAGCAGGGACAGGGAGGTCTCTCTCTACTCTGCCCTCATGAGGCCCCATCTGGAGTACTGCGTCCAGGCCTGAGGGCCCCAATACAGGAAGGATGTGAAGCTGCTGAAGAGGGTCCAAAAGAGGGC
This sequence comes from Odontophorus gujanensis, assembly GCA_013399175.1. Classification (NCBI taxonomy): domain Eukaryota; kingdom Metazoa; phylum Chordata; class Aves; order Galliformes; family Odontophoridae; genus Odontophorus; species Odontophorus gujanensis. Next base: position 63,423 of record VXAB01012430.1, read on the forward strand.
TGTGAAGATGATAGAGGGCTAGAGCATCTCTCCTACGAAGGCAGGCTGGGGGAGCTGGGCTTGTTCAGCCTGGAGCAGAGAGAGCTGCAGGGAGACCTCATCACAGCCTTACAGTATTTAAAAGGGGATTACAAAAAGGAGGGGAATTAACTTTTTAATCAGATGGTGATAGGACAAGGAAGAATGGTTTTAAGCTCAAGGAGGGAAGGTTTAGATTGGATGTCAAGGGGAAATTCATTACAGAAGTGAGGTGCTGGAACAGGTTGCACAGTGATGCTGTTGATGCTCTGTCCCTGGAGGTATCGAAGACCAGGTTGGATGGGGCACAGGGCAACCTAGTCTAGTACCAGGTCTGGATGTTGGTGGCTCTGCCTGTGGCAGGGGGACTGGAACTTGATGATCCTTGGAGTCCCTTCTGACTCAAGCCATTCTATGATTCTATGATTCTCTCTGCTCTTGTGATTAATGTATTTGGTCATGTGCTAATCATCAGTCACGTCACCTTAGTGACTCCTGCTCCTCCCTGTCTGATTTAGTTCACAGCACAGTATATTTAAAACACATCTTTCTTATTCAAAGCCCATCCTGTATTTATCTTCCTTTTCTGCTCTATCAATTATGTATTAGCTACTGCAATTCTTATTATCTTACAAGCAAGGTACATTACTATTGATATAAAACTGCCTGCCTGTCACCTTTACAGAGCCTTTACAGAATCATTAAATCAATTTGTAATCTAGTTCTGAGCAATTTCATTTGCTTGAATTTGTTTCTGACGGCTGTCCAGGCAGCACGTATATGACAAAGATATGACTATACATTCATACCTAATCAGGCCTTGTTCTTAGTGGCAAGGTAGGAAATATCAAAGCAGTGCTGTTGCAAGATAGAATTTTGAGCTTCACTGATTGATTGCACAGTGAAGCTGAACAACAAGCAGACCTGTGATGTTATCAGAACTGGATGTGGCATGAAAAAGGAACTTAAACTGTAGAGGAATTCATGTTGCCAACTAGTACCTATGGTTTTATAGCTTTACTAAAGTCAGAAATATTCTGGAGTGCATTTACATACTGCTAAAAACTGAATGTACTATACAGTGCTAAACAAGTACCTCTGAATTTTTGTCAGGATGCACAAGGCATGCTGAAATTGTTGTCAGCAAGCTCAAGTACAGAAAATGTGTCATAGAAAAAATGACCTCATCCTTTCATGGCCTGCATGACTATAAATTCATCTGCACTGTTTGATGTCTCACCATGTACAACCAAGGTCCCATCAGAATACTGATATGTCTGCACTGACAGACTTCGAGAGAATAGGTACCAACATTGTGTTCAGGTGCTGACACCTTCTTGCCCATGGTGTTCCTTAAAGAATCATGGAATCATTAAGGTTGGAACAGACTTCCAAGGCCCATTTCCGCCACGTCCACTAACTATATTCCTCACAATACCACATCTACACATTTCTTGAGGAGCTCCAGGGATAGTAACTCCATTACCTCCCTGGGCAGCCTGTGCCAGTGCATCACCACTCCTTCCAAGAATAAGTTTTTCCTAACACACAACCTGACCTCAACTGGTGGAACTTGAGGCCACTACCTCTCATCCATCACTGTCTGAGAGCAGTGTCCAACCTCCACCTTGCCACAGTCTCCTCTGAGGTAGCTAGCTGCACAGAGCAATAAGGTCTCTCCTGAGCCTCCACTTCTCCAGAGTAAAGAATTCCAGCTCCTTCAATGTGCTCCTCATAAGACTTTGCTCCAGGTCCTTCATAGCTTCATTGCCCTCCTCCAAAAAGACCCTGACATGGTACACTGACCCACAGCCTTGACCCAGCCTGCCATTCCCAGATGGCAGTCACAAAGCACGTTTCTGGGAACTCGGTAGTGGTGCTGGTCTCTGTCTAAAAATTCCTGAGGCCACGTCGGGGTGCGGGCAGCGCTGGCGTCAAGGCTTGTGCACCCCAAATCCTGCTGGACGCCTCAGCAGAGTAGAAGCCTAAGGACATCCCAGGAACGAACAGCTATAAGCGAGGACGGGACGGGACAACACGACACGCCGGGGCGACGCTCCCTTTGTTCTGCCGGCCTCCGCTCCCGCTGCCGGGCAGTGAATGCGGGGCGGAGTGAGGCGGTCCATGTCTTATGCAACCGGCACAGGGAGCGGCTCCCGTGGCCTCGCCAGCAGCTCGGCGCCGCGCCGGAGTCCCGACGAGGGAGGGGAAGGCTGGAGGTATCGCGCCCGCCCCAGCTCCGCCGGTGGGGGCAGCGCTCCCGCCCCGCCGGACCTCGCCTCTCTCCGCGGTGCCGTCCGCAGGTGCGGAGCTGGCTGCGGCTGAGGCGGGTGCTTGCCGTCGGATTCCCTCTCAGCCTGTGCACCCCGCCGGGCTGCCGGCTGGGTGCTGAGCCGTGGGTCGAGCTGTAAGGAAATGCGTGCCTGGGACGACTTCTCTCCGTTCCCAATGGTTCTTCCGACTTGGCTAACGGGCGTTGCTGTCGGGATTGCCTCCTTGCATCTCATCCAGAAACTTTTCTTCCCCTACTTCTGGGCTGACTTGAGGTACTTGCTTAAAGTACTGCTTTATGGGCTGAGAGTGGAGAGCTACAGGCAGAGAGGAAAGATTGTCACCGTGCTGGACAAGTTCGTGAAGCTCGCTGAGAAGCAGCCTTACAAGGCATTTCTCATTTACGACGGGAAGGTGCTCTCCTACCAGGATGTGGACAAACGCAGTAACAGGGTAGCGCAGGTCTTCCTTTCCCACGGCACTTTGAAGAAGGGTGACACGGTGGCTCTACTGATGGGCAACGAGCCTGACTTCATCCACGTGTGGTTTGGACTGGCCAAGCTGGGATGTGTGGTAGCTTTCCTCAACTTCAATGTCCGCTCCAGGTCTCTCCTGCACTGTCTCAGTAGCTGTGAGCCCAAGATACTGATTGTGGGAGCAGGTACAGTATTCAGTTGATATATATGTCTAAAGCTTTTAAGGTCACATTTTTCCAGTGTATGCCCTTCCAGCTCCTTCACCGAAAACCAAAGTTCAAGATATTTACAGAATGAAAGAAATCTGGGGCTTTCTAGCTTCAGGATAAAGCTTAAGCCACTTAAATGAAGTATATCCGTGCTCTGGTGTCATGGGTTTAACCTGTTCTTGAAAGCATTAATTGCAGAAAAGTTTGCAACATCTAGATGCAGCATATTCAAGATGTTTAATTACTTCAAGAATTGCCTAGTATGTCTCAGAGTAAAATAAGCTATTGAGAATAGTTTCCCACTCTTTTTGAAACAGACAATTTTTATGTAATCCAAGTAATGAATTCTATTTTCCTTTACTGTTCTACCATCCTTGTAGTAGTCTAACCTGTTAAAAACAGGAGATTTGTACCATAGCTGTGTGCTATGCATACTCTTCTTCACAGCTATTCACAAAGGTATGCCTGTTTTCCAGGTCTAGAACTGGGGATTTTACTTTATAGGTGTAGTATATAGAGGGTTAGTTTGCAATAACCAACTTACATTGTAAGTAGAAGATTATAGAAGAAATTGCTGTGTTTGATTAGGTGATTTTGCGTGTTTCCAGTACATTTTATTATTACATACTTCAAAATAATTTAAAAACTTAATGTAGATATAATCTGCAATTTATTATTGCACTAAATTCAGGCTCCTGAGCACCTCTACATTTTTGATCAATTGTTAGTGAAACCCTCAGTGGTAAAGGGTCATGCAGAACTGTGATTCTTTGGGTGGAGGAAAATAGTTCAAAATATGAAATGTTAGCTTCATTCTGTCTCTCTAAAATTATCATTTCAAATATTATGCCTTATTTCTAGTTCACATCTTCTTGTCCTGTTCCTATTTACAAAGTTTGTAGGGCTTTCCATTCGTGACTCCTGACTGGTTAAATTTCCTTCTGTCTGCTTTGTGCTGCTGCTGCAAATTTCTGCTTTCACAGTTGTATTTAATATTTTTCCCATATGTACTTTTGAATTACTAATTATGTAGTTCCAATTGTATGTGCTATGCTGGTTTAAGAGTAATAGAGTACTTAATAACTAAACTAATGAAACAACAGCCAATTTAAGCGTAATCCCAAAGCATATGATGACAATCTTTCTGAACTGTCAGTTTGAAATTTTGCCTTCTTACTTAATTAAAAGAACAACTCAGTTAAAACAGTCTCTTAAATATGTACTTTTGAGTGTTTTGATTGAGGAATCGATTTAATTTTAAGGCTGTTTTTGTGCCTTGACTGTGGTTATTTTTTGAGTCTGACCATCTCAGCAATGAGGAGAAAAGCTATGTGTGAACAGGTAATACCAACAAATGAGTCGCTGAGTTGGTCTTTTTTGTGTTGGTGTTACATTATATTCATAGGTATCAGACCCTTGAAGTATAAGGCTTTACAGTATTTTTCAGGATTTAGGAGCTCTTTTTTGTCCATCTCTGAGAAAGAAGCTGAAGGTCTGCTTTGTACCTGTTTGATGGCCATGTCATATGGAAAAGCAGCCTCTCCAGAGAGGTCTGTGTTTTGCAGTTGAAGGTTAACACACTGTTCAGTGGCTGTGAGAGCTGACTCATGTCATTTGAAACAAAAAGTTGGATCATGTTATAGTGCATAGTTCTCCATAATACTTATACAACTTTCAGGTCAGTATTTAACACTGAGGTCACACAGTTGATTAGGGCAATCAGTTAATACACCACTGAGAATTTAACTGATACTGCCTTATCAGTAGGTACCACCTGAGTTTTTCTTGTGTGCTTAGCTTTTTTGATCCTCTTTTCTACAGGACTGTAAGTAGCCTGAATTCAGCATTCTGAATAGGATATTCTATTGCAAAATACATACACTAGAAGCATTCAACTTGTAGTCGGATATCTATCATCATCATATAAAGATGTTTTTAATTACAGATCATTATATAACAGTATTTTTTCTGGGTTGTTTTTCTGTTTTTTTAGCAGTATGTATGCTCTGCATCCCCCACAAATGAGCTTGAGTTAAAAATTCTACTTAAAGAGTTACAAAACTATCTTTTAAATACTTTGGATTACCATTTATCTAGTTCATACACTGCAGCGCAGTGGAAATTGTCCTGTCACAATTTGGTCATTAACTGTCCGTACTCAGTAAGACCAGAATTTCTCTTGAAATTTGTGTCTGTTAGTGACACGTTAAATCTGGAATCTACATTTAAATCCAATTAAGATTTCATTTGGGTGACAGGAGGCCTTCAACCTTCTGTTGATACCTGTGTCACTGCCCGCAGATTGTTGTTTATTGGCAAATCTTTGCTCAGAATATGTTGGTGTAGTAATCCTCTGTGTGTGACAATTGCGACTTGTTTCTTCTTTAGGTACATCATGTCATTTTTTCAGTATGCTTTAACTTTCAACAAATGTGATGTTTCTATCCAAATAGTCTGAGTGGTATTTATGGTTACATTTTCTTCCATGCCTTTAGTGCAAGATCACTCTCATTTAGTGGACTTTGTATTCCTAAGTTGTCTTTTTTTGTCTGCAAATTTTTCAGAGGCTGTGGTTCAGTATAGTCTTATAGTTCCTTCAGAGCTTGCAGTCAGATCTTGTTCTTGTCTGACAGTTCTGATATTTTCACTGCTGTTTCTGACTTAAGATTCAGGTCTTCTAGAACAACTAAAGTTTGGGGGTTTCATTTTGGTTTTGTTGCAGAAAGGTTGCAGAATACCTAAAGCTTTGTTTCTTCAGCCTCTCATATGCTAGAAGAGCTGCAAAATATCTCCTTGTTGGTCTCTTATCTGAAATGAATATCTCTAGAAATGTGGATTTTTATAGAGTAGCAATATTCTTGTGGTTCAATTAGCATAGTCTAGTAACTCGGTTTATTCTCATTTGAACACAGCCTGTAAGGCAAACACAGATTCTTGGGGTTGCCAATATGTACACCTTGTTTCCCTTTCTAGTATTTTCACTTGCCGTAGTTCAGAGCAAAATTTTGCTTTAGCTACTTACTTGTCTGCTGTCTTTTCAAAAGCATTTGGAATTTTTAGCTCTTGGTTTAATTTCCTGTGTAACATTTTCAGTCTTCCATCTCCAGAAACCTTCTATCACCGCTCCCATTCTGGAAAATACTTGTCTTAAGAATCAGAAGTTTTAGTAAAAACATAGTTTCAAATAACATTGTCTTAGAATTAGGTAAATAAGCAACTTGTGAAGGAGGAAAAGGAAGCTGTATGCCTTCTGTCTATCAGATTGTCAGTTTATCATGAATCTGATCTGCTAAAAGGTACTTATCCTTACTACATTTATTGTCAGATTCTGTCACCCTTTTTCATGTAAATACTATGAGTATAAACAGGGAATTAAGGCACTGAGTTATCTGTTAACTTTTAAGGCACCATGGCCTTTCTAGGGAGTATTTCTATTAATTGAAGTCTTGAACAAGAAACTTAAATATTTTATCTTTAGGACAACAGCTGTGTAAAAGCAATACCATTGAAGAACAGTCATAATCTAGTGACCTACCTTAAAGATAAAAATGTAATTGTTAGTGTATTTATAGCATGCTGCTGCTGGGAGAAGTTCAGCTGAACCCTGGTTGCCATCAAGACCTCTGAGTCAAGGATTTAGCTGTGAAAGGGTTGTGTTACAAAAGCCCTGACAGTAAAGGCTATTCAGAGTACGTGGTGTATGGATATAGTTGGGCAGCTGCTCTTAGATGACTGTATTTAAGCAAAACAGTGCCCATGCTGGACGTAACATGACCTTCAACAGTCAGTCCGTTGTAACCTCATCCATTCTGTGATTCTGCCATACAGAATGATGTCTCCCAGCTATGCAAAGTAGAGCATCTTCCTGAACAGACTTCTTTACTCTTTAGGCATCAGCAGTGTTTTGTGCTGCTCAGTGTAATCCAACTGTTTTTGTTATTTAAACTCAGAGCCACGGTTTATGCTGATAGAGCTGAAGTTCAGATAGCAATGTGTCAACATCCTGGAGAAAATGGGTAAAGGAAATATTTGTGGTATTTTTTAATTATTTGTATTATATTATGTACAAATAGCAGTGTCATCTTTCATGTCTAAGTCACAGGGTTAAAAACAAAACAAAAAGGATTTTGTCAAGACCTTTATCTTTTTCTGAACTTTGGAATAAGTGATCAAAGTTATCCGGACCTAAACATACAGAACAAGAAAAGCATAGCGGACCTGCAGAAGATGCTCTTAACAGCTCTATTTGATACTGTATCTTTCTGATCACTTGTTTATTTAAGCCCTTGTCCCAGGATATCCTTTGATGAGAAGATTGTGCCCACTGAGTGTTTTCTGCCTAAAGTGTCACTTTAAGATTCCATCACAGGTCCTGATCTACATCTAAGAAGAAATTTCTGTTCTTGTTACTTAGTGAGTATAGCCACTGAATAAGGAATCACTTGGGGATCAGATACAGATAAGTTATTTTTCTGATGCCAGACAGTGTTGGTAACAGTTTGCACTTCCATTAGTGTACTGAGTCAAGGTGCTCATCAAATTTAAGTAACAACAATTTCATACAGCTTGCATTCTGAGTAACTTTTTTGTTCAATGCAAGTTGATCTCATAATCTGATTTATTCCTTTCATCAGTGTAGGACTCTTGTCTGTTTGCCAATAGGCCACATTATTTATTTGCTAGGAAATAATATAAAAAATCTTTTCTGCACCTTGCAGTCTATGGCAGTTGCTTACAACCAAAGAGGATCTGAACCATGTCCATAAATATCTAAAGAGCGGGAGGCAAAGGGATGAGACTGGGCTCTTCTCTGTAGTGTGTGGCAACAGGACAAGGGGAAATGGCCAAAAACTAATGCTCTCTATAGCTACCTGAAGGGNTTTTCTGTGATTTCTGTGGTTTTCCTTCTCAAAAGATGAATACTTCCACGTGCATGTGAATTTAATGTAACATAGTTTCACAAACTTTATGTTAAATAATGAATCACTAAAAAAATGGAAAAAAATATTTGGAAAAGCATATTCATTTTGACAAATTTATAGTTTTGTGGTTTTTCTTTCTCCAGTGGAAGCTAAATAATTAGTAAATGGTGAATATTCATATACAAACTATGTGAACAGTGCACACAGAACTGCTGTCTGTATTGCCAGACATCAAATAAATAGTCATTTCTTCCAAAAGAAATAAACCAAAACATGGATAAAATTTCATAGTTTGAAGAGCAAGCAAGTACTTGAGAGAAACCACAAATTTAAATAGCTAAATTGCTTAACTATTATTGCTTTACTATATAGTTAAGTGCATGTTCCAGGTACCTCAAGAAATATTGAAATGTAGCAGTTCCTCTAAGAGGGCTGTTTATTTCTGGCACAAGGACTAGACGATTTGTGAATACCAGTGAGCTCTATGCAACATTAAGCAAGTATATTCTTTGTTCATGAAACAAACTACTAGCTGACTGTCGTCAGAATTATTCCTTGGAAATGTCTTAGTCCAGCTGAGAGTTCTGTCTTCCAGCACCCTTTCATTCATTTCTGTTCCAAAAGTAATTTTGTGCTTCTGGCACTTTGAAAACTGAAATTTTAAATTACCCTTTCTTCTTTATAGAACAAATTGTTCACATATTGTCCCAAGTACTAGATTTCTGAACAAAAAAGAAAGATACTATACTGTTGAATAATTTATTCACAGAATTAATGTTCAGTAGTAATTAAAAGTAATGAGTACTTGTACAAATCAACAGTCTTTGGTTGTACGAATCAAGAAACAGCAAACAGCATGCATTTTTAATCTGAAGTTGGATCTTAAGTATTTTGAGTAAAAACATTTCAGTCTACTGAAAAGGAATTATTCCCTTTTGTCATTCTTGAATATTAAATGGTTATACACGTAAAGTTGATATCAGTATTAGTAGTCACCATTTTTTTTTTCTTCAAAGACAGAAAGGAAGAAAGGGGAAAAAAAATTGTCAGAAATCTTTTAATTAATTAATTTATTTTTTTAACAGACTTTCAGTTCTTATTACTCAAACATTTGAAGAACTAGGTGCATATCTTATCTGGAATTTCTGAATATAAATAAATGAAAAAAAAAAATAAAATAAAATAAAATAGAACCCAGCAGAAGTATTTGTGAATTTCTCTGTTTTACACTTCTAAGCAAAAATATCTTCTGCAGAGAGGACAACAACAGGCCAGTAATACACCTTCATTTTAATCACTGTCAAAAACATGGAAGACAGAACAATTAGAAATAATGCGAGAAGTAATTAATCTAGCTATGGAAAATAAAAAATGAAAAGTCAGTAATGGCCTCTTTGTATCTGCGTTACTTAAAAACAGTGTTACTGTTTTCAGATGTGTTGTTGTGTTTGTTTTCTGCAGGGCTTTTGCAAGAAGATTCTTTGTAATTCAACAGAAGGTAAAATTCCATTTACAATTACACAGTCAGTTATACAGGAAAAATTTTACTTAACTTTTATTGAGTGCTTAGTATCTCTATACCACACTGATTGTCTGGTGAGGCTACTATACAATGTGGCCAGCTGAGTCTGGTGTGTATTATTACTAGAAATTGCAGAAATTGAGAAATCCTTAATGCTAATGATGAACAATTCTTAACCTTTCTTAACATCTCTGCTGGCACAATAATCGGCACCTATGCGAATACAGTCAACTGTGAAGGATTTTTTACTCTTTTGTTCTGTTTAAGAATAGAAATAGAGCTCCAGCCACTTCAGACACACTTGTGTTTCTCTTAGCCTAACCTGTACCTGCACAAATCACAGAATATTTAGAAGAGACATAGTATACAGTCATTTAGTCACTCTTGGTATATTAACAACTGTTAATCATTAGAAATATTACTGTTGTATTTTCGTATTTATTTATGAATAGAAAAATGTGCCCTAGTTGTATCATGTGACAGAAAAGGAGAATTACAGTTTGAGGGAACCTGAATTTTCAGTGTATAGGGTTTCCTGCAGCTTGCTTAAAGTGGCTTTTCTTTCTCATTATTGTGTTCTGTTGCTATGTATAGTGAGTGAAAGGTGACTGTACTCAAATGATTGAAACAGGACTGTCTTTTAGGTTTTCATTATTTGAGTGATATCTTCCTGAAATAACTGTATTGTGAGGAAGCTAGGACACAAATATGATTATGTCACGCCCCATCAGATATATTTTCTGAACAATTCCAAAATACACTGAAGCAATTCTCTGTCCTCTTCAGGTTTATAAGGCATTCATGTAGTTGGGGACGTCAGGCTGTATCTTTGTGAAGATAACAGAGGTATCATTCACTAGAACATATACAGCAGTCTGTCAAGAGGAAAATATTTTTTCTGCACTGTTATGGTTTACAGTATATGCAAAAGGGTTCTAGTGGTGACACTCATATTTAGTTTTTGCAAAATGAGCTTGGGGTTGACATCAGGGGTCCAAATGCTGTATCTGGCACTGTTTGTTGTGAGGTTCTGGGTGAGTCATTTCAGCTTTATTTGTTTATTAATTTATAAAACCTGAGATAATAACGTAGATTTATACCAATGGGGATATTTACAAGATTAATTATGTAGGCTAAAATCCAGTAAAGCACTTAAGTGTAAATATATATGTAAGCATATGAATGGTTCTATTGAAATCAGTATGACTACTCCTATACCAAAGAATTTTGCTGGATTAGTACTTTAATGTCTGGTATTCTGTGAAAGTGACTGATAGAAAAAATGTTGAAAAATATAAATACCAAATGTATTATTTATGCGATGGCCTCTGTTTCTATTTTTAATTTTTGTTTAACCTGGTATCTCTTTGTTTCTTGTCTGTTTAAGCAAACAACATGCATCTTATTTATACTACCGATTCTATTTTGTAAAAGTGAGTTTGCATTTAAACTCAGATAAAAGCTAACGGAGTGTTATTTGTGGAGGGATGTGTAGTTATAAATAAATAAAATTTTTTATACCTGAAATCAGATCCAGATGAAGATTCAGTTGAAGAAACAAAAAAAAGTAGCTGTATGCTTTTTTTGTCTGAATAAGCCACAGGTCTGTATCATATTGTTATTTGAAATTCAAGCGTCCATACACATGTTACATTGGCTGCTTCTTTTTTTATTATTTTCTTTTTTCTTTCTTTTTTTTTTTTTTTTCCTAATTGAGTCACTTCTNTTTTTTTTTCCTAATTGAGTCACTTCTGTGTTTTTGAGTAAAAAAAAAAAAATCCCTCTACTCAAGAGATTACCGTTGAGAACATCCAAGGAAAGCTGCATGGTAGCTGTTGCCTGTGTGTATATTTACCATTCATCTTTAACGTATTTTATTTGAGTTGAAGCTTAATGACACTTTTCTATTCTTAGCAATGACAGAGTTCTAAAAAATGCAGTGGTAAGCAGGAGAGCAGGAGCTAGTAATCAAGGATCTCCAATTTGCCACAAGAGCTAGATGAAAATTAGACATTGTGGAGTCAGCAGTACTCTTGTTATTTTAGACCTTCTTTTCATTCAATTTCCATTCCAGCTCATCACTATTTTATTTATTTACATCAGTGAAGATGAATAGCACTCCTCTTTCTATTCCAAAAATTAAAACTTTCAGAGCAAATGTGCCATATTTGCATCTAATTTTTGAAGACGTAATATAAGTAATGTTATTTTGTATTAAATTTTAAGATTTGCTTGGAGCATTAGAAGAAATTCTTCCTAACCTCCAGAAAGGCATCGATGTTTGGGTAATGACCAAGGATTCCACTTTTCCAAGTGTGCACAGCCTTTTAGACAAAATGGAGGCTGCATCTGAAGATCCTGTTCCAGTTAGTCTACGCTCTGCCAACAACCTCAAGTCATCTGTTTTATATATATTTACTTCAGGAACAACAGGTACAGATCTGCTAAAGAGATAATATTTTCTTAAAGCTGTTATCTAGAAGCTTGATTTTTTTTTAAAGCTCTCTTAATCTTTTAATTAATCTTTTTATAATAAGATATCATACTTTGTGTCGTTTTGGTGGGAAATAACCATTCCTCTTACTGACGAATGTTTCTATTCAATGTATTATGTGCTTTTTTGTATTTGCTAGATTGTACAAATACAGATGAGCTTTGCCATCTACTTTAACCACTGAAGTGTTTATGAAATGTTTTTTTCATGTTTTTATAGCTAACACAGCTGACATTGTCTCAAGAACTTTAAAAAGCAATCTTGATTCAAGCAAATAGACAATTTTTCTTCATTAAGTCATGTTTTATGCAGTGACAGAAAATAGGATTAAGTTATTAGCCTTTTAGTGTAGAAACAGATGGCTGAATTTAATACCAGTTGTCTAGCAGCTAAGAAGCTAAGACTTAAAAAAAAAAAAAAAAAAAAAAAAAAAAAAACAACCAACAATTGGTTAGTGACTTGAAAAGGAGCGTGATGTTGCTAAGATAAGCAGATTGGCATTCCCATTCAGTTTTAGCTACAAGATGAATTAAATGAAGATTTATTTGATTTATATTTTTTTCCTTCAAATAAATAATTTAGTGAATTTATTTCTGCTTCTGGGAGAAGATTTAAGTAGTAAAAATGTTGACCTAGAATCAAAAAAGTTAAAAAGCTCAAAGCTTCCAGATGTTAGCTATATTTGAAGTAACACATATCGTAGAATCTTAGAATCCATGGAGTTGGAAGGGACCTATGAAGGTCATCTAGTCCAAATCCTTTGCAATGAACAGGGATGTGCACAGCTAGATCAGCTTGCCCAAGGCCTAAACCAACCTTGCCTTGTGAGTCTCCAGGGAATGGAGCATCAACCACATCTCTGCGCAACCTGTTCCAGGGCCTCACCGCCCTCACTGTAAAAGACTTTTTCCTGAAATCCAACCTATATCTACCCACTTTGAGCTTGAAGCCATTTCCCTTTGTTCAGTCATCACAGACCCTGCTAAATAGTCTTGTCTCCTCCTTTCCTGTAGCTTCCCTTTAGATACTGAAAGGTCACTATCAGGTCACCACAGAGTCTTCTCTTCTTCAGGCTGAACAGCCCCAGCTCTTTCTGCTTGTCCTTGAAGGAAGGGTGCTCCATCCCTTGCTTCATTTTTGTGGCCCTACTCTGGACATGCTCCAACAGGTCAAAGTCTCTCTTGTACTGAGAACTCCCCATCTGGACACATTACTCCAGTTGAGGCCTCATCAGCACAGAGCAGAGGAGCAAGATCACCTCCCTTGATCTGTTGGCCATGCTTCTTTTGATGTAGCCCAGGATTTGGTTGTCTTTCTGGGCTGTGAGGGCACATTGCTTGCTCATGTCCAGCTTCCCATCCAATGGTATCCCCAGCTCTTTTTTTGGCAGGGCTGCACACAATCCTTTCAACTCCCAGCTTGTGTTGGTAGTGGATGTTGCTTTCACCCAAGTAAAAATCTTGTATTTGGATTTGTTGAACCTCATGAGATTCACTGGGGCTTACTTGTCAAGCTTGTCTAGGTCCCTCTGAATGGTATCCTGTCCCTCTGGTGTGTCAACCCCACAGCTTGGTGTCATCAACAAACTTGCTGAGAGTGCACTCATTCCCACTGTCAGTGTCACTGAAGAAGATATTAAAGAGTATCCGTCCCAGCAGTAAACCCTCTGCGACATCAATGATCTCCATCCAGGTGTTGAGCCATTGACCTTTACTCTGTGAATGTGATCCTGAAGCAAGTTCTTCACCCATTGAAGAGTCCACTGAAAAGCATGAAATCCATATTTTTCCAATTTGGAGAGAGGGTTGTTACGGGGTACTTGTATGTACTGTGCTAGTTTATATTTTGTTACTTATTTTTTATCCCTGTGAGATGTAATTAGAAGGATAAGAATTGCTTAGCTTGAGGAGTCTGGGATACCAACTTTTAATCTGAAGTAAGTCAACATTTAAGCATCTTTGGTAATGCAAGATCCTAGTGTTTAGTATAAAATTATTGGCTTTAAAGTAAGTACTGTAAGTACTGTCTTACATAATCTGTGGTCATCTGTTTGTAGCAGCAGAAAGAAAGAACTTGAGACTCTCATAGATTCATAGATAAATTAGGTTGGAAAGGGCCTACAAGATCATCTAGTCCAACCATCCTCTATCACCATCCCTACCCACTAAGCTACTAAACCAAATCCCCTAGCACCTCATCTAAACGCTTCTTGAACAGCACTAGGGATGGTGCCTCAACCACCTCCCTAGGCAGGCCATTCCAGTGCCTGACCACTCTTTCAGAGAAAAAGTTTCTCCTCAAATCTAATCTAAATCTTCCCTGGCGCAACTTGTGGCCATTCCCTCTCATCCTGTCACTAGTAATCTGGGAGAAGAGACCGACCCCCTCCTCACCAGATCACTTCACAGAATCTTGAAATTGCAGAACAGCTGAAGTTGAAAGGGCCTTCTGGAGGTTATCTGGCTGAACACCCCTGCTAAATCATGAAAACACAGACCAGCTCAGGACCATGTCTAGGCAACTTTTGAAGATCTCCAAGGATGGAGACCTCACAGCTTCCCTGTGCAGCTTCCCTGGGCAGCCTATTCCACTGGAATTCCTTTTTGCATTTTCTCTTTAGTGTGATGAGCTTTGGAATTACTTCTGAGTTTAACAGGAATCACAATTGATTGTGCTTTCAGTTAACAGCTCTAATTAGTTTTCGAGTAACAGTAACTTTACAAAAGTGATAAAACTTTCTGAGATGCACTACATTTTTTTGAAATTTAAGTAGTTCTTGCTGTTCATCAACAAACAGGACTAAATCTGAAATTTTTGCTTGTAGTAGAGAACACATATTGAACAAGTACCAGAGTACTTGTAGACAATAACCCCTTGTATGAGTCAGATTCGGCTCAGAAATTCTGTTATGTAATTGTAATAGGCTTTTAGCATCTTTTACTAGAATTAGTTAAATTCTACATAGTCTTCACAGTGTTCTAAAAGAAATAGCTAGACTCAGGTTAAGGTATTTTTAGATAAGCGTACTCTACTTCATCTACCTAGTGTAAATCCCATAGTTTTTTGGTTGTGTTAGTCTCTCTTGTCTGAAAGAGACCTAGTGCTATTCTCCTTTATGCGAAAATAAAAAAAGTCCTTATGTATAGGTGACCCTTCATTAGTTTTGTATAATTCGGTAGTGTATTGGTCATGGAGTTACTATGTTTCCTCTTATTTGAACTGGTTTACATCAGATTTAATAACTAATATATGAGGTAACAAGTTGTCTCTTGTCTTACTATATGTAAAAAATAAGCATACAGTACTGTACTAAATATCCAGTTGTCTAATTAGCTGAATAGATGGCTGTCCAAGAAAGTATTATATCAGTTATGATTTTAGAGACTTTGCACTGAAAGAAAAAAATGGCTTCTCTTGAAGGTAAGGTCTATTCAAAGTTTTGTGTTTACATTACAGGTCTTCCAAAGGCCGCAGTCATCAGTCACATGCAAGTTCTTAAAGGAGCTGCTGGACTCTGGGCTTTCGGTGCTACTGCAGAAGACATCATTTATATTACTCTGCCTCTTTATCACAGTGCAGCATCTCTTCTTGGTATAGGTGGATGCATTGAATTAGGTAGACTTCATTTAGTTTTTATTAGAGAATTAATTACTAGAAAAATGTGTTTAAACAAATTTGCTTTCACTGCTTTTAGAGAAACCAAACCAAATGAGTATTCTTTTCTGAATAGCTTTATGGTTCTGTATTCTGAGGACATAGGAGGGTCTTGTAATAGAGGAAGACCTCTTTTGCTAACCATATTTGGACAAGAATTAGCGTAGTTTTTGCATCAAAAATGTTTTTGATTTTTTATCTTTTAGAAGCATATATTTTGACATTTTGTACAGCACATTATTGTGTTGCAGACCAAGTATCGTACACTGCAATACAATTAAAATGTACTTTGGTGAACTTAAAAAGATTGGCAGATACAAACACAGCTAGATGAACTGCCACTTAGAGAAAACAACTGCTTTCCTTTTCTGTTGTTTCCATTAAGGTGCAACGTGTGTCTTAAGAAAGAAGTTCTCAGCTAGTCAGTTCTGGAGTGACTGTAAGAAGTACAATGTGACTGTCATCCAGTACATTGGAGAACTTTGCCGCTACCTTTGCAGCCAACCAGTGGTGAGTGGAACAAAGATGGCTATTCATCTGTAAAACAACTTGCACACTTATTGTTCTTACAGTGGTTATTTTAAAACGGAAGAAAAGCTTTATTCAGCTTGAACCTGTTCCCTTCTTCTTGCATGAGATTCCTGAAATATTTGGTGATCATATAGACTGTAAAATAAATAAATAGATAAATAAATAAAGCTTGAATTGTGAAAGTATTACAATATTTAGAGATTAAAAATTGAGTCAGTGTCATTTAGTGAATAAATATTGAAATTTTACAAACTAATTTCAGAAAACCTGGTGGATAACAGTTGAAATTCCTTTCAGAATTTTCAAAACTTAGTTTTTTGGCTTATAAAAGTTTGAGAAGTCTAATATTTTGCAGGTTGTGTTTCATCACTGTTTTGGCTTGCTGGGGTTTGCTTGTATTTAGAACATATAGACCACATTTTAAATTTTTTGACGGGTTTGGTCTGATCAGCAGCTCAAAGAACGCTGTCTTTTGTTCCAGTTAGGAAGCTTTTTCAGTCAACAATGCAAACTTTGTTAAAGTGACATTCCTCCCTTACACTAAATAAACCCTAAGCTGAAATTACTTCTTTTCCCTTGGTACTCAGTAGTGTGATGTTCTTTCTGCAGGTTATTGAGTGCAATGTGTGCTGAACCCATTGTAAATATCACACAGAGCTGACTCTAGTTAATTGAATTAATTCCTGGTCTAACCATTGTGTTTTCCTATCTCTCCTCCTTGATGATAGAGAGAGATGAAGATTTAGGCTAAGTTGAGTGCATAAAATTAGCTGGCATTAATTCAAGATTGTAGAATAATGCAAACAGAACAGATGAAGAAAATAATTTGTTTCATAGCAAATGTTTGTATGTGTCAAAATGAGTATGAAACAAATATTCAAAGTTGAGTATTAACTAGAATTCATTTTCTTAATGATGGCAACTACATTTCTATTCACTTATGAGCCACAGGTTGTCCTATTTTGTTTCAGTAACAAATGCTAAATTTTTAATCACAGATGACCTTCTCAGATAAAGCATTATAATAAGTGCTTTTGAATAGTTAATTATGATCATAAACAGTTTTGACTGAATAATAAATAAAAACAAGTAACTACTGCTATATTAAGCATATGGAATGGCGTCTTCTTTTAATATAACAAAATGTTTAGGAGAATGCAAAAACATAGTGAAAAAGTACAGAAGTTGAATGTAATGCTGCTATTGTCTCTGAACATTTTCTTTTTTCTTTATTAATAATGATAATATCATTTTGTAATTTTAAATATGTAATCAGATAATTATCAATGCTCAATGGCTAAACATGGTGGTTAATTGGGATACTGTTGGATGGGAAGCTGGACATGAGCAAGCANATTCCTTGTTTCTATGATTATTTCCTCTTCGCTGAATTTTGTTCTAATAGCTCCTCTTTTAGGAAGTGATGTTAATAGCTCAGATGTATGCGTCTGAAAATTCTTTTTTTATCCAGGCCCTCAATTTATGTTTTAAAAGGATAGTGATCTCCTTCAGTAGTGTTGTATTAACTGAAAAAGAACAAAAATAGCCCTTGTTTTAGAGTAGAATAAGAGTTTGCAATTCTATCTTAAGTTGCTGGCCAGTGATCAATGTTCAGAATTGGTTGGTTTTTTTCCTGAACATTTTCAGAAGTTTATTTATGTTATGTTGAGTTCAAGTCATTGGACCCACTCCACGCTCTCCATTCATGCATTAGCAAAGGCAGTATTTTTGGATTAAAGAGAATATGAGTAATATCATAGCAACCACCACTGGCTGTGATGTGGAATTAGAGTAGTGATGCCTTTCTCTCTTCTTTCTTTTGAATTTTATAATAAAATTGAGAAAAAATTATAGCACAGAGAAAAAATCCAGTTAAACCAACATTTTTCCTTAAAGGCATACCACTTATCTCCAGCACTCCATCTTTTGCGGTGCTTACAACCTGAGATGTTAATTGTTCCTCCTTTCTGTCTTTCATAGCATAGCCTTTTGTTTTACCCATTTTATCCTGCTCTGGCACTTAAAGCAAGAATGGCAGATTTGTGTACTTCTTCTATAAAACAAAGTGTTCTTTAAAAACCTTCCCAAGCCATTGTGAAGTTGAAGACGTTTTATGTTTTGTAAATAAGGTTAGTTATGCCACCAGTAAATAAGCCTTTTGTTTGTTAATTTTTCTACATGTTTTCCAAGAGCTGACATTACTAAATTCTTTAGCCTGGGAGGTTACTTTTTGTTTGCTAGCTGGATGAAGAGAAACCCAATGGTTCTTCTGTGGAAAAATTAAAATTATAAAGTGAACAAGTTTGAAAGCTAGTTATATTGTACTTGGAAAAAAAGTAGTAATGATTTGTCATATTTGAACTGAAAAGAAAACATGTTCTCACAAGTAAGTGTAATGATTCTATATATATTATGTAATTTTTCAGTTTGGGGAAGTAAATTGTCAAGTTGTTATCCCTCTTTCAAGTTTCATTACTATACACTGGTGTCATGAAGAAGGTCTGGCTAATACAAATGCTAAAGTTCTGTGAAGTGTTGTGAAGTTTCAAATACTCAAATATCCTTCTAATAAACATATATTAAAACCACAGCAATTCTCTCAAGTGCTTAATTTTTATCATTAATATTTTAAATAAATGCTATATGTCTACATACAGTTGGGAGTCCACCATTCTATGATGCTTCTTATTTCAAAGATTTTGAACAGAACTTTTTGCACATCTGTGGTAGCTCCTAGTTTCTTAGCTTATTTGTCCTTGTGAGTTCTCTCATTTCATCTTTGTGCTTCTCACATCTGCAATAGCTCCTGAAGACTTGTTGCAGTAGAAATTTTTTGAAATCTGTTCTGCATCTGGTTTGTTTTGTAACCTGTTGTCCTCTATGCTGATATATTAGAAAAGAAAGAACTTCTTCTCTAAGTAAAAGCACAACAGCCTTGCAATATTTTATTCTTATAGCTATTTCTGGACTTCTGAAATCCTCATGTCTTTTCTCTTCCCAACTATTTTGCTGCTCTTTTGGATCACAATGAAAGTGTAACAGCCAAGTATAATAGAAAATATAAACTTTTTTAATGTATTAGCTTGCCTCCTCCTATGAAGGACAGTATTTAGCAAATTAATAACTTTGTCTTACTGCTTGATATTGCTTAACATCTCTAGTTACAGTGCTGTAATAAATAAGAAAATCTGAAACAGTATAGCTCCTTATTTCATCTTCAAAAAGAAGCCTTGGAAGGACTTTTCTATTAACCTGTGGATAATTTTTCCTCAGGAGTAGAATAGGGTGAACAGAAATAATCTTTTTCTGGTTTAGAGTAATGATTTACTTGAGCCTGGAAGTGAGTCCTGAAGCTTTTGGAAACATAGGAATGGTAAACCCAGCGTTTCTTTCATGCTTTTCTCTAAAGAAGATCTGAATCTTGAAATAGTTTATGAACATACATTAGAAGTCAGTCTTCTTGATCATTTTGTCTTTTTTTTTTTTTTGTATTGTTCTAAGCTGTTGTATATCATGACATGAATTATTTCATTTGCAGTCCTTTGCATGAACTTTGTGAGGTCTGTAGTAAATCTAGAGTTCACTTCTACTTGTATTTAAAGTCAGTTTCACAGTTCAGTAAGTTATTGCTCATAAGTATTTTTATGTATCTGTCCTGTTATATCTCCATTTGATATTGAGTCAGTGTTATCCTTTGGCATCAGTAGCATTTCCTTAGGGTTACCTCTAATGTGTAAGATTGTGTACATAAGCTTTTAGACTTAATTTTGTTAAGCTAAAGTGGGCCAATCTCTACTACCAATTTGGCTAAAGTTTTCTTTGGATAGGATTAAGTGCTGGACTGACTTTAGAAAAGATGCTTAAGGATTTATTTTATTTAAATTCTGCTGCATTGGAACAACAGTACTTTTGAAGGGGAAGACAAGCAAACTGACACTGCTGGGATCAGGAAACAGTAGTCAGTTAGTTTCCTGCTCTTGACTCAGGTGTTGTGAGAAGGGGTGTAAGAACAGTGCTTATGTTGGTTGGAAAACACCGTCGTCCACCTAGGCACAAGTTTTTTTGAAGGCAGCAATTTTGACTGATATCAGAAGAGGAAAAATAAGTCAGAAGGCAATTATCTACAACCTGAGATTTACTTGATATTCCATTCCCTAATAAAATGTTCTAGTAACCTGTGTTTTTTCAAAATCTTTGTGCAGTTACATATGTCATAAGCAGGCAGCTTTCTTAATTCAAGTTGTTACTTATTTACTAGTATTAACAATACCTGAAAGAAGAACCGAACCAATATTTGTACAAGTTAGTAAAGCTTAATGTATTTAGAAAAAATGAAATGTTCAAATGAAGAAGCTTAGATACAGGATTTGTAGGCTTTTATTTTTTACCTTGAGATTACATCAGTTGATCTAACAAAACATAAACTGTGTATCTTAACAAATTTTTAAAATGGGATTTAAAAGCAGGTTATAATCCTGACCTTTTCGGCTATTGCCTTCTGCTATTTAAATGTACTGGCCTACTCCTCTTGGGGCCTGCCCACAGGGTGCCTGCATGTCTGGTTTTTGATTCTCAAGAGTAAAGGTAAAGGTTTTCTGCTTTTCTTCCTGAAAGCCTTCTGAGTTGCTCCTGTAGTTCTGTTGGCCCTAGGCACTGGTTCTCCATACCCAAATGAGCACTGAAGGCTAGCTGAGATATCAGGTAGTGGTTCCAATGTAGTGACTCCTATCTTAAAGAGGTCCTGTATTTTGGTGAATTCCTTTCTTTCTTGCTTAGACATTCATCTTTTCAGTTTAAACTAGTGCTGGTTTAATGTAGTTTAACTAGTCATTCAGAAAATGCTAGAATCATTTAGGTTGGAATAAACATTTGAGATCTTCAGGTCCAGCCACCAACCTGACTTACTCAGTCCCATTGCTAAACCATGTCCCTTTTTGCTGTGCTCACATGTCTCTTAAATACCTCAAGGGCTGGAGAGTCCACATAGTCCCTGATCAGCCTGTTCCAGTGTGTGACAACTATCTCCATGACAGCAAATTTTTTCCGATACCTAGTTTAAACCTTATCTGGTACCACTGGAGACCATTTCTTTTCATCCTTTCACTTGTTACCTGAGAAAAGAAACCACCACCTGCCTCACTTTAGCCTATCAGGTAAGATACAGCAATGTGATCTCCCTGAAGCCTCCTCTTCTCCAGGCCAAACAACTCCAGTTCCTTCAGCAGTCCTCATATGTCTTGTTTTCATTTCCTTTCACCAGCTTTGTTGCTTTTGTCTGAAGATGTGACAGAAATTCAGTGTCCTTGTGTCTAGGGCCCCAAAGCCAAATACAGTATTCAAACTGCGGTCTCATCAGTACAAGGGGACAGTTGCTGTCGTAGTCCTGCTGACCATACTCCTTCTGATGTCCTGATACTGAAGGGTAGAAATCACGTTCATAATTTCACAAAAGGAAGCTCCCTATTTGCAGAGTACTTGACTTTTGGAAAGTTTTATGTAGTCTGTTTTGACATATGGACTCTTAGGGCTATCACCAAAAATACAATGGTCTTCTTCCTATTTCTGGGTGAAATGCGGAAGAAAGTGACTTTTCTTCTTTGTTAGATATTCTGTGAGGAAATGAAAGTACATCTAAAAATGGCATTCCCTTTAGAAGAGATAAAGAAATGAAACTCCTGTTCGAAAGTAAAACTTAACAGATCACTGTGTCCAACCTTTTGTCTTGCCTTGACCATTGAGGGAAGAGTTATTGTCTGGAGCTGTATAGAAAATATATAATGTAGTTTGAGTATACAAGTAACAAGACTTTTTAAAAAATACATTTTTATTAAAATGTCACGTAGGGCAACAAACCAATAAAGCTAGTAGGATGTTTGACCTTGTTTTTGTGTAAGTGATGTGTTGATGTCTGGGTTGATGAGAAATCTTAGTGAGTTCTCAAGATACTAGTACTCTTTGTGTTTCATCCTAGAAAATAAGGCGTGAAGCAAGGGAAATTTTTCTCTGGTAAAATCGGTCTATTAAAATAAAAATCTAGTAAAGAAAAATGATCAAATTTTATTCGAGTTGAATATCTGATTGCAACTGCACACATTCCATTTGAAAATATGCAGGTGGTGTATTAATGTTGACTGCAAATGGAGTTGTAAAAAATATAAAAAAAAAAATGTCTTTTTTTATGCAGCCTTGACATGTATTCTTGAATTGCCCCACATGGTTGGAAAAGCAGAAAAAGTAATCAACTACATATCACAAAACTAATTAAAAACATGCTGCAAATTATTTTTTACTTTGTGAGTGTTTTTTGAGATGTATGGAATTTGTCAGCAATGCAGTAGTATTCTGGATATTTCTTCCACAGTGAACATGTAAACTTATTATATTATTTTACAAAATAACATAAACTGAAGCTTAATGGGTAAACAAGAGAAACTATATATCCGCTTAATAGAGAATGCATGTCTTCACAAGCAATAGGTACTTTGAATGGCATTTCATTAACAAATTGCACAGAGTTAGAGGGCTGGGTTATATGGGATGGGATTTCAAGGAGTGACCTAGTGCACGTTTTGCTGGGAGATAAACTCTGCAACCTCTAGCAACTGAACATGCTGCAGCTAGTCAGTCAGATAATGTGCCACAGCTGGTATGCAGTAACTGCATGCATGTGCTGTGCAACTCTGGAGTACCTAAGGCCCTGAAAGCCCAGAAAGCCAGCTGTATCCTGGGCTGCATCAAAAGAAACATGGCCAGTAGGTCGAGAAAGAGCATGGCCTGCTCTTCTGCTCTGCACTGTTCTATAAAGACAGACTGAAAGAGCTGAAACTGTTCAGCGTGGAGAAGAAAAGGCTCCAGGAAGACCTGAGAGTAGTCTTTCAGTATCTAAAGTGATGCTATAAGAAAGAAGGGGACAGCCTCTTTGTTGAGGTCTGGTACAACAGGACAAAGGGAAATGGTATCAAACTGAAAGAGGGGGAATTTAGATTGGATATAAGGAAAAAATTTTTTATGATAAGGGTACTGAAACACTGGAACAAGTTGCCCAAGAGAGATGATGGATGCCCTGTCCCTGGAGACGTTCAAGGTCAGGCTGTTTGGGGCTCTGAGCTGCAGGTGTCTCTGTCCCCAAAATACTGCTAAAGAACACATGATAACGTTGCGAGTTTGCAATTACGTGGGACTGCATTCCTAGCTGCCCAGGATCACATGCAGCCTGTGGGCCACAGGTTGGACATACCTTTATTTGGATATCGAGATAATCATTAATGAAAGTGTGAGATTGAGCTAAACTAAATCACATACAACGAATTCCTGAACTGAATGGATGTATCCTGTTCCTAAAATTCCTAATGGTGCCTCTGTTCAAAAGCCATCAAGTTTTCTTTATTTTATAGCTTTGGTTATGTACATTACTCAAAAATCCAGTTGTAATTTATGATGAGGTATTACTGCAAAGTGAATGTAAGCATATATCTTGAAGATTTTAGTACATGCATAAGTTTAATGGCAGTAGTACATATCTCATTTGATCATCTCTTTTTAACAGGGCTAGTGATTCAAGAGATAAACAGTGAATATACATTCTGTAAGTCCTGTGTTGTCTGCCTTTATTATATATTTTACTTTTTTTTTTTTTTTCATTTCCCAGGCCCTGATACTGCTTACAGATTCATCATGCACATAATACAGGAAACATTTTAGGCGGCCTTTGCTTATCTCCAGTTAGCTTCTCCTGCTGCGCAAATGATAAAAGTAGGACAATGAACCTTCCTTCTTGGATTTTTCTAATGCATTTGCTAGGTACGTTTTTATATAGCTGCAGTCGATGAGTCTTTCCCACACCCAATTAATCAGCTGTTGATGACCCTTTAAAAGTCTATTTTTAATCAGCGACTTAGTTATGTAAATAGTCCACATAGTTTACAAAGAACACATAAGGAGGAAAAGACTGGCAGGTGAAGAATCCTAGCTATGTGGTATTTAATATAATAAGGCAGATCATGACATGTCAATTAATCGCTGTACAAATGAACAAGCAGTCAAAATGGAGAAGTAGTGTGTAAAGAAACTCTTGTATAATGTATGCAACTATTTTGTATATGGTTCAAAGATCTGGGCTGAATGCACCAAAAAAAAAGTTTGGATGCAAACTAAGAACAGTGGTAATGCTTCAGAAAAGCATACTACTTTCACCTTTACTGTTAGAAAAATATAGATACAGGCTGTTTCTGAATTATTCAATAATGACATGAAATCACAATGCAAGAAAATAAATAACTTCAAAACCCTTGAGAAAGTGTTCTCCCTTTATGTTACTCTAAAGTTATATTACAAGTACTATCTTTGCAATCACCAATCAAGACGTATTACTCACATTGAAAGCACAAAAGCATGATGAAATTATCACAGGACACACTTTATTGGAACTGATCTGTGGCAGCTAGCCAGGACAAGGCCCTTGGTAAATGAGTTATTGTGAAATTATAAAACTAATTTATTATAAAATTCTTACTGAAGGGAGTGTTTACTAGGTACTCCAGTTTTGCAGCAGAATCCCAGAACCACAGATATAAGGGATTGGAAGGGACCTTTAAGATCATCTAGTCCAATTCCCCTGCTGGAGCAGGAATATGCATGCAGTCACTGCATACCAGCTGTGGCACTGTTTTAAGCTGACTAGCTGCAGCTTGTTCAGTTGTTATGGGTTGCAGAGTTTATCTCCCTCTAAAGGTGTGCACTAGGTGACTCCTTGAAGTCTCTCCTAATCTTATACTTCTGTGTCCTGCAGGGATACGAAGCTAGTAGATGAAATGACTTTCAAATGTGGTAGAAATTCAAAATATGTCTATTTGGTACCATAGTCTGTTTCTGCATATTTATTCAGATTTTTGTGTATATAGAATATCCAATTGGGCATCGCTTAACTATGTTTCTAAAACATCTTGGAATTGTCATTCCTTTTCCTTCATTTTTATTTATTTTCTTTACTGCTTGAGTATTCTGCCGTGGTGCCTGTGGGATACATGTGTGCCAGCCAGATTTACAGTCTGGCCGTAAGCTGGATAATAAATAAATATTTACAGATGTAATCATGAAGTAGGTGTTGTTTTGGCTGTACCTATTTTATTTACTGTTCACTTTCAGTTGAGAGTCAGCTATATGTAGTCAATGTTCTGTATTAGTTAAAGAGTAGGAAAAGTATATTAAAAACAACTCTGTGAATTTACTGTTTAAAATGTACCTCACTTAAAATCCATCTCTTCATAGTTATCAAACATCTACTGGGAGATGAATTGCATATAATTTCCAGTCTTGCAGTTGATGAACTGCTGAAGCGTAGGCTTGTTTTAATGCTTTTCCCAGAAATACCTGGAGAATCAGATAGTTTAAACTGTGATAGTATTTCTAAATTACAAATACTGCAGTTGCAGGAATGCAGTCTAAAAGAAAATTTATCTTACCTGTGAATGATAATGGAATTATTATTCCTTATTTTAAGAAAGCTTGCTTTCTGCAGTGAGTTTTAGGTGACTTAAGACACTTTCTCTGTATTTTTCTGAAGGGCTCAGTGGCTAAGAGAGTACTTCCTAAAATGAAGTAGTCAGTATATTGCAAGCTCAATACAGTGCTGACCAGGACCTGAAGGAACGGCATGGACCTGTGTCAGGGGAGGATCTGGTTGCATGTTAGAAAAAAGTTCTTCACCAGGGCATGGCTGGGCACTGGAACAGGCTGTGAAGGACAGTGGTCACATTGCCAAACCTGCTGAAGTTCCAGAAGCATTCAGACAGTGTTTTCACATGAAGGGTTTGAAGGTTGGGTGCTCTTTTGGGGAGGCAGGAGTTGGACTCAATGGTCCTTTTGGGTCTCTTCCAACTTGGGAAAATCTATGATCTCTTTTTGTCTCTCTTCTACTAGAGAAACAGACATGCTGCAGTGATAAAAACTGGCCAAAATAATGTGAGGAACTCAAGGAATTGAAGTAGCTGTCCTTATAAATAATGCTGAAATTGTCCTTTTGAAAAAAAAAAAAAAAAAAAGCGGTGTACATCATTGTTTTCTTGCTCATCCTAGCGCATCTTTTCTGCAGAATGTCAACAATATTTTTAGGAATCTAAAGTATAAATTCAGACTTTAACTCACATTTTTATTAACATGGGCTTTAGAAAATTAGCATGTTCCCAGGATAATGAATGACCCACCAAATTAGTGCGTGTAAGTACATACTTATTGGTCTCTTCTGTTCATTTTGGAACAAAGGATCTATTGTGTGATTTTTCATAACCTTAGCAGAGGCAGTACATTTGAATAATTTATGGTGTTAGTGGGGGCTAACTGCAGTTCGGTTACCGATAAATTAATTTCATATTAACATCGAAACTCTAAGGAAAATACCTGAATTTGAAAAGTTTTAAGTTGAACAGACTGGAAAGTTCCAAAGATGGAAGATAGTTTTCTGAAAATGAAAGGCTTTTTAGAAAATGTTCAAAGTAGATCTGTAAAAAATTACAAAATTGTATATATACATATTTATTGTTCCTTGACAGTATTGATCTTTGAATGTGGAACACACCTTATTACTTCAAATATATAAAAGTCTGCACAGTTGCTTTGTGATACTGCGTCCAAAGTAGAAAAAACAAATTGCTCTAAAAATTACATCTTTAGGCCAGTTTTAGGCACTTTATTACAGATCACATCCATGTATCAACAGTTTTGTAGGCTGGTTTGGCCTAGTTCTATGGCTAATGGGGTGGGGGACCCACAGACCCATGACACAGGAAAAGGGAAGAGGGAAAAGGGGGAGGGTAGGGAGATGGGCCTAAAAACAAACCAGCAGCAATGATCTGAGGAGGAAAACTAATTTACTAAGTAAGATGTCAGAATGCAAAAATAATACAGTATAATACAATATAGTAGGAACTGAGGCAAATAAATTAGATAAAATAAGAGAAAGTGTGTCCAAAACTGAAGGCCTTATGCTAAAGCTGAAAGTGAGATGGCTAGGGAACCTCCACTGCTGACCACCAAAACAGGAAGTCTCTGGGACTTGTGTACAGTTTTATATTGTATACATACTCAGTATAAACTTTTCTGTTTTTAACATGCAAAATACATAGAGTCGGCTGACCAGATCTCTTCCCAGTGATGTTTTGTTCTGCTTTTATGCTAGAACAAAGGTGCTGAAATGAATTTTCATTCCAAAGCCTTACCTGATTTATCCTGGATTAGAGTTGGGGGGCACAAGGGAGAGTGGAACAGAGAAGAAAATAGGGACGTATATTTATGTACATATATATTTATTTATATGCATATAAAGGAAAGAGAGTATGTATGCATGTATGTGTATGTATGTATATAGAGATGCTTCATATATATACGTAAGTATGCATATACAGTGATGCATATAGATGGTCTTAGTGTACTGCAGTGAAGCAGAGTTCTAAAGGTATATGTTAACAGAACGGTACCTGTATTTATTTTGTATTGCCTCATTTGTATGGTGTTCTGTATTGCCATTTGCAGTGATTGGAAAGGGAGCCCTGTTTTTAAAAAAGTGAAATAATAAAACCTCGTGTTTTAGGTCTTTTGCTTTCTGGCACTTCAGGTTAAATCTGATTGCATTTTTTAAAATGCTGTATACAATCATATGGTTTGGGAAAGTATTCATAAAATCAGTCTCACTGAACTAGTTGAAGACACATTATAGTGTTTCTTATCATAAGACCTGGGAGTTGACAGCAGTAAAGATTCAAGATCACTGTAAATATACACCCTATATTGATATATTGTATTCCAAGTAACAAAACCTTGCAAGTCTTAATATTAAAAAAGTATGGAAAATGGTTCATATGTAATATGTGGGAAGAAACAGATATTACAAGTATATGGAATCTGATTGCTTCTTTTAATCAGCCTTTTTCTATTCATTTCTGCTGACTTTAATTACTTGTCAGTAACAATGTCTACCTTTCTGTAATTTTCCCAGTTTCCTAATTGCTCTGCATGGAAACAGATGGAAAAGATATGTAATCACTTCTATAAATTATTTTAACCATTATTCAGGCAATTATTTGCATGTTCAACAAGACAATAGTTTTTTTTATTGTTTTTTGATAGTTTGCTACCTTGTAGCTACAGGCTAGTTATGCCAGCTTTTTTTTTTTTTTTACCATATGTATAACAATCAAATGTAGTTATCAAAATATTGTGGTTTAATGTTTTTGCTTTTTGTTTCTTTTAATTTGCAGAAAGATGGAGAGAAAAATCACAAAGTCAGACTAGCAGTTGGAAATGGAGTAAGAAATGATGTATGGAGAGAATTCTTAGACAGATTTGGTGCTATTAAGATCTGTGAGTTTTATGGTGCTACTGAAGGAAACATTTGTTTCATGAACCACACAGGAAAAATTGGTTCTGTTGGACGCACCAATTTCTTTTATAAGGTGACTATTCGTATTTTACTTTCCAAAAAGTTTGATGAAAGTCATTGTTTTTCTTGGTTTGACCACAGGACATGGGACTTGAGGTATAAGGTAAATGTTTTTTGTTATTTCAAGATTAACTGTAAAATCTTGTCTGCCTAAATCTTGCTGATACTGCTTCGCACCCAATCGGGGTACACTTTCAGCAGTAACACTGAGATTTTTAGAGTCCACAGAAGTCATAAATGCCTTGCCACTCTTAGGGAAGTTTTGAGTAGGGTTCTGAATATCAAGATCAAACCTCTACTACATTAAAAGACAAAAAAAGGAAGTTAGATTTGTTTCAGTACTTTTGAACTTGGCATCTGTGAAGTAAACATGCAGATGTTCTACTCTGATTTAGTTATCTACAGATGACATAGAAAGCCTTTTTCAAGTTATATTATGTAATACTCTGTAGCTATTTGGCACAAATGGAAATTGGTAGTAGTAAGGTAACACATCAATAGCTTTAAGGGATATTTTATAACTAGATATAATTATATATAACTCAAACTGTACTGCATGTGATCTGCTTCCTTGTTCTGAAATTTCAAAGCTAATATATTCCATATATAAACACAACTGTATAAATATGGCAGACAGCACTTACCAATTACAGTAGTTTAAAAATTCCATGCCTGTTTTCCTACCATGTCTTCTATATTTACTTTGTTTGTTGTAGATTACTGAACCTAGACAATTTTTTTTGTTCAGTACTTATGGAATAGCCTACCTTTTGTATTTTAGTGGCTAGGGCAAAGTTATGTTTCTTGTGGAAGAGCAGTACATGTTATTTGTATCATTCACACTGTCTTCTCCTTCACCTGTCCAAGTAAATGAAGAATAATGAAAAGGGTCAGCTTACAATGCATACGTTCACACATATACCTTTAATTATTTCACCAAGAAATTAATTGTTTTCACCCGTTGGATGCTATTAATACTATTTTTGAAGTGGCTACAGAGGTCAGTAAATATCGTGTGTCTCAAGCTTTAGCTATTAACATGGAAGATTACTTAGTCAAGCTTTCTAGCAAGGAGAATGGGTATTTAATATTATATTGCTATTTATGCAAATTTGTACTTGTGAAATAAATAGGACTACACGCATCACCTAGAATATGCCAAAGTAACCAATACCTACCTGTGTATGTATTTTAAGTCTCATTTGTGCTTCTGAAGAAAGCTGACAGAAAAACATTATGTCCAATCTGTTTTTGCGGAGAAGTAATAATTCTTTTTGGAAACCGAACGGTGTGAGGTGACTTCAGACAAAGACCAAATGAGTTTGTTTACAGCTTGTGTGTTCCAGGGTCCACAACTTCAGTACAGCATCACACTGTTCAAGACCCAGAGCAATTCCTGTATCTTTGTTTCAGGGTTAGGAGCCCATCAGCTGGTGTTTAATCAGACCCTGCAGGGAGCAACCAGGAAACACTCGGAGAAAGACTGCAGGAGCTACTGTGTTTCTCAGGAGCTGCTGAGAGCTTAGGAACTAATTCAGACCGCTGATTTTCTGTGTCCTGTATCACTGATAGTCTGTATTACACACAGCAGACATCAAGTGCTAATAGATACCCTTAGGATGAGACAGATCCACTATAGGGAATCAGGAATCTGGAATGTAAGGAGCAGTTGCTGAATTAGGAGCCTTAGAGATAATGTTACATTTTTTTTCCTCTGATGACTCTAAGCTATGCATTTTCATTACTTCTAAGCTGTTTTTTTGTTTGTTTGTTTTTTGGGTTTTTTTTTTTTTAAATTCTTACATTTTAATTCTTTACATTTATTCAAAGCCTTGGTAAATTTCTTTTCAGAATTTTATATCTTTTGACAGTTTAGTCATAAGTCAACATCCTGGAAGTACCATATGTGGGTTTCAGCATATAGAAGATTAGACTTGAAATTATCTATTTACTGACTTTATTTTCTGTATTTTTAATCAATTAGTGTGTGCTTTTCTTCATATGTTAATAATGGCAATTCATATATTAATAAAATTTGCTTTTTGATTTCCAAAAGGAAGATTAATATTTCAGTATTAGTGTATATATATACTATAATGACACTATATAATATACAGTATATATTAATATATCTTTTTTTTGCACATGAAGCATGCTACTTGATCCTCTTTGGTGATCACATTTAAAATGTAAGACAATTACTGCGTATCGGGAGAAAAAATACCTTTTGCAAACTGGAATTAAAAATAAATAAATGCAGCCAAAACTAAATACCTGATTCCACTAGGTACCTTTACATTACTTTGTACACTACTCCAAGTTCAAACTGGTATAGTCTATAGAAACATCAACATAATCTGCTAAGATAATTAGGGATTGTCCACTTACTTACTCAGTACGTATACAGAAAGATAATAAGAGATTATATGAATGAGAAAAAGCTGTTCATTGCATTTGGCTTGACTTGAAATCAGTGTATATTCTGTCATTTTCAATACTCTCTTTTGCCTTAAATGTAAGGCTTCAGTTATTTCTGTAGTTTCTGTTGTATGTTGCAAGTAACTAAAGCACATTGTTTGTCAGCAGGCTCAATATTTAGCTATTACCATTCTTCACAGAGATCTGAGGTATACTGGCCACCAGTTCTTCCTTGACATTACTTGTCTGTAGAGTTTGAGAAGAATTAAAGTTATCCCTGAAAAACCAGATTCTGTGTGGTTACAAAAAACCTCACCTCACCTATGTGGACATGGTATGTGTAGCTAGATAGTTAGGTAACTTATGTGACTGCTATTATATGGTAACAGCTCAGCCAAGATTATCCTACTAATTGAGGAGATCTCAAAGACTTCTCCAAAGCAGCATCAGGCATTTTCAGAGCCAGTTTGCTTTGTTCTAGAGCATTTATAGTAGCATGATGTACTCAGTCTCTTTAAAAGAATTTCTGCTAGCAGAACAAAATGGCACGACTTTTTTTTTTTTTTTTTTTTAATTACAATACTTAGATGTGCCAAATTAAGAGTTTTCTGGTATGTTATCTGTGGGAGCTTTGCTCTTGTTGCCTGTGCAGTCCTTCTGAAACAGCTCATTCAGTCTTCTTTGTAACACACTAGTTTTCAGGAGCAGCTAGCTCACGTCTGCTAAAGTAGAGCAGCATTAACATGGGCAAAGGTTCATGTAAAGTGCAGTTGCAGAAAAGTCAAGGAGGGGCAGAGAGAAAGACACAATCATGAACACAGCATAACATAGGCTTTTTTGATTTTAATATTTAAATAATCAAGTTTGTTTACTTTTATATGTGTTTTTGATTACTCTGCAACCAAGTATCATGACACAAACTCACTCTGTACTGTAATGATGTAAGTTAGTGTTGACTTATTTCAGGCTTTTGTTGCTTATGTCTTACAGGTTGCAGGTTATTTGACAATCCATTCTGAAGTGTAGCTGTTGTGTTTCTTAGTTTGAATGACAATTACTGTATGTCCACAAATATGTAAAGGAGACCAGCCTTTTTCCTGGTTCTCCTGTGTGATCTGAAGTTGGAAAGAATTGTGTTGCGTCTATTGGCATAGTTGCACAGTCAGGATGAACTAAATTTATTATAAAAGTACATCCATAGATAAACCAAATGTGTAGCTGGAATAACGTCAGGTAAATTCCAGGTATAGTATTTTTAATGGAGAAAAACTGAACAGATGTGATGTCATTTACCTAGGGGAAACAAGGCAATTTCTAAAGGTGAGATGCAGACAAAGAATACAGCTGTAGAAGGCAAACTGAGTACTCCAAATGAGGAAAAGTAAGTCTTCTGTCAGTACCTGCCAAGTGGTGGTGGTGATGGGATAAATATTGGGGTTCTACACAATTATTTTCCTAAAAAAATATGGAGAATGCAATTAATGCCTCCTCAGAAACATGTAAACAGCATAGCAATTGCCAGACACCCAAGATACCACTGTGTATGAGATGCTAACCCACGGCAATGCTCTTGTTTCTACTTATTTATTTTTATACACTATACTCCTTGTATGAGGGATTGCTTGCAAATGTTACTACGGTGTATGTATGCACTGAATAAACTGAACATTCACTTTACTGCTAGAAGAAGATAGCCATCTAGACATTTAATCTACTTTTACTTATTCT
>VXAB01012431.1:216-70454 GCA_013399175.1 Odontophorus gujanensis
GATGATGCTGTCGGGGGGATAAAATAAAGTAGAAAAGGCTTTAGAGACTGAATAAACTAAGTCTCGTTGCCCCGTGCAGCTCGCTGACCAGTTCTGTAACGCCATTGGAGTGCTGCAGCAGTGCGGCCCCCCAGCTTCCTTCAGCAACATTCAGACAGCGATCAACAAAGACCAGCCGGCTAATCCCACAGAAGGCAAGTCTCTCTGGGCCCGTCAGCTTGGTGTAAACGTGTTCCCGTATGGCACGTTGTCATCCGAATGTTACACGTTATTTCATGCTCAGCAAACAGTTCTGTCAGTGAAGTCACGAACCAGTGTCAGGCTGTTCTTCCTTATGAGATTGTGACGTTGGAAATATCATCTTAAGTTGTAACGAAACATTGAAAGGTATTTCTTGTGGTGGTTTCTTTGCACAAATACAGTAGCCCTTGAGATATAAATTGTAAGAGGACTGCTTACGGCTCACAGACTGCTAGGAGGTTGCTAGTGAGTTTCCCACTACTTTTTTATTTTTAGAATGCATGCAAGTGTCAGTTTTAGGGAATGTTACCTGAGTTTAAAACTCTCTGTCTTACAAGTTTTTAAGTATGGTTCTCCACATGTATTGCTTGCTGATGTAATGAATTAAGGAATCGTCTATCACTCCTAAAACTGCGATTGTGGTGGGTTCACTGAAGTCATACAGCCAATTTTGTAATGTTCGTGAGGCATCACAAAGCAACTAGTTGCATGTCTTTGGGTATTTAAATTCTTAACTCAGTGTGGAGAGCACTGATTTACACATCAGAATATATACGAGGTGACACAGAGCAGGCTTTAAATGGGTATATTGGGATATTTGTTGTTCTTTGGGTTTTTTGTTTCTTTTTTGTTTGTTTTCAAGTCAAGTGTATCTTCAAGAATGTCAGCCTCTTCTAGAGATTTTTCCCATTGGAGAATATTTTCTCATTTGGTTCATGAAAGATTTGTGGAAAGAGTGAACAGAATAAAATGTGTAGAATCTTAAGTTATACGTCTAAGAGGGCTATTTCAGTATTTTAGCTGTAGCAACAAAATTCATTCAAATTGAATGATAGAATTCCACGTGGAAACTTTTTGTTTCTGGCTTTTAGAGCTAGATTGATAAAAATCAATGCAATTCTTTCAGAGATCTGGTAGCTAAACTAAGATTTACAAACTTACACTCATTTTTCCATGTCTCAGTGACAAGTTACCTTTTCCTGTGGGTGAATATTTATCCTTCTTTAAAACAAACCAGCTTTATATTCTTTCATCCACTAGCTGATGATGGTGACTATGTTGAAAAACAGTGGTTTGTAGCCGAGAATGTGCTCTATTAGGCTGTGTTATTGTGCTCTTTGTAGCTGTTGTAGTTTCCATGGAAATAAATAGGAAGCATTACTTTCAGAGCAACCTAATTACCTCCAATTCTTCTTATAGTAACTAGGATCCCGAATGCTGTTTTTAGTAGTTTCTTAACAGGCTAACCATGATGGAGTTCTGGCTATTTTCTCATTTATACAAATGCCAGCCCTTTGTATAACAAGTTATCCTGTTTAGTCTGGGATTGGAATCAACCATCATCTTCTAACAGGGTTGCTTTCTTGTCAGTTGTAATACTGTTGTTTCCTTCATATAGGAGAAATTGTAACTTGAGGTCTTCAGAATTTTCCAAGCCATAAATGCAGAATTGAGTAGGCTGACTTTTATTTTTTTTTATTCTCTCAAAGAATATGCCCAACTGTTTGCAGCATTGATTGCACGAACTGCGAAAGATATTGATGTTCTAATAGATTCCCTGCCTAGTGAAGAATCGACAGCAGCTTTGCAGGTAAGAGTGCTCTTCATAAAAATACCAGAGTGTATTTTAGGTAGACAGACTTCCTTTTTTTTTTTTTTTTAAGTACTCTCAGTCATCTAATCATAAAAAATGGTTGTAATATAAGCCTGATTTTTTTCATTCAAATACTTTACAGGCTTATTGGAAAAACTGCAAGTTGCTTTTGTTTCTGAGGAGATTATACACAGTGAGCATAGTTTAAACTTGCTTTTTTGCTAGAATGCTTTAAAAAAAAATACACAACGAGAGAAAAACAATATCCACAACAAAAATTTATTAAAACATCAATCCTAGAATATATTACAGCTGCCTATGGTTTTTAAGCTATTCTAATATTGATGCATCACTCCTGATGCATTGTAGCTTTTTGTTAGGTATTTTTTTTCTCTTTGCTAATCTTTCATTCTTTCATATTCTCTTGCTCACTGGAGTTGTGTTTCATTTTGTAGCTGCGGAGCCAGCATTTTACTGAAACCTTTAGTTCTCCTACCATGTTAATGTTTATTGAAAGCTTTGCAGTGTATCTTAAATTCTCCATCTCTGTCACAAATCAGTTCCTTGACTTCTCTGTAATAGAATATCCTTCTTTGGGCCAGCCAGACAATCTTGGTGTTTTTATTTCTTGCTCCTTTCCTTAGAGCAGGGATGGTGTAGGAAGTGCTGGAGACCAGAATGCAGCTACTGGCCAAGGCAGTTATTGGCAGATGTAGAAATTGTCTACTGGAAAGGTAGCATGGGAAGCTGTAGGCAATTCTGGAAGCTCGTGGAGTGAGAGCATTGGGGATAACTTCTTGAGCCAAGTAATAAGACAGCTCCACCAGGGGAGATGCAATACTGGACCTGTTGCTCACCAATGCAAGTGAACTGATTAGAGACATCAGGATTGGAGGCTGCCTGGGCTGTAGTGACCATGCAGCGGTGGAGATCCCACTCCTGAGGGATATTGGACAAAGAGTGCATTTAGGATGCTAAATTTTAGGAAAGCCAACTTTCAGCTCTTCAGGGAATCAGTCAACAAAACCCCCTAGGAAGTTTCCCTACAGGACAAGGGAGTGGTGCAGCACTGGCAGAGCTTTTGAGAGGTGTTCATCCCCAGGTGTTGGAAGTCTGGAAGCGTGACTTGACCAGAACCTAGTGGTCAAACTGGAGAGCAACAAGAAAATGCACAGGCAGTGGAAGCAGGGGTAGGTACCCTGGGAGAAGTGCAGCCTGCTGCTGGGCTATGTAGGGATGGGGTCAGGAAGACCAAGGCCTAACTGGAACTGGATTTAGGAAGGGATAGAAAGAGGAACAAGAAAGGCTCCTACAGGTGCATCAATCAGAAAAGGAAAATCCAAGAAGGTGTTCCCCCAGCTGGTGAGCAATGTAGGCAGGCTGGTAACGATGGACAAAGAGAAAGCTGAGGTACTCATCAACTTTTTTTGCTTCAGTCTTCTTCGGCATCTGCTCTTCCCACACCCCTTGAGCAGGTGAGTCAGACAGTAGAGACTGGGGGGGCAATGCCTCTCCTGCTTTAATAGAGGGTCACGTTTGTGACCACATGAGGAACCTGAAGTCTGTGAATCCTGATGGGATGCATCCCAGAGTCCTGAAGGAATTGTCCGATGTAGTCACCAAGCCACTCTTGATGGTACTTGAGGAGTCATGGCAATCGAGTGAAGTCCCTAGTGACTGAAGAAAAGGCAACATCATACCCACTTTTAAGAAGGGGAGAAAAGACGACCCAGGGAATTGCCAACCTGTCAGCCTCATCTCTGTGCTGAGGAAAATCACAGAGCAGATCCTCCTGGAAGCTAAGGCACATGGAAGAGGTTGAGGTGGTATGAGATAACCAGCATGGCTTTACCAGGGGCAGGTCCTGCCTGACTAACCTAGTGGCTTCTTGTGATGGTGTAACTGTGTTAGTGGGCAGGGGAAGAGCCTCTAACGCAGTCCCCCACAACATCGTTCTCCCCAAATTGGAAGGATATGGATATGCTGGGAGGGCTGTTCAGTGGATGAGGAACTAATCGCAAGATCATATCCAGAGTGGTGGTCGTTGATTCAATGTCCAGATGGAGACAATTGACAAGTAGTGACCCTCAGGGACTGGTGCTGTTTAATGTCTAATCAGTGGCATCAACAGTGAGATTGAGTACACCCTCAGCAAGTTTGCAGATGACATCAAACTGTGCGGTGCAGTCAACACGCCTGAGGGACAGGATGCCACTGAGAGACCTACAAGACAGACTGGAGCTGTGGGCTCCGGTAAACCTCATGAGGTTCAACAGATCCAAATAGAAGGTCTTACCCCAGGGTCCAAGCGACCCCTGCTATCAATACAAACTGGGTACAGAAGGACAGAGCACTGCACTGCCTTGGACGTGGGCTTACTGGTGGATGGGAAGGTGGACATGAGCGATGTGCCCTCGCAGTCCAGAAGGCCGACAGGATCCTGCACTGCACCAAAAGAAGTGTGACCAGCAGGATGAGGAAGGGGATCCTGCCCCTCTACTCAGTGCTGGTGAGGCCTCACCTGGAGTACTGTGTCCAGATGTGGAGTCCTCAGTTCAGGAGAGACATAGACCTATTGGAGCGTGTTCAGAGGAGGGCAACAGAAATGATCTCAAGGATGGAACACCTCTAATGAGGATGGGATGAGAGATCTGGGGCTCTTCAGCCTGGAGCAGGGAAGGCTCTCAGTAGACCTGCGAGCAGTCTTTCAGTAGCTAAAAGGGGGCTCTGAGAAAGAAGGGAACAGACTCTTTAGCAGGGTCTGCTGCAATTGGAGAAGGGGAAATGTTTTCACACCGAAAGGGATTTAGATTGGATATAAGGAAGAAATTTTTTATGATGAGGGTGGTGAGGCACTGGAACAGGTTGACCTGGGAGGTGGTGGGTGCCCTGCCCCTGGAGACATTCAAGGTCAGACTGGGCAGGGCTGTGAGCATCCTGATCGAGCTGTGCGTGTCCTTTTCATTGCTGAGGAGTTGGACTAGATGACCTTTAAAGGTCCCCTTCAGCTCAAACAATTCTGCTTCTCTGTCTTACAGGAACTGAATTTCTGCAAACAGCTTCTGAATCCTTTTGCAACACTCAGATGTCTGTTTCTCACTTCCAAAAAATGTTTCTGACCCACAATTCCAAGAATGCTGCTGGCTTATTTTTCTGTTCTTTGTAAAATTCTTGTCTAGTAAACAGCATCTTCTTCATGGACTGTAGCTGCTACATTTAGATCAAGTATTTTCTTTTTAGAATGCAACAAGGATGAAAATACCTGTTTCTTTGAGAAACCTGGAGTCGCTTAAAGATGTAAACACCATTCTGTGTCAGTATGTGTATGTAATAGTCAGAGACATGATTGAGCTGCATTTGAGCGCTGTGTTTTAGACCACAGTCTGTTATGACTTGGTCAGAAACAACAAATATCAGGGCTGAAGAGAATCTTTGCTTTCTAGGGACCGCTAGCTGTTACATCACCTCCTATCAGTAAGTCAAGTTTGGCTTACATTTGAAGATCCTTACTTTTCCTCCGTTTTATTTTAAAGGCTGCCAGCTTGCATCGGTTAGAAGAAGAAAATCATGAAGCGGCTGCCCGTCTGGAAGAGGTAGTTTATCGCGGGGATATGCTACTGGAAAAGATACAGAGCGCCCTGGCAGATATTGCCCAGTCGCAACTGAAGACTAGAAGCGGCACGCACAGCCAGCCCCTGCCGGACTCGTAGCGCCAGGGGGCAGCACACCGCTGCTAAACTGAACTGCGGCAAGTGCTCTGGTTGTGAAGCGCGGCTCTGTGCCCACGGCGAGCTGCGGCAGCCAGCCCTGCTCCCGCGGAGCTTCCAGGTGCTCTGATCGTCGGTAACGGTAGCTTTTATCGAAACTCAACTTACGGGCTTTGTATGAGAAACACATTGTAGAATCAGTCGTTCTGTTCTTGAATTAGACTTCTTAGTGTATAATTCTTTGACTTAAAATATCAATTTCTTAGTGTTTTTTTTTTCCCTTCATAGTCATGTCTGACTTCAGTCTTATCTTTTTTTATACAGGCCTTAGTGTCTAAAGGAAACAAAAGTACTGCAAGAGTATCTATGTAATTTACTCAACTGCCTTTTTTTGTATGTTCTTGGTATATATTTTTTCTTTTGTAAAGCTCAAACACAGACACACTTATTTGCCAGAGTTCTGTGGAGACAGTGCTAGACAGTGATGTGAATACAGTGGTGGCCATCTGTTCTAATTAACAGAAATGGTAATTAAACGTTGTGTTACTACTTAGCTTATCTTTTACAGAACAAGTAAAGGGGTAGGTAAACTGAAGTTTGCAGAGTAAGTGTTCTTGCTGTTGACATCTTATTTAAAAAGAAATAAAGCTGTGAATACCTGGTGTTGACATTTGTTACTGCTTGTAATTCAGGAGTTGGTCTCTGACTCCCTTGTGACCACAGACACATCTACCTGCT
The DNA here is from genome assembly GCA_013399175.1 of Odontophorus gujanensis. Classification (NCBI taxonomy): domain Eukaryota; kingdom Metazoa; phylum Chordata; class Aves; order Galliformes; family Odontophoridae; genus Odontophorus; species Odontophorus gujanensis. Next base: position 6,496 of record VXAB01012431.1, read on the forward strand.
TCTGCTGATGCTCTGCCTTCTTATGGCAACTGGTGAGTGCCTCTAAAGCAGATCGTATTGAGGATGGCAGTGAGAAAACTGAAAATAACTGATGTAACATTGCTTGCCAGTGCAAGCAGTTACTGCCATGTGAACGAATGATCATTAGCAGCAAAAGACCTGTAATCTCCAACATTCTTTGAAGAGGTTTTTCTTTTCATCTTCACACAATGAATAAATTTGTGCCCCTTATCCTAGGACCCCAGAAATGCCAACGCCTTTTCTTGGAAAATGTTGTATTACTGCAGTTTAGTATTGCTTAACTGTAAAAGTTTTTCCCTGTATTTGGATATACTAGCCCATATTTTATTAAAGCGTGTGTTGGTATCTAAGTAAGTTAACAACATTTAAAAGTAAACTTTAACACAGGTATAAGCTCTCAGAATGTATGTGTAGCTTCTCAGTGCTTTGCTTGTGTGTAGTTTAGCAAATGTTGCCAATTTAATAGAGATGCAGCTTCTAATACAGTAAAAACAATAAACACGATAAAGCAGAATAGAGTCAAAATCATTCTTCTTTTTCTTGAGAAGTAAAGTAATGATGGGGTGAGTGGGTAAATAGTGTAACATTTGTGGCCCCACTAGTTCTTATATGTTGCTGAACTAGCTATCATAAATCTTTACGTGCAGTTTTACAGTCCACAGCTAAGACTGTGAGGTCATACATCTTTTATTTTGTTCCTGCAGAAAGGTGGGAAAACATCAATTTGCTGCAGCTGTCTATTGGACAAAGCATTAGATCTGGGGCTTGTAGATGTGGATTCCTTTCCCCTCTGTCATAGATTTGTTGATTTGTCTGATCCCTGCTCCTGGGGAGTAAACATCTGTTTAAAAAAGAACCCACAATGTCTATGAACTACTTAGGAGGCTGCCTTGAAATTGTTTGCTATGCTCATGGTAGGGTGTGCAGGATTATCCTGTCTGTACCTTTTAACACCCTGAATTTTAAGGAGGAAAAAAGAAAGGGGGAAGTCACAGATCTTTGGAAAAGGCATTGCTTCTTCCCTGAGAAGCCATGACTGCCTCCTGTTTCCCTACTGAGGAGGCAGTGGCAGAGGGAGGAACCCTGAATAGCGTCTGCTAACATATCAGGTTACACACAAGTGAGCTGTAAAAGAAAACTTGGGTTGAGTTGGGAATTAAATGGAAGTAATGCATCATGGGAAGAAAACAAAAGTATTGAGCAAGGTATAAAATGGTTCTGCGTGTAACATTGGACAAGAAGTACTGCCCAGGGAACAAATTGTGCTTTGAAGAAAGATAGCACAGAGCATAATGGAAAATTCCATTGAAAAACAATTTCAGCCACTTCAAATGAGCAGGAGCATTTCATGTTGAGAATCCATACAGCCCACTGGCAAAGACACTGGAATCAATTTAGTAAATATACGCAGATGATCAAAGCCTAGTATTCTTTACTATAAACAACCTTGCTTGGAGGAGAGGAATACCTCACAGCAGCTGTTCTCATTTTCAGTTAGGAGCATATGGAGGAATTCACACATGTCTTTTTAAAGATACTGGAAGAAGGGCGTTAATAATATTTTAACTTAATGTCTCTGAAAACGATCTTGATATAACATCTGTAGATGATTCTGGGAGCTTCTGGGTGTTTGGGATTGCGAGTGGGAGGGTGTCCTGACCACCCCTGATGAATTAATGCCACAAGATTTTGGGAATCTGAAACAAAAGAGACCGGAGACTGCCTGGCGGGCAGCTCTATTCCAGAGGGCCTAAGGGTCTTGGCAGGCAGTAAGCAGAGCATGATCCAGCAGCTGGCCCCAGCAATAAGCAATTCCTTTGGCATCCTCAATGTTAGTTGAGTACATTGCTGGTAGATCAAGGAAAGTGATTACTTCCCTCTCCTCAGGGAAGAGGGAAGTACTGGTTGGACTGCATCTGGAACACTGTTTCGGGGCCCCTGACATAAAAAGGATGATGATAAATTACAGCAAGTTCATCAGAAGGCCTCTATAAGGGTGTGGGTGGAGCACCATTCCCATGAGGAGAGGCTGAAGGAGCTGGTCTGGCTCAGCTGGGGACTGACCGGCACAGAGCGACTTATCAACAGCCTGCCTACACCTGTGGGCAGCTCATGGAGAAGACAGGGCCAAGCTCTTCTGGCAGGAGAATGATGAACAGGACGCAGAAAATGCAGTAACAGAGGAGAGGTTCAGACCAGTTGCAAACAAAACCTTTTTCAGCACTGGGACATTCCCATTTTGGAGCATGGTTCCCAGAGAGGCTAGAAGTTCTTGGAGGTTTTCAAACCTGTCTGGATAAAACTGAGCAACTTGGTGTGGCCTTGCAAGGCTAACTTTTGAGCAGGGGGTTGGGCTACAGGCTTCCTGAGGTCTTGCCTGACCTAGTGGTCCGGTGGATGCCGAGTGTATTAATGGTTTCAGAGAGAACCAAGAAACTAGCAAGGAATGCTCTTGCCTTTTCCTGTCTCTAAAAAGCAGAACTGGTGGGCAGGAAACTTGAGACTATCTGGTATCAGTCTCATTCCTATTGATGGGATTTTTTGTGCTGGAAGGCCGCTGTGTGGTCTGGTCTGAGGCGTGGTGTGAAAGTCCATGCTGTAGTGACCCAAGTTTCCAACGGGTGCCCTTGGAGAGTGTGATATGCAAAATCCACATCCTACACTTAAAGATAATTGATCTGTCAGATGATGCTGACTCATTATTAGACAAAGGCAGACTTCTCTAAAGAAAGAAATTGCATTTGTGGTTTAGATCACTTGTAATGTAGCCTTACATAAGAAATAATGAAAGCCTTATTTTCAGGCAGCAGACCTGAGACTAGAGCAAGGTTTTTCTAGACTTTTCTTTCAAGTCTATGGAAGAAAATTTGAATGGATGGTACTACTGAAGAACAAATTATTTTTCGATGTACAGGACTATGTTCTAGTTCAAAGGGCACAGAAAACAAAGTTTGTCAGTGAGGTGGTATTTCACAGTCCAAATATGTCAGCACTCTGTTCTGTGTGCTTACAATGAGTGCAATCTGCAGCAGCAATGATATTCAGGAGTGATGGTTTTTTTTTTCTGTCTTAATGTAGTTAGTGTAAAGTATTTTATAGGAATATAGCTTCACAGTTGTGTAGTCTCTATGTTCATTTTTGTTTCTAGGAAAGCTTTGTGGGAAACATTGCTTGTTCATGGTAGGCTAAGCAAGCAGAAGAGAGTTTTCTGTGCTCTTGTTGCTGCTGTAGTCAACCTGTATGGCCAAGCAGATAAGGAAATCCAGCCCTGCTCTAACCACAAAAAAAGCTGTCTATTTTGTAATTGCTTAGGCTCTCACCATGTTTCTCCTTAACTGTATATAGCTAATGTTCACGTAGCATAGCACAGTAGTAGAAACAGACTTTCTCCCCAACTCTTTTAGTTTGATGTTTGATCACCATAACTATTACCAGACTCCTGCAGAAGGCTGTTAGGCTTAGCTTCTTAAGCCTTACACACTTCACTGGAGGCCTAAACGAATTAGTCCAGAGACATAGAAATTTGCAGCTGAGTAGGAACTGTGCAATTTAACAGCAAAACATCCTTTCTCCACCCTGCCCACTTAAAAAGAGAAGATTGAAATAGAAGCCCTCTTTCAGGAAATGATATACTTCACTCTATGGCTGTGTGGGAGAGCAATTGACTACACATTAACTTCTCACAAGTGCTAGAGGAAAATTATAATTGATCCAAGCGAGAGAAGCCATATTCATAAAAAGAAGAATACCCTCAAAGCTGAGAGCTCAAAGGAAGAGGGCTCTTGCACAGTTGTGCACAACCTGTCAAGTGCACCTTTCTGAAAGAAAAATAACAGAGCTCCCTCTCCTTGCTTTCTTTTCAGAAGGTATCAGAGAAAGGGTGGGTTCTGCTTACAGTTCTACCACTTCATTCTGAATGCTCATATCAACGAACGCTCAACACAATCAGTGTTATTTCAGGAAGCCGAACAGTTTGCAGATCTGCAGTTGGACAAACGTCTCTGTACTCAACAGGGAGCAGCGTGTGTGTTTGGTGAACTGGGGCTGGAAGGGAAGCTTCAGCAAGTGAGGTTTCTATGCAGCCCATTTCTCTTGGTGTTGTTTTAAAAATTGCAATGAGTTAGTGCCAGAAGGGCTCCCCTGGTACAGTGATGCAATGAGGGGACAACAATTTATCCAGCTCCCACTGTGAGAAAGCAGAATCACTCAACCATTGTCAGAGGGCATTTGATGGAGGGGTGGCAGACCCTTTGTTTCAGTGGGACTATGCATGTGTAATGCCAAGGAAGTTTTCTAACTATCCTGAATCCCTCAGAGGAAACCTCTCTGCATGTTTACTATACGGTTTGCGAAGAGAAAGACACAGCACAAAATGATCAAGCATGCTTCTTCAAGTGACTAAAGCATCTCAGACATAGGCTTTGGTTTGTGAGTGGTCCTGTATGGAGCCAGGAGTTGGACTTAACATGCCTTGTGGGTCCCTTCCAACTCGGGAATTTCTGTTCATGTGATTCCATCAAGGGACCCTTAAAAGTCCAACTTCCCTGCAATGAACAGGGACATCTGCAGCTAGAGCAGGTTACTCAGAGCCCTGTCCAGCCTGACCATGGACATCTCCAGGGATGGGGCATCCACCATCTCTCAGGTCAACCTGTTCCAGTGCTTCACCACCCTTATCGTCAAAACTTCTTCCTTATATCCAATCTAAATCTCCTCTTTTTTGGTTTGAAAGTATGTCCCCTTTTCCTGTCATAGCAGATTCTGCTACAGAGTCCATCCCCTTCTGTCTTTTAGCCCCTCTTCAGATACTGAAAGGCCACTATTAGGTCACCTTGCAATCTTCTCTTCTGCAGGCTGAACAGTCCCAGCTCTCTCAGCCAGACTTCACAAAGGAGGTGTTCCATCCTTTGCATCATTTTGGTGGCCCACCTCTGGATGCACTATAACAGGTCCACGTCTCTTCTGTTCTGAGAACTCCACATCTGGACAATGTCCAGCTGGCAGTACACCTCCTGGTGAGGTGCTTGCCTCCCTTAGGGGCTTCCACTACATCATCACAGTCGAGGTTGGAGCTGCACATCCCATTTGCCTCATGCAGATGGAAGTTGAGTCACACTTAAACTGGATTCCTAAACAGGCTGCACAGTGTTTCTGTCCTTCCCCGAAAGCCACTGAGTTTGAAATTAAAATCATACAACTAGTTAAAATTAGTATGGTTTTAATTTGTATTTTGGGAGCCAGCTGTGGAAAGGTGCCTATGGCTGGTCTGAGTGATGTGTTCAGGCATCCAACAGCCCAAACCACTGCTTTAGAAGTCCCTGCTGGCAAAGGAGAGCTGGAGTTCCCGGGAACTGCCAGAACACTGAGATTTTCAGTGAGCCAGGCAGACAGATGGAAAATCACAATGTCCCTGCACTGCAGGCAAGTGGGGCTTCCCCTGCTGTAGGCCTACCAACAGCAGGAATCCTCCCCCTGCCTCCAGCAAGCTGCAGAGGAGTGCATGGATGGCATGAAATCTCTAACAAGGCAGAATGAGAGGCTCTGACTTGTTTTGTTGTGTGCTCAAGCATGCAAAGTGTAATTGTGCTCAGAGCATTAGTATTTCACATCTGCAAATGGTTGTGTTTAACTGCTTCCCCCTCTCGCAGCCGCAGGTGGATGGGTGTGCAGCCCCACTCCCTGGCCTGGTTCCTTCTACCTGGGCCTTTGCCAGGCTGTGAAGACAACGTCCCTGTGTGTCCCAGGCAGCCTCTCGCTCAGGATGAAGAGTTCAGGCAGTTTGACATGCCAAAAGGAACAGTTCTGACCCTGACACAGGGAGTGAGGGAGATGTTTTCTCAATAGCTGTATCTTTAGGATCTGTAGATTCCAGTGTTCCTTTACTGTGTCACTTTTTATTTATGGCCAGGTCATATGTAATTGTCTGTTGTGAAACAGTGGATACCAACACCATCGGAAGTCCAGGCTTTGTTAAGTTTTAGAATAGATCATAAATTGTCAGGTGGAATTGAAAGAAACACAGTTATTGCAGGGTCATTGTATCAGGAAGAACCCTACGGAGCAGTACCAGAAATGAGTATGGCTGCTTAGGGTAATTAAGTGAAATGTTTACCACAAAACGAAGGATTATACTTACACCCTGTACACTCTTTATGCTTGATTGCTGCCAGAATGAAGACGCAATAACATAACTTCTCTTTTTCTAAGAACAAATAATGAAGTTAAACTGTAAACAGACTGTAGTCCTTGCTTTGTAAGGGGAACTTGCGGTTGCTTTCTGTTGATAACATCTCACACTGAGGCGGGGTAAGGAAGCTTCAGCAGTTAACTGTACATTTTCCAGACTTAGCTTTTTTCAGCAGCAAATCACATTGTGATTTGTGACTTTCAGAAGAGCAATGGTTAATCTGGGCTATCCATGAGCACAACAAAGGCTGGGTGGGGTTCGCGAGGGTGCAGCTCACTTTGAAAGCACCCCAGGTACTGCCAGGCTGTGTCTGAACCACAGGACCCTGGTTCAAGTGATTGTGACGTCTGTGTTCAGGAAGGCATCAACCCCCACCTTAGCCTTAAGTCTGTTGTGACAAGACAAGGGGAAATGGTTTCAAACCAAAAGAGAGGAGATTTGGATTGGTTATAAGGAAGAACTTTTTTTACCATGAAGGTGGCGAGGCACTGGAGCAGGTTGCCCTGAGAGGTGGTGGATACTCCATCCCTGGAGACATTCAAGTTCAGACCAGATGGGGCTCTGAGCAACCTTATCTAGCTGTCCCTTGTTCACTGCAGGGGTGTTGGCCTAGATGATCTTTAAATGTCCCTTCCAACTCAAATTATTCCATTGTTCTATGAGTCACGTCAAAATCTATGGCTAAACCTCGACCTCTTTGGTGCTAGCTCTGCTGTAGAGATCCATTACAGTATTCCATGGAGGTCAGAGGCAGATTTCCAGATCTTTCCTGGAAATTAAACTACAATCTGCATTGGGGTGCTTGCAAAGAGACACAGCACTGCAGAACTGCTAATTATCCCTTCTCTTGTGATTCATAATGCTGATGTACTCAGGGACTCCTATACCAGACACAGCAGAGCCAGCTGTTGCACTTGCAGGAATGCACTGTCCTGGCATTTTAATCCACCAGAAACACATACTGAGGATAGGAGTGTGCCAAGCTTGGTGGAAAGAAGGCACTCCTCACTGCAGCCATGCTGGCCTGTCCCCTGCAGCTAGATTTTGAAATAAATTCACAGTCTTCAGGTCAGTGCTTTGAGTACACATCTCCAGGTCAATCCTTTGGCCCAGAAGAGAGGTATTTTGGTACACTACAGAGAGTGTCAGAGAGACTGCATTTAAAATACTTGCATTCACCTTTGCTGGCAATTTACAGGGAATAGCCTAAGCACTCTTTATAAGACATCTTTGTTGTTCCATCACAGGCTTCTTTTTCCCCAGAATGTTCCATCTTCTGTGCAAACACTCAAATTGTCACTAATCTGGAAAGTCACATTGAGACCACACAGCTGCGGTTTGTGTTCCAATATGAATCCATAAATATCCATGGTGGAGAGGAAGGGCACAGGTTCTTTCACAAAATGGATAGAAAATGCTCCAGCAGGTTGAGGGATGCAATGTTTTGCTGTTCCAGAGCAGCCTCTAACCCTAAAACCTATGTTACTGAGGGACAGATCAATCAAAATGCATCTCCCTATGTCCAGTATAGTAAATACTGAACTTTGGGGTCAATCAGGGCCTTGGGAGGTGCAAGAAAAGGATTACTGTGCAGGAAGGAAAGGCTAGCAGGGGAGTATTGCAGCAGGATAATGGGGATCTAGCAGCCCCTACTCTTGAATAACTCATTCAGCTGATCTGTGTGTCCCAACTTTGCCATTTCCCTGGCTGTACTTTCACCCACTTTTTCTCTGAAAAAAGGTGTCCATAGTAGCAATTGTCCTGTCAACTTCACCTCGTGATTCTCTGGCAAATCAGGTTGGATATTAGGAGAAAATTTATTCTCTGCAAGTGTGGTGATGCACTGGAACAGGCTGCCCAGGGGTGTGGTGGAGTCACCACTCCTGGGAGTTTTCAAGAAGTGTGTGGATGTGGCACTGAGGGACATGGTTTAGTGGGCACGGAAGGGATGGGCTGACAGTTGGAGTAGATAATCTTAGAGGTCTTTTCCAACTTTTGTGATTCTATGATTCTATGACTGTGATTCTATGAAATCTGAAGAAATGCAATTAAATACTAAAGAACTAGGCAAGCAATGATGGAATAAACAACAAGGGTGCTATGCAGATCTTGGGGTGAGGTTAGTTTAACAGGTGCACAAGGTTTGCCTGATGAAAAAGGTATAATTTGGTATTACTTTCATTTGGTAATTTGTTAGCCAGTTTTATTTGTGAGGTAGCTAATGGAAAGACAGCTCTGAAAGCAAACAATTATCCCCCAGAGGGAAGAGCATGAGCTTTGTTCTGGCACCATTACCCCGTCTGGAGGGGCAGGTGCTGCTCTTCGTCTATTCAAACAGCATTTTTCCTCCGGGTTTTCACTTGTGTCTGTTGTTTCAGAGGCTTTAAGCAGATCTACCCAGTGACCCATGCTACTATTTCATCTTGCAACAAAGGCTATCAGATACACAGAAAGCTTTGCCAGCTTTGGATGAAACTGGTCCTTACTATGGAGGCTGGCAAATGTGTGTCACACTGAGGGATGGCACAATCCCATCTCGCTATATGTAAGTTGCATTCCCTCAAACAAATGAAGCGTGCACCAGCAATCACAGCAGTATGGCAGTGTGAGTCCAACAAGATGGACATACCCTCTTGCCTCTGCAGATGGGGCACAAAGCTGCCAAAGCTTCAGTATGCTTTGGATCTTGGAGTGGGGCATGGCACTGAGAACCTGAAAGAGCCTCATGTCTGATGCTGAGTGCCCCTGGCTCATCCAGTGAGGTGATGCCAGCTCACAGACAGCGCAGTAATACTCCTCATATGGAGAAACAATTTAATCTCTGTTTAAAAACCTTCATGCCTTGGTATTGAGAATGATTGAGGGTTGTAAAATAATAAGCCTCGTGAAACGAGAATAGGTTAAAAAAAATCTCAAGTGACTGAAAGGTTGAGAGAGCCAGAATATGTCAACAACAGGTTTTAATTATGCAGCATATTAGTTCCTCCATCACTGGTAGAGATTTCAGAAAATGAGCTCTGAAAGCATTGTCTATTTGGAGGAGAAAAAAACAGTCTGGTATGACTCACAGGTGTCTGGAGAGGCCCGAATACTTGTCTTGATGCAAGCTTCATCACAGTATTTTGAGACATTATTGCAGAATGATGTCACCAAGGGAAAATGTCATTCACCAGAGCTGCCCAGAAGTTTTCCTTCATTAAGTAGGTTGAATAGTTCACCCTGTGTTAATGGTTAAGCTGGCCTGACATTTCACACAGAATATGTTTTCCTTAAATGTATTTTTGGAAATGAGATGGGACAGGAGCTTGAAGAGACTTACATCATTCCCAAGTCTGCCATGTTTACCCACCGCATGGGTTTGTATATACCTACATATCAGAGCTAAAAATAACTCCAGCTGCTAAGCAGGAAGATGAATAATCATATTTGAAAGACTTCAGGGAGCTCTCAGATTCACTCTACAGACTTTTAGATAAATAACCATTCTTCTCATTGATTCACAGTCATAGAATGGTTTGGGTTGGAAGAGTCCTTTAAGATCATCTAGTTCCAACTCCCTGCTATAGGCAGGGACATCTTCCCCTAGAACAGGTTGTTCAAACTTCCAGGGAGGAGGCATTCACAGCCTTGCTGGGCAACCTGTTCCAGTGTCTCACTACCTTCAAAGTAAAGAATTTCTTCCTGATATCTAGTCTAAATCTACACTCTTCTAGTTTAAAACCATTTCCACTCATTCTGTTGCTACATGCCCTTATAAAAGATCCCTCCCCAGCTTTCCTGTAGGTCCCCTTCAGGTACTGAAAGGCCACTATCAGGTCTCCTTGGTGCCTTCTCTTCTCCAGGCTGAAGAGCCCCAACTCTCAGCCTGTCCTCATAGAGAAGGTGCTCCAGTCCTCTGATCATCTTTATGGCCCTTCTCTGGACCTGCTCTGACAACTCCATGCCCTTCTTGTGTTGGGATCTCCAGAACTGGATGCAGTACTCCAGGTGGAGTCTCACAAGAGCAGAGTAGAGGGGCAGAATCCCTTCCCTCAACCTGCTGCTCACACTTCATACAGTTGGCCTTCTGGGCTGCAAGCACACACTGTCAGCTCATGTCGAATCTTTCATCAACCTTTACCCCCAAATCCTTCTTCTCAGAACTGCTTTTAAGCTATTCTCCACCCAACCTGTGTCTGTGCTTGGGGTTGCTCCAACCCAGCTGCAGGACATTGCACTTGGCCTTGTTGAACTTCATGAGGTTGGCAGGGGCTCCCCTCCCTCAAGCTACTTCTTTTTTAAGGGTAGGCTGGCTTGACCTAAATGCCCATGTAACAGAATTTAACCAGGAAGCCGTTAGAAACAGCAAGCATAATTTGGTAGATGGTTAAACAAATAAATAATGACAATCAGTGGATGACACAAGGCAAACTCTATTATGTGCAGCATTTTTTGCTGAGTACTGAGGTCACCATATTGTCCCCTAAAGAACTTCCATCAATCTGCAGCTGCTGCTGCTGTTTTCTGCCAAGGAATTAAGAGGCTCTGATTCACTGCTTCTACCAGGCCACACCATGGTGGGTTACAGGGCTGACTATTGAATCATTGGAAATATGGGTTCAAATGTTCTTACACGGTCTCCTACCACTGAGAAAGAAAGTGATAGTTCTAAACTGCAGTGTGTAATTGAAGTCACATAATTCTGAGTGCCAAAATATGGGAGGAAAAAAAAGAGAAAGAAGAGAGGCTTGCTGAGTTGTGACAAATGAAATAAAATACTGCAGATATTACTCAATTTTTTTCCTTATTGGCTTTGTCTGTACTTCATCTCCTTGACTCATCCTCCCTTCCACCCTAAACTGAGCTGCTAGATTCCGAGTCCTGATCTTCAGGTAGGGAGACAAGGAAACCCAGAGCACTTTGGGCAAGTACTTTGCTCAGTGTTTTAAAGTACCTCTGGCAATTCCATAATACAAAAACCTGACTATCTTGACCTAGTTTGAACTCATTTCTTAAGAACACTATCTCAGTTGATGTCGGAGGTTTCCAGTATCTTTCAAGAAACATTTTAAGTGCAGTGCATTAAACTTAGCCTTCTTTATGGCCCTGATGCAGCACTTATGTGTGTGTACAACTCGATGCATGACCACACCACCATTGCTTCAAATTCTGCAGTGAACTCTGCAGTTCTCTGCTGAGAAGCAATGGGTCAGTGTCTCATCATGCTCCCTGTCTGATCTCAGGCTTACTGCAGAAATTAATGACCCAAGCAAAGGGCTGAATCAATCGAACCCAGGCTGCGGGCTTCTTTGGAGAATGCCAATGTCAGCTGGATCTGTTGCAGCCACATAGATTTGTTGGCTCAGATACTTCATGTAGTATAATACTTAGGGCCAGAAGGAGTGAAAACGCTGTTATGCACAAGTACTACTGGATTTCATCCAGAAAGCAACAAGCAAGCCTGAGTTTAATCTTGAAGTAGCGCATGAAGAAATAAGTTAAATCCTAAGCTTTCAGCTATATCCCTAAATATATATGGATATAAGGTATAGGAAGAAGCTTTTTATGACAAGGATAGTAAAGCACTGGAACAGGTTGCCCAGAGAGGTGGTGGATTCCCCATGTCTGGAGAGGTGGAAGGTCAGGCTGGATGGGGCTCTGAGACACCTGATTGAGCTGTAGGTATCCCTACCCATTGCAGGGAGTTGGACTGAATGGCCTTCAGGGATCCCTTCCAACATGAAGGATTCTATGATATCCAAACCACTCTTACAGCTCTGTGCGTTACAGAGACATACATTCTTACACACCATGTTTGTGAACACAAATTGAATTAGTATTTAACATTTTCATATTACTATATTACTGAAAGATAAGATGCTGAGAGATGCAGTCAGGGATCTGATGCTCCATCACTTACATTCTCACAGGTATCACAGATTTCTCTGGGCTGTGTCAGCAAAGGACAGAATGGGTGAGGATCTCTCCCTGGTCATAAGCATTCCATTCACTGTCTACTCATCTGCCTCCTACCCCCTTCTGTTTCTTTTCTTGGATTCTTCTTTTCTTGTATTTTTTTTCCCCACTTATCTCCTCACAGGATATGAGTAACTGCCTCCAAAGTCAAACCGAGTTACTCACTTCCTCCATATGGGATCACAGGTCCCTAAAGCACACATTCTGCAGAATCACACAAATATTTGCATGCCTGCTCTACAGTGGGAATGAGCTCGGGGAGAGTGACCCTGTGAGATTTCTTGCATTCCATGGGTTCTATCAGGTGAGAAAATACACCAAAGTGCTGCTTCATGAAGTTTCTGAAGGATGAAGTTACACAGAAAAGTTTAGAAATTGATGGCATTAAATACATTATATGATTTGGTGGAAAAAGTAGTGTGATCTTGTATTTACTTCAAGGTTTCTTATCAGTTCTTGTTCTAACTGCACTACTTTGTCCAGAAAATTGCTTATCTGTTTCCTAAACATAAAACATTCTGCTTAAGTTCACAGGTCACAAAGTTTGCATCTATCAGAGTTAGAAATAAGGTAAAATCTGTCTGTTGGATCTGAGTAGTCCCTCACATTCGTGGTCCTTAGAACTTCTTAGGAGCCTGCCTTAAGTACTCATCTGAACTTGAATCTCTGTGGTGTCTACACAGAGCAGATCATAGTGCCCCACAGAGTGAACTTATCACTTCAGGTTAACTGACTGGATCTTCACAACTTCCTCTTGAGTTATGAACCTCCCTGAGCCTTACAGCCCTTTCTGAACATACAGTGGAGCTGGTATGAAGGGACTGATGATTTCAGGCCAGGGGCTTGGACACAGGGAAGGATGCAGTCACCATTCCCCCATGGTGTCAAAGGAAAACCAATAGTGTAATCTGTGGTCTTAGGGGGGGAAAGAAGCAGTACAAGAGTTACACATTATCTGCTGTTCAGATAAAGCTTGTATCTGACTTGTTGAAGCCAGAGGAAAACCCCAGTCACTGCGCAGAGCATACCAATGAAACAGCAGTTTCAGTGTAAGAGTAGCTGAAAAATATGTTGGCTGGAAAAAAGCATATACCACTGACATATTTCCCTTGTGAAACCAGGAATATGTTTCTCAAAAACAGGTGAGATAATAACACAACTGTCAGAAAATGCAAGAGCTTTTGTGCTCTAAGAGCTTGCTCCCCTGGAGATAACCTCAGGATTCCTACAAGTTCAGCTGGAGTTAGCTGAGCTGGGACGGAAGGAACAGGAAGGCTGTGCCAGGGATACCAAGCAGTTACTGGGAGGAGGGCCCAGCAGCATCTGAAAATGCTGCTGCCTGGCTTGTACCTGGCAATTTTGGAAAGGAAGAAAGTCTCCCTATGGAGCTGCCCCTAAGGAGTCTCTGCTTGCTGCCATCAGTTTGCTAACTCACATGCACATCCTGGAGCACTTTGCTTTTTAAAGCAGTACTCACTGTAACTGATGGTGACAGCTTTGTTTCAGCTTCTGCAGAATGCTGCCAGGCCCCTAGAGCTCCTGCTGCAAGCACTGCCCATGGAAGCAGAGGGCTGAAGGAGTGAGTTGAATCCTAACTGTGCATTGCCCTGCCTGGCACTGCCATACCAGAGCAGAGAAGCTCCTGTAGCACAGTACAAAACGTTCACACATCCCTTCCTTTTCCTTCAGGGATAAATCCCAGCCTTGTGGATGTTGGAGGTTAAAGTATCACTGATCCTTCACTCCCTAACACGGCAGCATCTACACCAGGGACCTCAGTTGGCCTCAGAGAAAAGGCTCCTCAATAAATCTTTCATCTTCCTTTTTAGAGGTTAACTGTATTTGTTCTTTTCCTGGTACAAAATCATATTACAAACAAAAACCTTGGGAAAGCCTTTGTGGGATTTTTTTTCCCCATGGGAGGAAGGAGAGTCATCTGATTGGCAAACCCTGATTGTTTTTAGCTTTAGTTTCTGTTATGCTTCAAATCTTTGAAATGAAGACCTCTTCAGCATTATTCAGTGTCAAAACACTAAAGGTTTCTCTGCTCCTTGACACTGATCATTGTCTGTACCTCTAAATGGCTTAAAGCACAGAGAGGGAAGCTGTGAGGGACAAGCGCAGTGGCAGGAAAGAGAATTAAAGGGGTCTGAGAGACAGGTGTGCTCCAAGGATCCAATCCAATTTTCTGCCATACGTCAGCTAGCTAGGCTAAAAGAGAAGAGAAATGACAGCTTATCTCAGGCTAAGTGCTGTGGTTTACATAGAAAAAAGCAATAACTGAGAACAAATAATAAGCAAATAGCTGAGGAAGTGCCTGTGAGTAAAGCTGTCTGTGTTAAAGATGTGATTCCCTAACTCCTTGAGGGAGACTCGGTATTTCTGACACTTCATGGAAATGTATCAGTAAAGCCAAAATGTGCGATTTTATATTCTTTTTATTTCTCAACAAGGCTTATGGGAAAAAAAAAAAAAGAATTTTTAGCTCTACTAAGTTTACTCTGTGAGAAAGAAGAGTGCCTTTCTGCGTGTGTGCACAGACAGCCACAAGGCTGATTTGTTTTTAAGCTTGAAGGTCACTATTAAGCAAAGATCATGGTCACAATATTGAGTTATATTTAGGGACAAAAACAAAACGAAGGAAAAGAATAGTCAGTATTATGTCAATGTCTGTAGCACCTATTTGTTATTGCTGTGCTATAAGAAAGTCACTGAAGTATAGATAATTGTTCTCCACACTGTCTTTATTCTCCATGCTTCAAAAGTAGTTGAAGTGCAAAATTTCTGATTAGCTGTGGAAACGTCTGCATGTGTCTGAAGTGATTTTCCTTCCAGACGCCATTTGTCACTGTCTGGGAGATCAAATGGGGTCAAGCTGCTACTTGACCTCATGCTTTTGCTTCTTGCAATTCTTGTGAGTAGAATTCTATCCAGCTTTAAACAGTCTCTTTGTTTACGAGTAATAAATCTGTATTCATTCTCCTTTTTCAAAGTCATTGTCAAGCTGTCACAAGAGTTACTGATATTTCCTGAACAAGCTTCCCTGAACCAATCATCTGCACTCAACTCCTTCCCATGCCTTGAGCTTTTCCATACTGGTTCAGCCAGTGCCCTGCACATTCCAACCTTGGGCAGAATTAGCTAATGACATGGCTACTAATCAAGAAGCATCATTATTGCCCAATGGGAGAATTCATTGAAGTCAGGAGGACATTGCTGGAAAGGAAATTGAAGCGTTGTACTAGCGGTGGAAGACCACATTTAAGTGCTTGCCAGACAGATGTGCCTGCTCAGTTCTCCAGATTGACATCCACATTACTTAATTTGCTTGTCCAGTGTTGGAGTCAAGAAGTCCTGGACATGTCTTCACATCACAGCAGCACCACAGAGAACCCTTCCCAGCCTCTTGTGGAACCTGTGAAATTTTGATAACTTTATTGTACTTGTGTAAGTACACCCAAAGTCATTGCCACCCAAAAGCTATTCTGGATTACTTGGGTATTTGAGTAAGGGCTTGTCTAATACAGGTCTCCTGCTACATTTCCAGAAAGTCCTCTCACACACATGATGGGCACTCCAACACCTGAGTTTTGGGCTTTTGGTCTTGGTCTGAAATTTTAGGTAGCATACCAAAATCTGACATGATAGTTTCCTGTGATCTTAATATGAGTCTGTATCTAAAGACTTCCTTCTACCTTTAGATAAAGGAAGTGGAAGGAAGGCGGGTTTGGCTGTGCCATCAGTTGGCCGCTCGTCAGATAAGCATGCAGTCACCCTTTCTGATAGGAACACACCCTTCCCATCACTCTACAGCCTGCTCCTGTGCTTCAGGGAAGCTGTAAAAACAAAAAGGTCACGTATTTCACTTTACTTTCACTGGGTGATAACACCATGAACTGGCTTTCTCACACCTGCTGCACTATCTCAGCTGCATTCTGAGGTGTGGTTGTACCTGTGAGAAGGGTTCACCCCTGATTTTCCAGAAAATACCAGCTTATCACTTAACCAACCTGGCCCCTCGAGGAGACCTTTCTAGTCCAACACATCTCATGTGATGACAGGACATGCTCCTGTTTCTGCCCCTTTTCCCTGTTTGCGCTGCACAGGCGGTGACCTCAGTTTACCAGGACAAACAGGGCTCTGAGTCATCTTGCCGACTACTTCTGAGACACTGGCTGATACTGTCTACTAAATGTAGGCTGGCTGGATCTCTGCATCAGAATAAAAGCCTCAGCTCTGTTCTTTAACCTGAATTCCTCTTTTTAACAAGTCATAAAAAAAACCCGCTAGCTGTGTAGGGGGGTGACGAAGTTTCTCTTCTTACCCTGTCCGGAGCTGACCCAGGAAGATGCACGTGTCACCACACATTCCTCAGCAACAACAACTTCCATTGGCACCTTCATCCTTGTGAGATACAGGAGGCTCACCCTGCTGAGCCTGGCTCTGAAGGCACCAGCACTGTGACAGAGCCTTCAGTGACCCTGCATCCTGTGGGTTAGCGTTGTTTTGGGATGTCATACTGGGACCGTGAGAGTTTGACACTTCATGGAGGAACTCGTAGGAGAAGACACAGCCCTTTGATCTCAACAGAGGACAGATATCCATTGTAAAAACACTCAGCTTCAGAAAGTGGAACTGTATCAAAAAAGAGGAAGTGTTTTATAAGGAATTAAAGGGGTCAGCTGAGAGAAGTAAGTCCCTTCAAGCAGCACAGAAATGGCTGAGGAATGCCACATTAGTAGTACAGTGCTGATACATGGCACCTTTTCAGATAGAAATGAAGAAAGGGCAAACAGCAGAGTGTGCAGAAGCAGTTGTGTGCTGGGGCGGTATCTGGTGCTCTCCATCACAGATTCTGTGATTCTCTGATCCTACCCCTCTGTTCTGTGCTAGTGAGACCTCACTTGGAGTACTGCATCCAGATGAGGAGTTCTCATTACAGGAGGAATGTGGACCTGTTGGAGCACATTCAGAGAATGATCGAAAAGAATATCTAAGGGATGAAATGATGAGGTCAGGGTGAGAGAGCTGGATCTGAGGAGGCTCCAGGAAGACTGGGTAGTGACATTTCAGTATCTAAAGTAGGTTCATAAGTGGGAAGGGGGCAGACTCTTTAGCAGGGTCTACTGTGACAAGACAAAAAGAAACAGTTTCAAACTAAGAAAATAGACATCCAAATAGGGTAAAAGAAAAGAGTTTTTTTGTTTTTTTTTTGTTTGTTTTTTTAAGTAAGGGCATTGAGGCCCTGGAACATGTTACTCAGAGAGGTGGTGCATGCCCTGTCCTTGGGGAAATACAAGGTCAGGCTGGACCAGGCTCTGAGCAACCTGATCTAGCTGGAAGTGTCCCTGTTCATGGCACAGGAGTTGGACTCGATGACCTTTAAAAGTCCCTTTCAACTCAAATGAATTTATTTATAATTTTCTTCTTCTTCCTACTGCACAGATTTTTGGGCGCTGCTCAGAATAATGCTGTGCCTCAGATATTCATACAGGTGATATAGGTTGGCTTGATTAGTAGTAGGGATTAGTACATTAGTTTAAGAACCAATATATTAGTTTAGCAAAAGGAATCCATAAGTGATAGATCTAAAACTTTCCATTTCAGCTTTAGTTGGTGAACAGTCTTGTTTTTCCTCAATAATTTTGCACTGAGGATGTAATAGAATACTTTTATCTTCTGTCTCAATGATTTTGCCTCATGAGAAGTACTGGAGTTGCAATAGGATACTTCTATCTTTTGCCTCAAAATGTGCAAGAACTTTTTCCTCAGGTTCCACATACACTGCTTTAACAAGTGGTGTACTATGGACTAATAAGCAATAGAAATCTTCCAAACTGGGGAAAAGTGAATGGAAGTGTGTCAAACGTTTCAAGTGTAAAGCTGATGGTGAAAAAAGGGGAAGAAGTAGACAGGTACTTGACCACCCTAAATACCGCTGATCATGCTGTACGGGAACTGTTGAATCATGGCCTGAACCACTGGTTGATATCCTGAGGTGAGCACTGAGTCAGCTGCAGGAGCACAGGTGAAGGCAATTCACCTGTGTGACCAGAAGGGGTGGTCTGGCCCCACCTCTCCCAGACCCCGTTTAAGGGCTGACTGCCACTAAAGAAGGATCTCTTGTTAGAGACCTTTCCCCTGTGGAGTTCCAGGTGAGCCTTTCTTAATTTACTGGTTGTCTTTATGTCATCTGGATAAGCCATATGAAAATACAATGTCCACTTTCATTATTTTGGGTTGGTACTATTCTTTTGGGGTGTTCACCCTACATCATGCCCAAAGGGGCATTAGTACCAATCTATGAGTCCTTGAAAAAGGAGGAACATGTATGCCAACGTAGTGCATATGTATGCCTTAACTATATAAATATAGAACCTAAACTCTGAGAGGGCATGCTTACTTGTCAAGTTGCCTGCTGTGCATCATGAGGCATAAAGAAATGCTGCTTTCTAACACCACATTGGAGTTAAAAAGTTTTCTTCCTGGATTTTGGGGGAAGCAAGGAAGAGAAGGTTGTGGGAATGTTGTTTGTATAGCCCCAAGGACACTGAGCAGTGCAACACCTCAATACTTCTCTCAGAGTTTTCTTGTCCCCAGTACAATAGACCTGATGTTAAACCTCCACTCAGGTTGCTTCAGAGGTATAGGTAGGAATATAAAAACACCTTCTGAACTGCTTAACAGCTGTATCTATGACTGTTATCCATCTTCAATAGGCTTTTAAATGTTTTCTTCCCCACCGAAATGTAAGATTGATATAATGCTGCTACTTTTCTGCAGCCGCAGCTAAACTTTCAAAATGTTACTGAAATACATACAAGGTAATTAGCATTTTTTTGTATCAATCCTTAAATCTTTCTGTCAGTAAATCACAAACAGGTGATCTTTCTAAAAGTATCTTAAGAGGTCCTTTTCACTGCCAGAAATAAACAGACAAAAGATCTTTTTAAGTGGTGGGTTACTTGTTTCAAAGAGTGGCTGGAAAACCAACATGCTTCCTTATTTATCTTTGAGAGTGAACAATGTCAGCTGTACTGCAGGAGAAAATACAGCACCACATTATGCAAGGGAATTTCCATTTAAAATAACTGAGTACTTGAAAGTCACTCTCTAGCTCATTAAACAAAACACTGAGCAATTCTAAAGCTGGAAACAGCCACTAGGATCATCTTATCTCATAATGGAGCCAACTGAATGTCCCTTTTCCTTTGGTACTTCATTTTTTGGTTGAAGTCAATTTCCAGAGAAGGATCTAGACTTGATTTAAAAACTTCCAGAGAAAAGGATTTGCTGTTTCCAGTATAAGTCTGTTCCAATTTGTAATGGTGCTCAAAGACACGTACTTCAATTTTTCTGGCTTCACGTACCAGCTGGTCAGTTTGGTTTATACCTTACTCTACTAAGTGATGGATGAGCTCACCCTTCAGACATACACAGTGGTATCTAATCAGATTTGATTACAAAGTAGGAAGACACTATGCATGTCTCAGAAGTACAGAGGAAGTTTGGAAAAAGTGAAGAGCAGTAAGAAGCCTCCAGTAGAGCAATCTGTTAGAAGTGTCTCAGATAAATTCACTCTGCTTGTAGAGAGTCAGAGCATGCATTAAGGAGGTAGAATTCTGCAGTTTTCATTGAGATAAAATGCCCATTAAGGTCTGATGGGTGTTTCAGATCTGTAGTTGCTGATTAAGGGTTATGACACAAGTTTCCATATTTACAGATATTTAAAGTGTTCCTGTTAAGTGCAATCCATATATTTGTAATTTCCCTTCTAATAGTACTTTTTGCTTATTCCACTGTTCTAACCCCATTAGCTCATGCAATTAGACATTCAGAGGTGGCCACTTAGCTGAATCAGGAGAGCTTGAGCAGACTTGGCTGGTGATATGGATTAGAAGATGTGGGTTAAATGTTCACTCCCATGTCTCTACCCTATACAAGGCTTCTCTGGGTGACCCACTGCCACTGTTGACACCACCCTCCCCAAGAACTTCTAACTCTAGCTGCCTTTGTGGCAGGATGGAGCTGGTCAGCGGTTCTCCTGCTAAGGGTGGGAAACATGAAGTATGGAAGATAAGCTGACAGGACTGGAAACAAAATCAGCTGGGAGATTCTTTCCTCTCAAGAGACACTGGAGGAGCATCATAGCCCAGGGGACCAATGAATAGGAACAGCAAGGAGTTGTGCTTAGGTCAGTAGAGGCAAGGCAAGCCATTTCAGTGTCCTCAGACTTGAAGAAGGAATCCAGTGCATGTACAGGTACAGTAGCTGCTGAATGCCCACTTTGAAAAGTGTGATTGTAAAGCCAGTTAGTCAAAGAATTTCTGGCTTGAATATGACCTTTTTAATTCGCAAAAGGTTGGTAAATGTTTCTTAAGATATTTTTAATCTTTCTGTCACATGACATTGCAGTCAGTAGCCTGCACAATATGTATCCCTGAGTCACTATGACTCTTCCAACATCAGTGCCGCCGCCTCATAGTTACAACTGTTTTCTCAGCAAGTTCTCTGATAAGGAAAGGGAAGGCAAGGGTCACTGTTTCTGCCTGCCAACAAGTCCAGTAATTCAGCATGAAATCAGTTTTCTTTCAGAGAATGACCTTTGCAGGTATTGTGGTAAAACAGAAGGTCAGTAACCTGTTTGTCTCTCAAATTGAACAGAAGTACAGTTAAGGTGGCAATTTATTTTGCTAGTAAACAGCACAGATTATATCTCCTTCACTTGGATGTCAATGTAGAAACACATGCAACACAGTGTCGTTCCTGGGTTTACATTCACTGGCTGATATTCCACCTAACGATATTCCACCTAACAGTCAAATCATTTCTGGAAAAATCTTTCCAGTATGTCAAATGTAGAAGCAGTTGTCTTTCAACCTGGATCAGAGGGAAAGCAGCGGTTTTTCTACAGTCCCAGTTAAGCAGACACTGATGGAATAAGAATAGAAAAAGAGAATACACTTGATGTTAAAGCATGTTCTGGCAACAGTCCTACCCCTTACTGGTTGATTTTAGCAAATGCAGGATGAGAGTTTCCCAAAATATATTTAACTATGACAAAGGAGCCAGCATCCAATGGACTTCTTATCACATTGGCAGACTAAAAGCAATCTTTGTGTGATTCATGTTCTGAAAGCACAGCGTATTTTGGGCCATGCAGCACTTCACAAGAGAAATCCTCTAAAATTTAAGAGACTTAACAAAACCGAAGAGCTAGACACAGTCACTACTGGTTCTATGGTCCTGGCCCTTGTAAGCAAATAGGAATCTGGAAGGGTAGAAGTTACACAAACAATATACAAGTAATGGTGTATATAAATCTAGTTGATGGTGGCATGTTGCAAAGTATCTGAAGCCTTTTTTTTCTTTTTTTTTTTTTCAGAAAGTGTGTGCTCTTATTGTTGAAGTCAGTGAAGTTTCCAGGTACTCAGCCATGACTCAGCCACCATATGGTTCAGTTTTCCTATGCACTATCTACATGCCAAAAACAGACATTTCCCAAAGATAAACTCACAGATCTGGAAGAGTAGGATAGGTCTCAGGAGATCATCTCATCCAACTTTCTGCACTCGGGCAGACTAAAAGTATCCAGACACCATCCCTGACACTTTTGTCTTCCTCACATTAAGAAATCAATACCACAGGCTAGAAAGCCCTAATGCTTTCCCACTCTTTCAAATAAGAAGATTTACCTAGTATCCTACCTAAATCTTTTAAGCTGCAGATGGAACTGAGTCTTTGCTGCTGTTCCCTAAATGGGCATGCAAGTTAACATACAGGTACTACCCTGTCAACCCCAAACCTTTCCAAGCTACTATGCCTTTCTCAACCTTCTCTTTTTGATCCCATGCCTTCACCTTCCTTCTCCTGTGTTATACGTTCTATGCCTCTTATAGCACTTGTTGCTTATACATGCTTTTCCCTCCACTGTATCTGCTTCCAGATGAGGCAAAGGACTCTTCACATAAAATTCAGGTTCCACCATCAAATAGGTAACCTGGAAAGATGCTGAAGCTTAGCAAAAATGTTTCCAGAGCTTTCCACCATTAAGCACCGCAGAGTATTTGCCACCAGTTATCCTAACCCTCTAGGGGTTGTCTGAACATAATTTATGCTGAAAAATGTTTTACACTAGGAGACTAGAACCAGCCTTAGGTCACATAGTGATGCCAGAATTTTTCTAAGCCAAGTCACCAAAATGCTGTGAAGGAACAGAACTAATTCTTTGTTTCCAAGCTCAAACTTCAGAAATGCTGAGTTGTTTAAATTGAATTATTCCAGAAATAAACAAGTACAGGGGTGGGGGAAAGGCAGTATCTTGGGTGAAATACAGCACCCTAAATGGGGCCTTGTGACACAATATCAGTATGGTTGTTCTTCCATTTATCCTACGTGGGAAAACAAAGTCATGCCCTACTGTATCTTCTAAGTCAGTGCACTAGAAATGTTGAGCTGTGTTCACATCAGTTTCCAGGAAGTAGAAAATATTGCCTCCTTCTAGCCATCAGAAAGACATAAAGAAGCCTTGTTCAAGGTCAAAGTCAGTTAGCAGACAGCTCAGGATGAAACCAAGCAGGTCTTATGCTTTAATAGCTAACACAATACTCATCTTTTCTTGCAGTTTCAGATAGTGTTCACCTGTGTTATCTTAGCTCCAAGTCAGAAGAACTCTTCAGGGGTCTATAGCTGAAATATTGGTGAAGATCAAAGGGAAATGAGGTTTCTCATAGAAGAATCACCTTGTTTCATGCTGTACTGATTTGAAACACTCTACAGAAAAGTTAGGGGGATTATAGTGTTAATAATAGGTAGTTACTGAAGTTATCTCTCATATAGCATATACTCTTCCAAAAAGATCTTTGAAAGTATGGATTCCCTTCAGAACTACTTCCAAAATGAATAATCTATTTTCAAAAAAAAAAAAATACATATACTGGACTGTGAGGGCTGAAGGACAATTTAGAGACATGACCTGGAAGGTGTCTGAACAGTAAACGAGTAACTACATTTGTCCGTCTACAGACTTGGTCAGTGACTGCATCTATTTTCTTACTCCACTCAATGGAGTGGTATTTTTAAGGCAAGGATCTGAGTAGGTGCATTCATTTTTTTAAACTAAGACTGCCAAATGCTGATGTATAGACTAATAATCACTGGGAAAATTGCACTGAAAGTACCACTGCCCCCATAAGCTACATTGGATGCACAAGATAGAAATGACCATGTGTCCATACAGAAAAGATAATAAAATAAGGTACTTAGGTGGATGTATCTGAAATATGCTGTAGTTGCCACTCTTTCATTCACAGATTTGCAGGCAGAGCAGCAAGCGGATGCTTGAGAAGTCAGGTTCATGGCATTAATGTTACCTAGAGTGCTTTGGCTGGCAGAGAGAAACTCAAGGGAGAGATACAGCAGGAGCATTAAGCAAGGAAACATATTGCAAAGGCTCTATACAAGGCTGGAAAACATAAAACCAACAGCAAACTGTCTGTGAAGCAGCAAGGCTTTTTTTTTTTTTTTTAACTTCTGTATAATTATATGTTGTAATATTCTTTCTGTCTAAAGGTTGTGGTGTGTTTATAATCATGAAACCAGGAAAAACCTGTTATTTGCACAGAATACTAACCTTTGCCAGTTGTTCTAGATACAGGCTTGAACAGTTAACACATGATAGCCCAAAAAGCCTAGAAAGTTCAGATCCCTTCTCACAGAAAGAGGGTAAGAGTAGTGATCCTCTCTATCTCCAAAAGCTTTATATTTTCATCATTAATTTACTCAGTCATTTGTAGACCAGATATCATAAGTCTGTAACACTGCACAGTGAGCTGTTGCATTTGGCAAATAATGGAAATCACATTCAGTGTTGTTTCTTTTTACAAAACACAGCAATTTGAAAATTATGGGGATAGAGATGAAGCCTATTCTTGCCTGATCCTTTCTGCAAGTGTTGCGATAAACAATGCTTAGAGATAATGGTAACCATCAAAGACAGAGAGCCAGGACTGCATGGCTTGCTAATCTGTTCCACTGAGGTGGAGTCAGTAACGGAAGAAAATTACTGTCCTAGATGCTGGTTTAATTCCTGGAAGATGTTGGCCAAGTTCCTATTTCTCTCACACACTTCATGTGTGATCTAGCAAAGATCACTTAAGAGAAGCTCCACAAACTGATGCAGACATTAAATGCCATTTCTGATCTAGGATTTAAGACTTTCCATGTCTTAATTGCTCATCCATAAATTCAAGGCCACAGAACTTTCCTATTTTAGTGTGGTAGAAGGAAGAGAAATAAATTGAAGATGTTTAGATACTGCTGTGAAAAGAGACAAAGATGGAAAGGAATAGTAAAGATGGATGGATAGATAGTGAAGATGGAAAGGAAGAGTTCCAATTTCTATTGCCTTCCAGGACAGCTGACTGGGAGCTGTGGAGAGAGTGCAGGATTTGGAGTTGATAAAGAAGTGGGAGAGGTGAGAGCTACCAGTCCCCACAGCACATTTTCCTGGAGAATATCTTCATTTGAAACATAACAGCAAAGTCCGTCTTTTGTTTATGAAGTAAAGGATGGCTGTGTCTATTCTGTGAACAAGATAAAATCCTCCAAAAAGAAAACCACTTGATTGCTCTTTATCTTTCTTTCCCTATTCTCAGCACTGTTCAGAAAGGCCTCAGACAACAGGGAGAGGCTCCCACATAGCCTGACATCCCTAGGTGTTTTCTTCCTAATTCCTAGCAGAACCGAGAGTTTGATGACTATAAAAAGGTCTTTCCTAAAGTGTCAAGTCCTTAGATGTCCAGGACCTTGATAACTTTGTCAATAATTTTTTAGGATCTAAAAGGAGACACTTGAAATGGAAGGTTTCCATTGGCATTATGTATAATGTGCTTCATGCCCACTCTTCCTATTGGTTTATCCTTGAGGAGGGCTGGTGTGAGCCTGGGCAGAACAGCCCACATGCACTGAAAGATATCATCCTTCCAAAAAGTCAGGCAAGCACACAAGATCCCAGCATTCCAGCAGACCATGGCATTGCCTAAAGGATGCAGACACTCAGACCCAAAGCAGTGTATCCAAATATAACTCTACCTGCTTTTTCCTGACTGCCAATTAGAACTTTGTACATTTGCACTCACTTTACTTGAGACTCCAATTACTGTGAAATTATTAACACATAAAATGTATGGCTGAAAAGGGTGATTGTTTCTTAACTGTTGTTACTGTAGTAACTTACAAGAAGTCCTATTTCCTTGTGAGATATGGTGTGAAGCCACAAAGTTCATGGACAACAGACGTGAGACCTTCCTTTGGGAAGGAACCAAAGCATGCTACGAAATAAAGTATATTTTGGAACTTTATGTTCCTCATAAGCCAAAGGATTATTTTCTTGTTCTACACAGATACGCCTCTAAAAAGGAAGAGATAGAAATAAATGTTTAAAGATACTGACTTATATAATTACCAAAAACAATCAGAAGAAAATGGATGTACTCAGCTGGCTTAAATACAATGAGTACTCCTTGCTGTCTGACTTGGGCTGTTCTCATGCCACATCTCCCCTCAAGGCTTTCTTATTTGCTCTCCAGAGGCACTATACCCATTCCAGGCACAGACGTTTAGGTGGAATCTACGTTGTCTGGAAGTGTCTCTAGAGAATTTAAAAACATAATTGAGAAGAAAGAGAAAGAAATGTTCTCTTTATTCATTGATATTCTCCTTGAAGACCTGATTTGGAACAATTGAAGGTGTCAGATTTAATGAAACAATCTTTTCCTGCAATGTTCACATGGAGTTTTTCTTGATCTGTTATTTTTCATTTTAGGATCAGACCTTGGAGAAAGCATGAACAACATAATACATTATATATTTTCACTTTAGTGAAAACTGAAACTCTTGACAGAGGAGTTTTCACCCACAAAGCTCTCAAGAGCAACCCCTCAGAAAGAATCCTTGCTCCCATTCTGTGCAATGAAGCAGGCTTTTTAAATGCACCAGTATTTCAAAAAGTATCCTGTGGTAGGAGAGACAATATCTTCCTTCTCTACCTTCACTCTTTTCCAGTTCAACTTGAGGGGAACAAGGCCTGATGTGTCTCCTGCAGCAATAAGGACTGCATGCTCTTGTGGGCCTAGATACAAGTAAGCTGAAGGTAGCACATTTCCCAAGCAGTTCAGCTAACTTTGCATCAGGCTCATCAAAGATGAACATGTGCTGTCTGTGCAGTGGGAATAAATGAGCATCTGGATTTTAAACCTCTGCCAGCCCATCCAGTGAAACTCTATGAGGCAGCTGCTGTCAGCTTCTTGCCTGTGCCAAGTTCATAATGCTATAGAGCAGGTGAGGAAATCAAGCTGTAAGTATGTGCTTCTTTTGAGTGGCATTAGAAGCTGGCAGGGAAGAGCAACCTCATACTAATGAGCTGAGATGGAATTAAATCGATTCCATAGCAATTCAGAGAGCTGTAGACTTGACAGAATCCTTCTTGAGGGCATTCAGGAGGAACCACCATTGGCATCTTGGCATTCAAGTGAATTACTAAAGCAACATAGCCACATGAGTTGTGAAGGAGAATAGTTCTTTAGAAAATGGCTTTGTATGGGGAATGGTTCTTCTGGACATTCAACAACAGAAATGCTTCATGGTAAGAAAAGCCCTGAGGCAGAATAGCCTGGGTCCCAGTGGCTGATCTGAAGAAACTGTGGCACAGGAGTGCTCAGCTGCGTTTAGGAGACAAATGCCAGAAAAACAGCTCCATGCCGAGTAAAGCAGCTGGGTGACCCCTCAGCTGGCTCTCTTCCCTTCAAGTAAGTACTAAGATAAATGCCCTCAGTGTGTCCTGCTGCTCTGTGCTGCTGCAGCACTCCTTCTTGAATGAAGATAGATGCTGAAAAGTCCTGCTCACTTTAGTGATGGGAACTGGCCTGCTACCTTCAGCTAGAAGAGAAACATGGAATTCCTGCTGATGATCACCTCTTCAACACTCTGCCCGTTTTCCAGGGTGTCCAGCAATCCTTACCTTTGCATTTACACTCTCCTGAGAAGAACTGTCACAGGCTGCTAATTTTCTGTTATGTTCCATAGCAAAGAGAAATGCTTTTCTATAGCTTCCAATTTCTACTGTAGAGAAGCGTCACATACATGCATTCATTTATTGGGAAGAGATTTAAGACCCTCAAGCTAAATATCTATATGGAGTTCAAAAAACTCCTCTGGTTGTTGATCTCCCATTTCTCATCCAAGATATCAAAACTCCTAACATATTTATTTTGTTTCTGTGCTTGCTGTAGTAGGGACTAATGCTAAACGGTCTTCCCATGCAGGAATCCTAGTGCGATGTGAATTAGGTCTGGCTAAAACTGCATGTAAGGGCCTCCAAGGCACACGTCAGTAGTCTGCTTTCTGCCCTTTTTCTCCCCATTCCTACCCTAGACTCTGTTGGTAAAACTGTTGGTATTTGGAGAACTCTGCTCTCGCCAGGGCCGGCCCTAAGGTCCTTGACCATCAGCATGAAACACTGCCTTGGCAGAAGACAGTTTGAATGGGTAATGCTAGAATTTTAATCCCAGCTGTTATAACTCAGAATACATTTTGATTTGATCTATAGCCCTAATAAAAGCTGCTTTCTGTGAAGCTAAGCTGTACAGAAGTAGCTGCTGTTACTCTAGGCAGTCTAATAAAACCTCCGCAGTATTACAAGAGACCCCGAGCCTTCAGATGCACCCTCCAGCATTTATTATCTAATTTGATACATTAATGGCTGATTATTCTGATTAGTTGTTCTCTGGAATTGTACAAGCTGTTTTTCTGCACTTAAGCTGTGCAGCCTGCTGTGTAAAGGTAATTAGCAAGGGGCCAATGGATTAACTGGAGTCAGATGTTAGCTGTGCCTCTTTTCTCTAGCACTGGCCAGAAGGAATGATGGTTCTGTTGGGCAGTTAGCTGTGTAACAGCAAGAGACTTTGGCTGAGACAGAAGTGCAAGGATGTGCAGGCTGGAAAGCAGTGGCTGCCCTTGCAAACCGGCTCAGGGAAAGACAAGAAAGAGGAGGAAGAGGTGAAGCAGAGCCATAGAAATTTAGATGTTTGTTAAATGAGAAATGCCTAGCAAGAGACAGGGCTCTCCTAACATGCTGCTTTGCAGAGCAGTGCTGGCTTTTAAGCACTGTTACCTGGCTGCATTCATCTTCTCCCTTGCTGTGACAGATTCCTGCCTTGTGTTAAATAGAAATTGTCCACAGTGTTAAGCAATTCTATGCAAGTGTGATCCATCACTCAACACTAGAACCAATAAAAGATCAAACGAGAGGACTATGGAAAGCTACACAAGCAATTACAGAAGAGCAGCACTTATCTCATGAGGCCTGATATTCAAGCGCAGACACTCTCTTTATGTGTGTGAGGTAATGCTGTCCTCAAGGGCAAAATCACTCTAAATGATGTGACTGTGAGGAATATAGTACTTCACTTTATTCTTCGCCCATCTGAGAATATAAAGCCTTTTGTTTTGTTCCTTTGGTTACAGAGAGTAGAATAGAAGCTGGAAGTTGAGAGCATGAGCCACACCTATGTCTGATGCTAAAAAGAGGTTGTCTTTACAGCTGGAACAAAGAGCTCACAGTCATCAGATTTCAAGGCATTAAATCCTTGAGCACGATGCAGAAAGCCTCTCTGTTTCACAGAATATTACAAAAGGTAGGGCTGGTACAAACCTGGAAAGAGGCCACATGGAACACTTGCTGCCCAACATGAATGCTGCCCAATGGATAAAGTGAGGCTACTAATAGCATGTATGCACCGAACCCAAATAGAGGAGGAAAAAAAAAAACCAACATGGTCAAAAAGCATGTGGATTTTCAGATGAGAGGAATTCTTTACATGGAGGAAAGCATAAAAAAAGTGTTGAAAAATCCGAACCCAGTGGCTCAGCTTGTCTTTTAAGATCCTAGCATCTTAAAAAGATAATGAAGAAGTGCTAGAGGGACTTAGATGCTCCTCTGTCCTTTTGAAAAGCCCAGTCCGACCCTATTCTATATTTGTATCTAAACAGAACTTGCTGAACTGAAACATGCCAAGGAAGCCATGAGCACTTGCCAGATTCACAATGAGGGACAGAGGCAGGAGAAGGATGTCACTATTGATGAGCACTCACACATTTGTGGTAGCCTCTGCTGCTACTCTAAGAAGACAGTCAGCTCAGCACAAAGCTGCAGATACACAGCAGAAAGAGCATAGTGAGCCACTCATCCACTGCCCCTGCCATCCCTATTGTCCCCTGCCTGGTCCAGCTGCCAGTTAACGTGCTCCGAAGGTCACTGCTGTTGCACACAACTCTTTGCAGTAGAGTCCTAATGAGATTACAGTAACACCTTCGCTTTAAGTTCACAAGCATAGCCATTTTAACTACCAAAAGTGTATTTCTAACATGCCCTG
Organism: Odontophorus gujanensis; assembly: GCA_013399175.1. Taxonomy (NCBI): domain Eukaryota; kingdom Metazoa; phylum Chordata; class Aves; order Galliformes; family Odontophoridae; genus Odontophorus; species Odontophorus gujanensis. The sequence continues at coordinate 36,091 of VXAB01012431.1, forward strand.
GTTTTCTAATAGTTCTGAAGAACATAATTGGAATTGCAGTGATGTGGATACAACCTCCTCTGCTCTGAACCTACACGAGGCTAAATCAAGACTCAGTGACTTATACCCAGCGTTTATGGCAGTTAGTATCCACCACAACTCTGCCTAAACAAACTATGCAGGCCTGCAATATGGACTGTCTTGCAGCCAACAAATGCTTCATTCTCCAGACTTAGCCAGTAACTCGCTGTAACGGCTCTTTAGGAACCACCTAAAGGCACAATACTTGGTAAAGTAGTACTGTATAAAAATCCTTGTAGTCTAGAGTATCAAGCCAGATAATGATCAGCAGAAACCTCTATAAGCACAGCCTCAATAGGGAATATTCATTGTTGTGTCCAGGCTAAAGGATGCTCAAAATTTGACTTGCAAGGGTGATTTTGAAGTGCGTGGAACATATTGGCTGAAACCAAATTTGGTCTGGCTGTGTCTAGGATAAAGAGTCTGGAGGGATGAACATGACTCTTGTTCTGTAGCTACAATACAAGGTCATTCTCATCAGCTGCAGAATAAACCAAGAGAAGGCAAGTGACACTACTCTGGAAATGATGATAGCCATGAGGAGGGATAAACCCTAATCCTCCTGGGACAGAAACAGCATCAGGTATTAAAACAGAGGGTACCTGTAATGATTAGGGAAAGATGCTAAACAACCTAGCTGCACACTGATAACAATGCAATGCTCCAGGTCACCAGCTGCAAGGCCTGGTAGCAAGCCAGCACTCACGGGCAGCCAGAGGAGCACCGTTATGCTCACATTCCTACAGCAGCCACAGCTTGTGAGAAATAATCGCGGTCTGGGTGGGGGAAAAGCAATCTTATCTACTTGTTCCCATGAAACCACCCACAACCAGACACAGAACTCAGTGGTGGGTCCTCAGAGACTGTTTCACATGGATAACTGGAAGATGTCAGCCCCGAACAGCTGCAATGACATTTTAGGCCATTCAAGTGTTAAATTGAAGGCGTGTAGTGACGCGGATTGAGTTGGCCTCAGAATAGCTTGTCTGGGGGCAAGCGAGCAGCAAGCCACACGCTGCTGTCAGCTGTGCCACAAAACACAGCAGCTGGGCCAGGCCTGCCAACTGCCAGCCATATGGACAGCGCGGTGCCTGCCGTTACTCTGCGTCCCCTCTGTGAGCTGATAATGGCAGCGTGGGGCCATGGGAGATGGGCAGGTTTTGCCTCCCTTCCCTGAGTGAAAGGAAAAACCTGTCCCATATATGTTTGCCTTTGTGCTAAGCAGGGAAAGTGCACTGTGCCACAGCCCTGCCCTGCTGGTGGGGCAGCAGGGCCTGCTAGCCATGCTGGAGCCTTTTGGCCAATTGGTCTAAGCCACCCAGCCGCAGCAACATGCAGCCCCAGCTCTTGCCTTCCAGATATAATCTTCTCTGAAGGCTTAGGGAGCTGTTGGCAATAACAATAACAATAAAATACAAACTGGATTTGGCACTAGGATTCAGGGGGATTTGAACTGGACATCAAGGCTGCTGAAAGGGAAACCCTTTCTGCATCGGGAGGCCAGCAGTAGGTAAAATTATCCTTGTTGGTTTTTACAAATAGAAAATCATGGTCTTCTCTTAATGCTAAGCTACAGAAACAAGAGAGGATGCAGCTCTTCAAATTCTGGACACTGTAATAAGATGTGGAAACTGCGTGCAAATTATTTACTGGCACTACAGTTTGATAACGAAAGCAATAATTTTCAAATTACCTCTGCTCAGTATTTGCTGTCTTTTACGAGTGCTGAAATGCTTCCTGTTCTTAAGCAGAGGATTTCTTACACTTGTTCTATGCTGATAAAACTGAAACCACTTGCAAGTGAGTACAGAAACTAGATGAACTGAAGGCAGATTTTCAAGGGCACAAATGGTAGCTAGGTGTTACTTCTTTACAAACAGGACATTCAACTAATGATTTGTCCTAGACTGTATGGGAAGCCTCATGTTAAAAATGCATTAAATTTATGGTTGCTAGTTCCCACAGTGGGGAAAAACAAACAAAAAAGCCATTAAGCCACCTTTCTTCTAGCATCTACTCGCTCCTCATGCACAAAGCTTGGCCCTAATTCTGCATCTGAAGAGCTTGCCTGTCCTAGAACCCAGCAGAGCTGCAATGACAATCTGCACCTGATAAGCTGTACCCTGGGATATCAGCTCTGCATTAATTTGCCTAGATCTAGTTGTTGGCAAGGACACCTGGTAAGCCAGGACATTAGATATGTGCTGGAAGTAGATAGAAGATCAGGAACATGATCCCACAAGCCAGTATCTTGGCATAATGTATATTCTGGCAGGCAATATTGTAAAGCTGATTACAAGCAGGAAACTTTCCTTTCCCAGTAAATCAATTCTCCATTAACAAATTAGCCAGAACAACACTAAGAAAAAATAGGTCCAAGTGCTTCAGAATAGACACAGCTGGCAAGATGTCTGAGGTCTCACAACTTCTTAGAGATGTTCAAAGAGAACAATTTCACTGAAGACTTCTTCCACCAAAATGAGCTGACTCACATGAGGGGGCATTGGAGCATAATTATTGCATGGTGGTGGTGATCTCTCAGCTGTGCTTTTCTGACATCTGTACACGGAGATAAAGGCAGACTGAATTACTTAACTGATGATGCACTCAGCATACAATTTTATTCCATAGCCATCTACAAACAAAAGCACATTTCTAAGCTTATTATGTATAAACTTAAAAATAAAAAATGCAATAAAAAAATTTAAAAAGCAAACTCAAAACAATGAATCACGTCCTTGATAGGGTTTTAGTTAATAACATGCACAGTCATACCAAACGATGCTGTTGTGAGTATGCTGACACATCTTCAATGTTGTTTAGTCACTGATTAAAAGATAAATGTCTGTGAGATATTCGTTTGTATTAGTGAGTTACTGTGATGTCTTGCTCTTGTGTTTTTGTTAGCTGAGGATATTGTATATTTTTTTATCATTGTGCTGGGCAACAGAGCAGGCAGGAATCAGATATGAGCTCCATACTGTGCAATATACGCAGCACAGATGAGCAGTCCAGAAAAAAAAACAAAAACACAGAGTGAAATATGAACCTACTCCACATGCTTCCTGAGGTTTCCTTTGAACATAATATGACTACAATATGACCTTTTACACATGACTTAGGGTTGCAACCTTTGCTGTTGTCACATGAGGCTGAGATTTACCTCACATGACTTTCCTGTCTGAAACACAGGTGTCTGGGCTGCTGCTGCTGGCTGCCTTTCAGGTTGATGAGGAGACTGAGGCACTGCCCAGCCACATTATCTTTTAAGAATGGTCAAAGAGTGAACACCTCTTGAAGAAGGAGAGCAAGCAAATTCCTCCCATGCCTTTGTAGTCATCTAAGCTGGCAAAAACGACATACATATGAAAGAAGGAGAAACATCTCTGGAGAGACTTCCCACTGGTGCTGGAAAATATTCGGCATTTACAGACCTATTTGAAGTATGAGGGCCAGATGCTCAGCTCATTTATGCACACATCCACTTGCAAGGGCCATGGAGCCTTGCAGGTTCTCAGTTCTTCTAGTTGGCAGAGGCAGTGTGTCATCATAAAAGCTAAGCTGGTGTAGTTCTCTAGTAACATCTTTATTTCACTGTTGCCATCTTTATTCTCACTGCAAAGCCATGTTTCCTCCGTAATGTATCTATGGCAAAAAATCTACTGGTCTGCAGTACGCTCAAGCAGCTGCCCTCTCAACCAAAACCTCACCTAGCATTTATTTGGTGATTGCATGTAGCTGTCAAAAAATGCCCATTCTTCCTGTGATGTGGAAGCACTGATGCTTTCATTACAGTAACTCAAACCAGCTGGTATAGCAAAGTCCAAAACTACTTACGCATTTCCGATTCACTATTTTCTGTTTCTGGAGCCTGTGCAGTTCATAGGTTTATTACTCAGCCAGATTACCCTTTGCAGTATTATGCAGGCTTTTGCACACAGGGCAGAATAGATGTTTGTATTTCACAATCTGCATTTATTTGACAAACTCACAGTGAGGGATTCTGTTCTACTCTAACCACAGATTGTCTTATTTACAGACAGGATAGAGCTAATAATCAGCCTAGTGAGACAATCAGGCAAACACCATTAATTATCAAGTGGGTAAGCAAAATAGATTTGCATTTGCAGAGCAGAACAGCTGACCTTTCCACCACAGCAGGCCCTCCCCTTTTCCTGTCTTTTTTCAGCTGTTACTCAGACTGGGAGGTCCAACAGCCCAGAGGTGCCAGGGCTGCTGTCATCCCAGTGTTGCAAAAGCTGGTCACGTTTCCAGAAAGCTCATAGGCAGGAGACCCCGCCTGGTGGCCTGACACACTCTGCAGGAATCTATCAGTGTCAGTGAGTTTCTTACAGAGCCCAAGCTGTCTTTGAGGGAGACATGACTGCCAGGCTGATTTACACAGCTGGCTCCATGCTTGGGTGCTGTTTCCTGAGCCGCTTCTCTGTAGCCTGCCTTTAATAGCAGAGATGTCTGTTCCCAAGAGAAGCTGAGCCCGTGGCACCGCAGACCATCCACTTCCCACCAAACTCGTCAGCAGCAGCACTGCTTGGCTCTCAGGGGCATTATAATTTCCTGCTCTTTCACGTATTTCATGTGACTTCTGTTGCCTCTTCATCACCTGGAAGGTCATACAATGTTCAGTGCATTGTTTTCACCAGGAGAGTGTTTTTTCACAGATGCCAGAAGAATTCAAGACATCTTCAAGGAACAACATCATGCTGTCCCCAGCTGACTTCTTTTTGTTTTGAAGTCTTCTCTTTCTCCTGAGGCTGAAGAAGTCTTACCTGTGTTAGCAGTTCTCACATACTGCGTGTATCCACAGTGACCCGTATAAACAAACTGACTCATGTAGTGGGGCAGAAAGCCATGCTAGTTAGACAAAATCATCCGTAAGTCGTTGGGGGAAGAACTTGGAGTAAACCTAAGCATGTAAGTAAAGTGGAGAGATACTGACATCTTTTAAACATGCAGTACACATGCTGAGCTGGCATCTCAGGTAGGGTTTCTTCTTCTAATCTCTGGTACACAGAGACTGTCAAAAGCTCAGGCTCTCACCATGGAATTTCCTTCTCTGGAGATGTTCAAGCCCCGCCTGGACGCCTACCTGTGCAACCTGGGCTAGGGAGCTGCTTTGGCAGGGGGGTTGGATTTGATGATCTCTAGAGGTCCCTTCCAACCCCTACAGTTCTGTGAATCTGTGGTTCCAGGTGACCAGCACAAATTAATGCATCTCATGTTTACAGTCAGATTTACTGCTGATCATTGCTTAAATGTTGAGATCATCAGGATACTTGTGACTGTGTAGAGTACTTGGTCACCCTGAAATTTCTTCCAGGAAGAACTGAGTACATGGAAGATCCGTGCTGATGATCAATAGCACTCTATAGACCAGAATAAAGCAAATAAAAGCATCTCCTGGGAATTCACATCCTCACAGAACAGGCATTAGTTAGTTTGTCAAAGATACAGTAGCTTAGCAAGCATGTATCCTTGCATTAAACTTTTCATCCTAAGCCATGAGATGAAGGTCCTCCAGAAACTATACATTATAAAGATCATAAGGATCATTAAGATCTGCTTTGCCTTTTGGCTCCCAACGTGTTTTTTTTTGCTAAGAAGCAGCTTTCATGTAGTGGAAGCACTGTGTTCTGAGTGTCTAATCAGCTCTTTCAATTTCTGTTACCTACTAAAACGTTGCAGATTCTTCACATTTCTGAAAAGAGTCTCCTCTATCTGCTTAAATTTTGTGTTTGATGGAAATGAGCACTAACCTCAATGTCCAAAAAGTTCACATTTCAAACACACCTGGTTTTCTTCTTCTACCTGTATGTCTTCTGACTTACTATGAAGCCCCAAGGAAAGATCAGATGCAAAAGGACCGCATTGGTTGACACAGCACTTGCTGATCTGCTGGAATTTGAACTAGTGCCCATCCATGAAGCACCTCATTAAATGCCTTCTGAACTATGAGTGAACCTTAAACAGAATTATCCAACAGAAGCAAAGCTTCCTCAAAGCTTCTTGCAGGGGCCAAGGCTACTCGCTTCTGCAGTAGTAAAATCCTGAGGCACCTGCACTTACCTGTTACAGTAAAGAAATACGGGAGTGGTCAAGCTGCACAATAGCTCCAAGGCATTTGCAAGACAAAACTGGATCTGGTTTGCTCAGTTCTTATTCCAGAAAAACAATTCTGAATCACCCACAGGATGATGAAAGATGTGTTTTACCTGCCTTTAATAAATATTTGATCACCAAAAATCTGCCACGTGTGGAAAGGCAAGCTCTGGGTGGAAGACTTCTTGCTCTGCTGCTCTCTCCATCTCTGATAGCTCCTCACTCCACTGCTTTATGCAGGCTGCAAATGGGAGCGGCTGCAGCAAGGAAAACCAGGAGAGGCTCAGGATAAAATACACGAGCCTGGCATTCAGCGACTTACTTCAACAGCCTCACTGCAAATGGGTGAACTTAGATTTTCAAAGTATCTTACACAACTGCCTGAAGTTTCAGCTGAAATATGATGTGGTTTCCCCTTGTTTCTGGACTTTTCCCTTTTCCTTAGCAGGGCAACGGCTCACTGAGATTAGGCACAAACTCAAAGAGTGAGTTCATGCAGAAAGAGAAGAACAAAGAGAATCATCTGCTTCTAGCTCTCCACGGTCACCTTCTGACTGGCTTAGGGAATTTCTTGCTCAACTCACTGCTTTCTCTGAATCTCATTTTCTAACATCCTATTCTACCAGGACACCCATACAGGGCACCTCTGCATCTCACTTGGAGCCAATTACATTTGACAGTGTGATAGCAAAGGGTTGCATACTGCAATGTTGAAACACTTTTATGGGTTGCCATCCCGCAGGATTTGTGAAACAGACAAGAAAACTCGATCAATCCTGCATTCAAGGCTTCATCCACTGTAATACCTGAAATGAAATGATGAATGGAGGGTCTGTGATTATGAACAGGCAGCACAAATTCCTTCTGCAGCTTAGTGTAGTCACTACAGGACTGTTGTAAATCCTCAGTCATGCTGCTTCCACCCCTCAGCACTGATAGAGCAGGAAGCATGGGGAACTTATGGCTTATTACCATGGCCTCTGCACTGATGCTGACACTTCATGAAGCAATTCCTGTGGTTCAGCCAAAGCCACCTTCCTGCTGTAAAGTTCCACAGCTTTTCACTCTGATATACTGAGAGTTTTGGACCATAATGAGTGGCAGCTGAAAAGAGATCAATAAATACACAGCCACTCCACTTGTTCCAGCTTTGGGCTCCTACTTCATGGCAACTTGAGAAGGAGAAAGATGCAGGGCTGTTCCTTCCTCACTTCTCTCCTGGCATAAAAGCAGATGGGAAATAGCTTGACTTTACGTTACAAATACCAAGACCTTCTTTCATTTCTTTACTGGAGATTTCTTCTGAGACATATTCGGCTGCTTTTTGCAGGGGATTTTAAGCTTTCTTGGGATGAAGCTGAGGGAAATTTGACTGTGATTGCTAAATACTCACAGGATAAAGACTGGAACCTATAGAGAAGGACAAGTGCAAAATGAAGAAAATGCAAAGTGGGTTAATATTAATTAAAGCAAAATGCAGGATGAATGCAGGATGCTTATTAGGAAGCATAATGAAAAGAAGAAATATCACTTTAAAGAGAAACAACCAGTGCTATTGGCTGGCTAACCTGTCTTAAAAATTACACAAAGCAATAAGACTGTGGACCAAAATCCTCAATCAGTGAGGTGATATTCAAAAAGATTGCAAAAAAGTCCAAGAGATAGAATAAAATTGAGAAATTGAGTATATGCATGAGACCACAGGTATTTTGCTACTGCCTTAGTCCTATAATCTCCCACCTCTGTAACCTTTGTATTACAGCCCTCTTTCACAGAATTTTACAGTGTCTATCTTAAACACAGAATGTTTACGCAAGGCAGAGATTGGGAAATCATTTAAAATCCCTCCTAGTAAACACAGACCACATTATAAAATACAGTTGCTCAATCTTGAAAAGAGCTCAACCCAGTTAAATGACAGCATATAGCATTCATACAGTTCTATCCATTCCACTTTGTGAGTATTATCTAACAGAGGGCATGTTCCCAACTCCTTTGTTATGAGCTTTGCCTGTGGTCCTTACCCACTTCCTCAGAACTTCTTCTGCAGTACCGTTGAGGCCAGAAACATTTCCAGCCTGTTCCCTCTCCTATTAAAGCTACTGACAAGGTAAAATGTTGATTTATTGGTGCTGCGTTTCTGCTGCATGTAATTTTGGCAGTAATAAATCTCTGTCCAGAGAGATGATGTAATAATCTGAGCTTTCTATAAACACCATTTCTTTGTGATTCCTAGAATAGGGAACTGCATGGAAAATTTTTCCTTTATCATGAATCAATTTCAGCAAAAAGGTTAGATGTGTTTTAATTGCTGTGTCTTAACAGGGATGGTAAATGCTTCCTTTTAGTTGGTACGACTGGTCATAAAAAAAGAGTTGCAATTTCTTAACCCTTCTTATCTGCAAATTTTTAGGTAGGTTTGTGACGCATACAAAGCATCCAAGTGAAGGAAGACATAAATCAAAGAGGCAGATCTGAATCCACACATTCTACCATTCCAAAGGACTTTCAGGAAAGTGTTATTTGACCAATACTGTGGTTTTGCAGCAGAAACTTCAGTGGCAAAGTCTTATTCCTCCAAATATACATGCACACACACACTCATGCACTACACACTGAAATTCACTTCTGTCTGTGCACCTCTGTGATTGACTCCTGTAATTCATGAAAATTGTCCAAGACATACCTGGTTTATGGTTGTTTGATATAAAGCTTTAATTTGAATGCAGTAATCCTGAAAAGCAGCTTCTGTATTTTAACAAAAAGCTACATGAAACATCTTTCCTAAGGCTACCCAGGAATAGACTTCTCATGCCTTTATGTCCAATTTTCTGCAATCACTACTTTGCAGCTCTGCCTTTCCAAAAGCTAACAACTATCCTTTTTTTGGTTTCACTCTTCTTTAATAAAAGTATACAGACTGACATAGTGTAGCTTTCTCTTTCTCAGTGCTCACCTTCGAGTAATCTCAAAGAAAGAGGTGTTCAAACAGAAATGACTGAGCCAAAAAATTCTGGAACTTCAGAGATAGATAATAACTAGATACTGTCCCTGCATTTTTGACTTGCACCTTGGTAGCACTGAGAAGCAAACTGAGTAGCTTACCTCTGCCTCGTATTGCCAAGACAGCAGCCAAGCTAGCTAAGTTATTCTGTGTTCATGTAAATGCCTTGCTGAAAGAGGCCAAGTAAATTCAGGTAAATTGTCTGGGAAAAGTACCTGTTGGGCAGGGCAATGCACTCATCATTGGGAAGAAGTGGGTGTAGGGAGAAAAGTACATATTATTCTTCAACCCTCTTCCCCCTCTTCTCCTGCCTATCTCTACCTGGTGCAGCTGAGAAAATTGAACCAACACAGTGCTGATAGCAAGGCATCAATAAAACAGTCTGTCAATAAAACTGTGGTGAATTACTTCATAGTTCAGTAAGATAATCCCTAGTTCCCTGTGTAGATTAGATTTACTGGAATCTTTCATTTCTTGCTTGCTGATTTCTGTAGAATTATATAGAGTGGTGGGATTAGCTAAGAAGCAGTGTTCTCCTTTTGCTTCCCCTGAAATAAGTGTAGGATTCTTCCCTCCAAGGACCAGGACACTGCTTGCTTGACCTAACAATACAGGCAGCTTCCAAATTTTGGTTTAAAGTCCCTTCGGCCAGATCAAATATTTAACTCTGTGTTCATTTTTAAGACCACTGAAAATATTGCATGGCCCTTGGAGGATGCCTTGTGCCAATGTAGCCAGAAAGATCTAAACAAATTTTTTCATGCCAAATTTCTTCTTTTATTTGGATAAATAGGAGAGGGCTTCTAGGAACTTCAACAGAGGTAATGATTTTTTTCTGTTCTTAACTCACTAGGAGGTTATGGATATGGTGATTGAGTACCAGTGGTTGTGTGTTGATTAACTGTCAGGGCTTCAGAGCTTATACCATCTAACCTGGGAACCCAGCTTTATGCTCCATCCTCCACCAGCCCGGAGCCAGCCCCCACTACATCCCCAGTAGCACTACAGGCAGCAGTCAGCATCCACCAGGAGTTAGGTGGTGCTGGAGCAAGCCCAGGGATAGGTATGTTACAGGGAAACTCATACACTTGAAGGAAAATAGCTCACTCTACCACTCTGCAGGAAGGAGGCTGTCCTTTACCAGTCCTTCTGAAGACGTGCTAACTTCCTTAGTGCTGATCATGCTTCTTCCCAACATCAGGCACATTTTAAGTGAGGGTGTTTATAGGACTGGCATCCAGTACAACACAAATTCCCTGCTGTTGGTCTCCTCCACCTAACATCTATCTGAAATTTAATCCGCTCAGAAAAAGGAAAATTTGTCTTCAAAATCTGGAAGGGTCTTTTCATAGACAGGTCTATAAATAACAGTTACTTCAAGCTGGTACCTACATCATGTCACCTCTAAGCAGAAAAGAATGGGGAAGGAAATGACTCAGAGTAAGTGGTCAGTAATATTTGTTACTGAGTTGCCTTCCTCATTCTGTCGGTTATTGCTGCAGAAGGCCAGTGTTGATTTCTTCTTGTTGTTCCCAGTGCCAGTTAGGAAAGAAAATCCAATCCTAAGAGAGGAGTCATTCTTTTCCAGCAGACCTTTCCCTTCAGACAACAGCAATGACACACAGAGAACAGACAGTTCCCTAGTGAAAACAGGAAATCTTAGATGCAGCCCTTGTGTATTATGGTTTGATTTCTACCTTTGTATTGAGCTAAATAGGCATAACAAGGTGAATAGCATCTCCGCCTAATTAGTCTCTTTGGTACCATACATACAGAGGCAAGGCTTCTCAGATGATTCAACACATTGTTAATATTTTGCCCTACATTTAGGACACAAAACCAGAAATAAATTTTCTTAACTTTGATCAAATATTACTCTATTGACCAGCACAAGCTTGCATAACCAGATTTGTTTTAAGCACTCATTACAGAACCTTTTTGAAAGTTAAAATCACCAAAAACTTACTGCATTTCTAATTCCATTTAATTTCAAGTGTCTTAACCCAGCAAAACCTGCAACTTGTCTTGCTCTTTCCATCACTTTTTATGGAAGTTCTACTAGTGACTTCCTTTACAACATACTTCCTTCTCTGTTTTTTTATTAATTAAAATAGCATCATTAGAATACAGACAGGACAAGAGATGTGAAAGGCATAGAAAGTGTCCTTCCCTCTGTAAATAATAACTTTGAAGAATATATATCAAAATACATAAACAAGAAAGATGGTATAATATTGTATGGGAACTGTTGAATCACGGCCTGAACGGATTGATCACCTGAGGTGAGCACTGAGTCAGCCACAGGAGCACAGGAGAAGGCAATGCACCTGTGTGACTGGAAGGGGATGTAGTCTGGCTCCACCTCTCTCAGACCCCATTTAAGGGCTGACCACCACTGGGGAAGGATCTCTTTTTAGAGATCCCTCCTCTGTGGAGTTTCAAACAAGCCTGGACTGTCAGTGGCAGGGGAGCCTTTCCTTATTTACTGGTTTTCTTTATACCATCTGAATAAGTCATACAAAAATATACCATCCACCTTTGTTATTTTGTGTGGGTACTATTCATCTGGGGTATTCACCCTACAAATGTGTAAGTGGCATGGAGGTGCCTTCAGCCCCATCACAAGGCCCAAAGTTCATGTGTGCCCGGAAGTCATGGGCTCTGCATCACACAAAGTGTGTAAGAAATAGACAGAAATAAGAAGACAGAGGTGACCACTGGTTATAAAGAGTAGCATTCCAGAGTAACCTGCACTGAATTCCAGTTGTAAACTGTAAATAGAGGTAAGCACTGCCACATTCCTTCACTAGTGATGACATAGATGGTGCCTGCTTCTCTCAATATATTACCTGAAAAACACTTATTTTTGCAATAATTAGGAGCGTTTCTGAATGCTTTTTAAGAAAGTTTAAGAAACTGCCCTCAGTGCCAGTTTTAGATAATACAGCTGCTTGAATTTTTGTAAATCGGTTTCATGTTTCAGAAACTGTCCCTTCAACTACATCCTTTCCTCAAATCCAGTCCAGGGGAGTCACATTGTGAAGGTTGTATGGAACTTTCACAAACACATGGGTGTAGCCTTGTGTGGCTTATAATATACCTAAGTGAGATCCTTTTGTTGCTTTTATTTCTAATTGCCTCACTGATGTTACTGTGTACTAAGGAATATTATTTCAGGCAAGAGTAAGAGATATTTGTCAGCTGCTTCATGGCAGTGTACTCATGTAGTCACCCACTTCCTGGGAATCCTGCCTGGGTGTAGCTGATAGATTTTGCGATCAGCATGCTAATCTTGAAGATCTCAGACTATTTGCCCCCCTCTTCCTGTGCCTTTATCTGTCTCTTTCACAGGGTATATCCATAGCCAGAGTGGGTGCACAGCTACAAAACAGCTGTGTAATAAGAAATGGTGATCCATTCTGTAATGAACTGGTGCATTTAACTATTTGCTCTGGTTTGAATAAGGCATTGAATGGTGTATTAGACATGAAGGAAAGAAATTATGGCAGTTTAAAACAAAATCACACAATTCTACCTGTAGACAGATGAAAATCCCTGGACCAGATGGAGTGATGTTATACTGATGGGCTATACAAATGGTTTCTTCATGAATTATTGCTTGATGAATGCCCTCTTTTTGGGAGAGCTCTGAAGTTTTCTTTTGCAATTTTGTTCAGTTCAGAGTAGTTTTTTGGCAGCATAATAGCATAAATTCTGCTTTTTTGAATTTAGCTCTGCTGCATCATTATATTCCTCAAAGTTCAGCTTGTGAAATGTGACTTCTACTGGAAACAGAAGTAGATTTTTATCTTTTTTCACTTAATCAGAAATAATACAGAAACCCTACACTGGACTACAATTACTTGTAAGGTAATGATTGTTCTTTGACAAAATTGGCTCTATTAATGTATCCAGCAGAATAAGAATTTCATGCTTAAAGTACAGCATGCAAACTTGAAATCAGATGAAGAATGATACAGGAAAAAAAGAAAGATGAACAAAGCACAAGTATAGTGATTAGTTTGGCTAAAACTCCTGTTGTGGCTGTGGCTTATCCTGACAAGCCAGGACAGTAGTAGAGATACTAAAAATCATAAGAAATCTAAGAGCATTTTCATCCATGCTTGCTCTTTTTGTATGCATTCCCTATCACCAGGCTGCTTGCTTTATTGGATCCTCAAAAATCTAGGCTAGTTATTTGACCATTTGTTGTCTTTTTAAATCTATTCTTTTTGTCAGTAATCCTTCCAAGTGAACCCTTCTTTTTTATTTTTATTTTTTTCAAAAGTTTTGAGTGAATTAGGGTAGTCAAGTTGTGGCCATGCATGACTAATTACAGCGGAAGGAGAAAAATAAGTACACTTATTAACATTCTGCTCCCTTTGGAGAGACTAGGAAATTACTTTGGCAGCTCCAGATTTACTGACATCCTGCTGGCAGTTTATTGCCCATGTTTTCTGAATTGCAATCATTTTTGAAAAACATGGATAATCCTTGACTGTGGACTGGGAAGGTGAAAACAGAGCTCTGGGGATCCAACACTCGATGTTTCTTTAAAATGTTTTTTTTCATTGGGCCCCCTGTGGCCTTTCTCCTTAGCAGACTCAACCACCGCAGGCTTAATTACTCTCTCTGATATCATTGCAGCAGCCTCTGTTCAGGGCTCTGCACTCCTGAGGACTCCAGAAGAATGTGACGACAGTCACAGAGACCAAACATCGCGCAGTCTGGTCCTGATGTACAGGCTGCTCTGCCTCCCCGTGACACTGTAGTTACTCAGAGACAAGGCAACGTAGGCTCTGCAGTAAGTGTATGGAAACCATGAGATCTTTTGTTTGCTTGTAGTAAGACCTTAAGCATAAAATTTTTTCTTTAGTGTTCTGCCTTCTCTTTATCAGACTCAGTAGTTTTCTTTGTGCTGTGACAACTTACTGGATTGTTCTCACTTAAAGATCTAAGCTCACGAGATAACTGGAATGGAATTATTTTATTTTCTCTGCCCTCTCACTGGTAGTTTAAGCAAGTGTGAAGCTGCATTAAGTTTTTAACTACTTTGCTTTTTTTCTTCTCTCCCACAGATGGAGATTGTGCTTAGAGCATTTTATTTCAGCATGGGTTTGTGGTATATAGAAAATGAAAATGTTAGCTATGTAATTTAAGTTCTCAATTGCTTTGACAGAGAAAAAGGACAATGAAGGAAAATCTCACAAAGAAAGCAGCAAAAAAAGGAAAGGATGTGGCAATATGCTTACATATTTTTTTGCTACAAATGTAGTACAAAAGGATATCTAATCAAATTTCTCTGCTGAGAAGCTAAATTGGGAAGACAGCAGCATCTTTAGCAAGATCTGCCAGCAACACAGGTGAGACACCAAAAAGACAAGGTGTCATGTATTTCCTCACAGGATGATAGTCTCATTTTATTACGGGCCTACACACGCAATGGTTGATCAATTCACTTCTAAGAAAACTTTGAAAATTATTACTGCAGTACTCATAGTAGTTAGCAGTTAGTTTGGGAACCTTGAGCTTTAGTGCTGGCTGAGGCAACATCTCTCGAGAGAACCAGATTGCTGTTACAAACTTTGTAAAAACTTCTGTTATCAAACAGGAAATAATACAGGGGAAATCTACTAACAGTATGAAGTCACAATCAGGTACTGCCAAGGGGAATTAGGGAACAGGGAAGGAAAGGGATTGCATCCTTGAGTGTGTATTTAGGATGCAGTTTCCAGCTTTCAATTATTCCATGTAGGGTACTGGGGAGGGAGGCAAAAGAAGTTAAATAATTAAAGCATTCAATCAAACCTCAAGATTTCGTCACCTTTCTCTCCTTCTTCATTTTCTGTCTCACAGTTTTGTCATTGTTTGGGAGGAAAGAGATGACTTCAGATTTTTGAGCTCTTCAGAATTTGCAGTGACCTGAAGTGTGGTGTTTTGAGCTACAGTAAGGAATGTGGCTTGTTCAATTCCAGTCACATTAGTCTCTGTGCCATCTGTGCCTGTTTTGTTGTCCTTGATTCTCCTATGACAGCTACACTATGCTGTGGTGACAGCCTTACTTTACAAGCAAGAATCCTCTCTGTAGGCTGCTCCATAATCCCATGTTCATTGAGATAACTCCTGTGAGTCTAGAGACTTCACCATTGGGCCCTAAAATAGATGCACTGGGGTTGAAAAGCAGGGAACAGAATGTAACAGTAAGTTGCATCATTTCATTTACATCTTGTTCCAGTTTTTTCTTAACTTATTTTAAGAGCTTTACGTCAGACACAAAATCTGATCTAGATAGCTATATAGCAAAGGCAAGCAGAAAACAAATCTTAAGCAAGAAAACAGGCCATGAGGTAAGCTTGCAATACACAAGTGACATTCCATGTATCTGGATAATGAGAAGACTCTATGTATATTCTCATCAAAGTGGAAAAAGCATATGCTAATTCCTGGAACAATGTAAGAAAAGATCAAGTATATTAACTTTGAATAAAGTTTCTGAAGAATATTAAAGAGTATTTTATTAAGTATAATATTTTGTATACAACGGTCAGATATGAAAAACTGTCAACTTCATTTTTCTCTAATATTTAAAGAAAGTACAATCCTGACTACACTAACTGAGGAAGAATGTCAAGCTTCTTTAATAATTAAGAATTGTAATTATTAGTTAGTATCTTTGTTAACTTTTTTTTTGTGCCTGACTTTAAGTGTTTGTTTATGAAAAAAAGATCATGTATTAAACATATCTGTAGAAAGTCCACAAGGCTTTTCTACAGAGAGAATCAAGGAATGCAGGAAAAAATAAATAATAAAAAAAAACATTTTGAGAGATGATGTTGGTTAAGTAAACTCAGCCGTAAATATTTTAATTACTTAAGAGCCAGTTAAATCTGTCACATATTTAATTCTTGGATGGGAAATTTGGTACCTCTGTGCTAGGAAGTAGCATGTACCAAATCGAAGCCAAGCCAGAAGTCTATGTTAAAAAAAAATACTAATACATAGCACATAAATCATATGAACATGGAAAACTGTCAAAGTACTGTTTTTGAAAGAATAGTTGTAAATCACTAAGACATTCAGGATGCAAACTGACAGCCTGTAAGGGAACTACAATGATTTCCTTGATTTTGTTCAGCTCAATGAATTGCTTTGTTTCTTAGACTACACATTTGAAAATGAAAATAGTTTATCAGTGACAATGATGTTATTAATATAAAGAATATTATCTGGGCTTTCAGGGAAGTAGAAATTAGAATTTGAAAGTGAGTGGAAATTGCCGCAGTCTGTAGTTGGTTGTATATAACAGAGGTGGAGAGTCACAAATGCCTCTGAAAAATATCACGCTAAAAATATGTCTGTTACTAGTTTTAACAGACATAGCAATCAGTGTATTCTGCCTCCAAATTAAGATGGAAGGGAAGAAATGTATGCCTCTGCATATGTTCATGGTTCACCCACACCATGAAAAGTGAAATGTTGGTCTCTTTGCTTTCCCATACAGTATTAGACAAGGAAAAGGTTCAGAGATGTCCAAAGAGGATAGAATCATAGAATCACCAAGGTTGGAAAAGATCTCCAAGGTCATCTAGTCCAATTGCCTAGTAAACCATGTCCCTAAGTACAGCATCTAAATGTTTCTTGAACATTTCCAGTGACAGTGACTCTACCACCTATCTGGGCAACCCATTCTAGTGCCTGACCACTCTTTCAGGGAATAAATTTTTCTTAATATCCAACTTGAACCTCCCCTGGCACAACTTGAGGCCTTTCCATCTGGTCCCATTGCTAGTTACAAGGGAGAAGAGGTTGACACCCACCTTGCCACAACTTCCCGTCAGGTAGCTGGAGAGAGCGTTAAGGTCTCCCCTGAGCCTCTTCTTTTCCAAATTAAACAATCCCAGTTCCCTCAGCTGCTCCTCATCAGACCCATGGTCCAGACCCCTCACCAGCTTCACGGCCCTTCTCTGGACACACTCCAGGGCCTCAGTGTGCAGAGCTCAAAACTAAACACAATACTCAAGGTGCGGCCTCATCAGAGCTGAATGCAAGGGGAAAATCACCTCCCTAGTCCTTCTAGCAACATTATTTCTTATATAAGCCAGGATGCCATTGGCCACCTGAGCACACTGATGGTTCATGTTCAGCCAACCAGTGACCAAGAGCCCCACATCCATTTCTTCAATACTGCCTTCCAGTCACTCTGCCCCAAGCCTGTAGCACTGCCTAGCATAGTTGCGGCTAAAGTGCAGGACCCAGCACCTGGTCTTGTTAAACTTAATCCTACTGGCTTCAGCCTAATAATCCAGCCTGTCCACATTCCCCTGTAAGGCCTTCCTACTCTCAGGCAAATCTACACATCCTTTGAACTTGGTGTCATCTCCAAACTTGCTGAGGGTACATTCAATATCCAAGTTGAGGTTGTCAATAAAGATATTAAACAGTCCCAATACTGAGCCCTGGGAAACACTAATTGGATTTAACTCCATTCACCACCACTCTCTGGGCCTGGGCCTCCAGCCAGTTCTTTACACAGCAAAGAGTGTGCCTGTCCAAGCCGTAGGCTGCCAGCTTTTCCAGGAGAATACTTGTGGAGTATACTGCCAAAGCCTTTGCTGAAGTCTAAGTAGACTACATCAACAGCCATTGCCTCATCTACCAGGCAGGTCACTCAAACATAGGAAGAGATCAGGTTGGTTAAGCAAGACCTGCCTTTCATAAACCCATGATGACTGGGCCTGATCCCCTGGTTGCTGTGCACATGCAATGTGATCTCACTCAAGATGAACTGTTCCATAACCTTCCCTGGCACACTGAGGTCAGTCTGACAGGCCTGCAGTTCCCCAGATCCTCCTTACAACTCTTTCTGTAGATGGGAGTCACGCTGGCAAGACTCCAGTACTCTGGGACCTCTCTGGTTGACCAGGAACACTTACAGATGGTGGAAAGTGGCTTGGCAATCACCTCTGCCAGCTCCCTCAGTTAGACCCCATCTGGCCCCAAGGACAGTCCAGGTGAAGTAGTAGGTCTGTAACTGTTTCCACCTGAATCACGGGGCTATTACTCTGCTCCCCACCCAGACTTCCAGGTCAGGATGTAGAGTACTTCAAGGATAATTGGTTTGCCTCTTAAAGACAGATGTAAAGAAGGCATTGAGAACCTCAGCCTTTTCCTTATCCTCAGTAGTCACATTCCCTGCCATATTCAGTAAAAGATAAAGATTCTCCTTAGCCTTCCTCCTGTTGTTCATATATTTGTAAAAATATTTGTTTTCTTTGGCCAGACTGGCTGGTGGCCAGGTTGAGTTCAAGCTTGGCTTTTGCCTTTCTAATTTTCTCCCTGCATATCGTAACAACTTCTTTGTACTCTCCACGAGTTGCCTGCCCCTTCTTCCACAGGAGATAAAAACTCTCTTTTTCTCACAGAGCCTCAGAAATAGTTCCCTGTTCATCCACGCCAGTCTTCCCTGCCAACTCATCTTATGGCACAGGGAGACAGTCTGCTCCTGTGCCTCTAAGACATACTTCTTGAGGAATGTCCAGCCATCTGGACCCATTTACCTTTGAAGGACTGACTCCCAAAGGACCCTCACTACCAGTGTCCTGTATGGTTCAAAGTTCACCCCCTGATAGCCCAAGGTCTGCTGGCCCCTCTCCTGACTTCAAGACTTGAGAACTCTACCACATGGTTGCTCCGCTCAAGACAGCTGCTGACCTCCACATCTCCCACCAGTCCTTCTCTGTTTGTGAACAGCAGTTCTAGTAGATCACTGCCCTTGGTAGGCTGTCTTACCACCTGCATCAGGAAGTTATCTTTCACAAACTCCAGAAACCTCTTAGACTACTTCTTCTGTGCTGTGTTATATTTCCAAAATACATATGGGAAGCCAAAGTCCCCCATGAGAAAAAGGGCAGGCGGTTGCACAACTCCTGCCAGCTGCTCATAGAATGCCTCATTTGTTTCATCTTGGTTAGGTGGTCTATAACAGACCCCTACGTACTTCATCTGAGCTATTTGCCTCATCCCCAACCCTGTCATTGTTCCCTCAGGCTCATCTCTTGTGAGCCTCCTTTCATCCCTTTCCCTCTTCATACCTAGTTTTCTGTCCTCTCAGTATCCCTCACTGACACTGAAAGGATAGAGGAAAACACCATCTGTATTCCTGCTTCATCACCTAATTGCCCCAATGCCCTGAAGTCTGTTTAGATAGCCTTTAGGCTATCAAAGGATAGTAATCAGACGGTTGAACCAGACCAGGAAGTTTCTTAGTAATGTCGCTGGTCCAGGTTCAAGGGAGGCAGCACACTTCCTTATGGGTAGGGTCCCCTGTTCTCCTCAGAAGGGAGTCATCCACAGCACTTACCCTTCTTTCCTACTTTGGCACAGGCGGTCTTGAGGTGTGGAGTCAACTGCCCCACTCTAGTCAACCTCCTGGCTGGACTGTCCACCACATCTTCACTCATCTCTCCCTCAAGTTCCAGAACCTCAAACCTATTATGTAGAGGCACCTGGGCAATCAAGGTAGTTAGGGGTGGGGTTTGCCTGTGACATCGAGTTGAGACCTGTTTCCACCTCTCCTCTCATCGTAAATCCCCCTCCTCTGCTAAACGGTGGCAGTGCAGGGAGTCCACCACTATTTGTAGGCTATAACCCTGGAGCCTTTCTCGCAGGTGCAGCATGGAGTTACTCCACCAATCTATCTCCTGCTCACACTCCATGATGCTCCTTAACCTCTCCACCTCCTCCTTGAGTTCTGCCATAATACTGAGCAGATCACCCACCTGCTCACAGCTCATTTAAGTGGTAACCCTGCCGCCCTTCACTGGTAGCAACAGGCTCAGGCAATCCCTGCAGCCAGAGGCTTGAACAGCTGCATTTTTGGTCTGGTACTGTGTCTGAGTTGTCACGTTCTTTTTTGCCAGAGCATTATGCCTAGTGGAAACCACGGCCAGATTTGTTGTCTAGGAGGTAGACGATAGATGAGCTGGACTCCCAGGTTAGAAGGAATATTCTGATCACCTGCTCCAACACCCTGCACAAGCTGCCCACCCTACACCCTATTTTCCCAACCTGTTCACTGTACTCCCTGGGAGCTGGCTTTATACACATAGGAGTGTTCAAATGCAGACGAGAAAAAGTACAGAACAGCTTCAAGATGAAAACTCTCTACTTTGTAATAAAGACAAAATGTGATATAAAAACAGAGCAGCACTGACAGAATGGACATGGTCCAACAGTTCACTGTCTATGCTGATACCAAACCTGTCAGTGATAACAAGGCACTGTCAGGAACAGGTCCAGTATAAGCAGAAGGAGGCAGTTTTCACAAAACAGGCTGCAGAACTCCCTGCTGACATGTGCTGGGAATGCAAGACACAGGGTTTTAAGAGGAGACCACAAGCACTTGGAGGAGCAATCCACTGGACTTAGTGCGCAGACAGACCACATCACGCCCAGGATAGATGGAGAGTGGGAGGGTTTTAAAGGAAATCTAATATGAATTTATTCTATTCTTTTTCCCTAGATGTCTGCTCACAATCACTGGGAAGAATCACCACCTAGACCTAGATAGAGCCTGAGTCTGATCCAGTACAGAAGTTCCTATGTTGTTATGACTTTTTAAACACTGATGAGTTCTCTAAGTATGGAGCCTGATCTAGCAAAACAGTGAGGTGATGAATGCTACTCACACAAATAATCTTAGAATCATAGAATCACAGAATCACAGGGGTTGGAAGGGACTTCAAGAGATCATTGAGTCCAACCCCCGGAATCTTAAGGAATCTGAAGCAACCAGTTTCACTGTTACTCAGTTCTTAAGAGTTTCCAGGCCCAAGGTCTTCTTAGTTGTTAAATCCAATCGTGAAACACAGTATATGAAGTACAACCATACATGCCCTCTAAGATTGCATTCTGTCAATTAAGAAACTACCTTTCATTCTATGTCCCAGCATATTCATAGAAACATAGAATCAGTCACCAAGGCTGGAAAAGACCTACAAGGTCATCCAGTCCAACTGTCCACCTAGCACCAATAGTTCTCTCTAAACCATGTTCCTCAACGCAATGTCTAAATGTTCCTTGAACACCTGCAGGGTCAGTGACTCCACCACCTCTCTGGGCAGCCCATTCCAGCACCTGACCACTCTTTCGGAGAAGTATTTCCTAACATCCATCCTGAATCTCCCCTGGCACAACTTCAGGCCATTCCCTCTAGTCCTATCACTAGTTACACGAGAGAAGAGGCCAACCCCCAACTCACCACAACTTCCCTTCAGGTAGTTATAGAAAGCAATAATGTTACCCCTGAACCTCCTCTTCTCCAGACTGAGCAATCCCAGCTCCCTCAGCCTCTTTTCATAAAGTCTGTGCTTCAGACCCCTCACCAGCTCAGCTGCCCTTCTTTTGAGTATTATTTTGTAAGTATTTTATTCATTACTCTGCCCCACAGAAATCAAGCAACTGAATGGCACATTCAGAAGGTGTGAAATCTTGTCAAAATTGTATGATAGTGTGCTAACTATCTTAAAGGATTTTTTTCTCCATTTTGAACAATAAAAGATATGTTTTTGCTATTTAGGCATATAGGGGAGTTATAAGTAAAAATATGGATTAGAAACTATCAAAAGTAGCTAACAAAAGTATTACAGACACTGGGATATCTGTCTGAATGTTTCTGCTTGATCTGCATTTTGTTTACGTAGTTCAACATTATTTCTTGATCAATCTTAAAAGCTTTAGTATTTTTTTGCTTCTTAAAATACAGCTGGTTTCTACTGTACAGAAAAATAGTAAAAAGGCAAGAAAGGAAAATCAGAATTGATCCCTAAATTGCATTGATTGTCTAGTTGCAAGCTAAGTGTAAAGTCTCCTGTAAATTAAACATGTATAGATTATTTCTGATGCTGAGAAGGACTTTTCACAGTGAGGGAAAAGGATAAATTTTCCAAGAGATATCTGCAGCATGACTGATATAGCAATTGGTATTTGTTACACCAACTGACTTCAGAAGAAGTAATTGATGTCAAATCTCACATAAATGTCCATTCACAGACATGACTCCCCTCTTTTGAATTACAATAATGAGAACATTATATTGTTTTGGTTTGCTACAGACCTTCCTAAGAATTTATTTTTTAAGGCTTCAGAAATTCAGTGGAATTTGACAAGCAGTATTTAGGCTTTTGTGTTTGCCTTTAATTGCTGCTCACTGGGGTGTACCTTCATTTCACAGCTAGAATGAGCTGAGCAGAGGGCGCAGAACCTCACACTGCTTGTTGTGGCATGTAGGACTGGGACTTCATGCAGCATGCAGAAGTACACAGTTAGAGGGAAAATTTTTGTTTCAAAATGCTTACTGAATTCATCACCTGGGCAACTCTATGAAATTCTTCTACACAGTGAATAGGTTCTTATGCCTCTAAATGAAGAGCTAACTTCACAAATACACACAAATATAAGTTATTGAGCAACCATTGCTGTTTATAACTACTAAGTTGTGTCACAGTTTTGGTGAAAACTGTGTATTTCCGTTAAATCTGTCCGGTTCATTTGCAGAAGAAATGCACAGTTGTTTGTACACCGTTTCTGCCATGGTTCACTTCACAATGAGCTTTTGGCTGTTGCTTTCTTTAAGTGTGCAGAACTTCAAAGGATGTGGGTATGCCAACTTCAGCCACAACAGAGTGATCCCATTGCAACTGAAAGGAACTTCCACATGGATAGTAATGTAAATATATATATATAGATACACACNAGCTGCATTTTTGGTCTGGTACTGTGTCTGAGTTGTCACGTTCTTTTTTGCCAGAGCATTATGCCTAGTGGAAACCACGGCCAGATTTGTTGTCTAGGAGGTAGACGATAGATGAGCTGGACTCCCAGGTTAGAAGGAATATTCTGATCACCTGCTCCAACACCCTGCACAAGCTGCCCACCCTACACCCTATTTTCCCAACCTGTTCACTGTACTCCCTGGGAGCTGGCTTTATACACATAGGAGTGTTCAAATGCAGACGAGAAAAAGTACAGAACAGCTTCAAGATGAAAACTCTCTACTTTGTAATAAAGACAAAATGTGATATAAAAACAGAGCAGCACTGACAGAATGGACATGGTCCAACAGTTCACTGTCTATGCTGATACCAAACCTGTCAGTGATAACAAGGCACTGTCAGGAACAGGTCCAGTATAAGCAGAAGGAGGCAGTTTTCACAAAACAGGCTGCAGAACTCCCTGCTGACATGTGCTGGGAATGCAAGACACAGGGTTTTAAGAGGAGACCACAAGCACTTGGAGGAGCAATCCACTGGACTTAGTGCGCAGACAGACCACATCACGCCCAGGATAGATGGAGAGTGGGAGGGTTTTAAAGGAAATCTAATATGAATTTATTCTATTCTTTTTCCCTAGATGTCTGCTCACAATCACTGGGAAGAATCACCACCTAGACCTAGATAGAGCCTGAGTCTGATCCAGTACAGAAGTTCCTATGTTGTTATGACTTTTTAAACACTGATGAGTTCTCTAAGTATGGAGCCTGATCTAGCAAAACAGTGAGGTGATGAATGCTACTCACACAAATAATCTTAGAATCATAGAATCACAGAATCACAGGGGTTGGAAGGGACTTCAAGAGATCATTGAGTCCAACCCCCGGAATCTTAAGGAATCTGAAGCAACCAGTTTCACTGTTACTCAGTTCTTAAGAGTTTCCAGGCCCAAGGTCTTCTTAGTTGTTAAATCCAATCGTGAAACACAGTATATGAAGTACAACCATACATGCCCTCTAAGATTGCATTCTGTCAATTAAGAAACTACCTTTCATTCTATGTCCCAGCATATTCATAGAAACATAGAATCAGTCACCAAGGCTGGAAAAGACCTACAAGGTCATCCAGTCCAACTGTCCACCTAGCACCAATAGTTCTCTCTAAACCATGTTCCTCAACGCAATGTCTAAATGTTCCTTGAACACCTGCAGGGTCAGTGACTCCACCACCTCTCTGGGCAGCCCATTCCAGCACCTGACCACTCTTTCGGAGAAGTATTTCCTAACATCCATCCTGAATCTCCCCTGGCACAACTTCAGGCCATTCCCTCTAGTCCTATCACTAGTTACACGAGAGAAGAGGCCAACCCCCAACTCACCACAACTTCCCTTCAGGTAGTTATAGAAAGCAATAATGTTACCCCTGAACCTCCTCTTCTCCAGACTGAGCAATCCCAGCTCCCTCAGCCTCTTTTCATAAAGTCTGTGCTTCAGACCCCTCACCAGCTCAGCTGCCCTTCTTTTGAGTATTATTTTGTAAGTATTTTATTCATTACTCTGCCCCACAGAAATCAAGCAACTGAATGGCACATTCAGAAGGTGTGAAATCTTGTCAAAATTGTATGATAGTGTGCTAACTATCTTAAAGGATTTTTTTCTCCATTTTGAACAATAAAAGATATGTTTTTGCTATTTAGGCATATAGGGGAGTTATAAGTAAAAATATGGATTAGAAACTATCAAAAGTAGCTAACAAAAGTATTACAGACACTGGGATATCTGTCTGAATGTTTCTGCTTGATCTGCATTTTGTTTACGTAGTTCAACATTATTTCTTGATCAATCTTAAAAGCTTTAGTATTTTTTTGCTTCTTAAAATACAGCTGGTTTCTACTGTACAGAAAAATAGTAAAAAGGCAAGAAAGGAAAATCAGAATTGATCCCTAAATTGCATTGATTGTCTAGTTGCAAGCTAAGTGTAAAGTCTCCTGTAAATTAAACATGTATAGATTATTTCTGATGCTGAGAAGGACTTTTCACAGTGAGGGAAAAGGATAAATTTTCCAAGAGATATCTGCAGCATGACTGATATAGCAATTGGTATTTGTTACACCAACTGACTTCAGAAGAAGTAATTGATGTCAAATCTCACATAAATGTCCATTCACAGACATGACTCCCCTCTTTTGAATTACAATAATGAGAACATTATATTGTTTTGGTTTGCTACAGACCTTCCTAAGAATTTATTTTTTAAGGCTTCAGAAATTCAGTGGAATTTGACAAGCAGTATTTAGGCTTTTGTGTTTGCCTTTAATTGCTGCTCACTGGGGTGTACCTTCATTTCACAGCTAGAATGAGCTGAGCAGAGGGCGCAGAACCTCACACTGCTTGTTGTGGCATGTAGGACTGGGACTTCATGCAGCATGCAGAAGTACACAGTTAGAGGGAAAATTTTTGTTTCAAAATGCTTACTGAATTCATCACCTGGGCAACTCTATGAAATTCTTCTACACAGTGAATAGGTTCTTATGCCTCTAAATGAAGAGCTAACTTCACAAATACACACAAATATAAGTTATTGAGCAACCATTGCTGTTTATAACTACTAAGTTGTGTCACAGTTTTGGTGAAAACTGTGTATTTCCGTTAAATCTGTCCGGTTCATTTGCAGAAGAAATGCACAGTTGTTTGTGCACCGTTTCTGCCATGGTTCACTTCACAATGAGCTTTTGGCTGTTGCTTTCTTTAAGTGTGCAGAACTTCAAAGGATGTGGGTATGCCAACTTCAGCCACAACAGAGTGATCCCATTGCAACTGAAAGGAACTTCCACATGGATAGTAATGTAAATATATATATATAGATACACACACATACAATTAGAAAATTAAAATAAACCATGTCTGTTTTGCAATGGAAAATCCAGTAACAAAAATGTTTCACAGATAGGTAAAAATAGAAACATGAAATACTTTGTTTTTCCATCAGTCCCTTAAGTACCAAGTAGTGCTATTGTTACAGTGGTGCTTCTAATTTTAATTGTGCTATTTAGAAAAACTCACAACGTTGACTTATGAGGAAAGTTATAAAGGAATAACGAGGAAAACTGATTTTGTAAATAGGCGTGTATCATTTGTCCAAAATAACTGACCAGTTTTTACATGCCAGTAATTTCTGTAGTTCTAGGAACCATTTCTTTTCCTTTCCTCTCCCGAAAATAATTAAACAAACAGAAGCTCGCCCCACTTCCCCTCTCACACACCCATACACAGGACCAGCAAAACTCAGTAATTTTCCACTGGTACAACAGTCCCTCAGTGCCTGCCATCTGCTGTGCTGGCAGGACCCACAGGAGGAGCAGCAGCGTCGAGTCAGGAACTGTAACGTCACCCTGTGAATATTCATTCCATTTTCATTGTCACAGCTGCTCCTTATTGTCTGTGGGACTGACCTTGCGTCGGTCCATTCCTCCCCCTCACTGCTCCCCTCTGCCTGCTTTAGAAGAAGGGAGCGGTCAGTAGAGAGATACTGAAATCAAACTCCCAAACACCAGAATTTCCTCTTGAAATTGACCCCCATTCCTGCTGGCATGACTGTAGTTCTTCCACCTCCTCTCACTGTTCTTATTTATAAAGACTTTTGCTCTGGGAAGAGTGCTTTTGGAAAGCACAGCTTTCCTAGATCTGTAATCAGTTCATTTTCAATTTACTGATCCTAACTTGTAGTGTTTTTTCCACTCTTGCTAATTCTTTTTATGGGCCATATGCCTGAGCTTTCAACCCTGTGACGGGACAAATGGGAGGACACAATTTCATTACCATGATCTCCAAATGTGGAAGACTGGCTATCACAATGGGAAAGCACTCTGTGGAAAGCACTCCTGCATTGCATCCAAATTAAAACGTGATAATTTTAGGCTTCTGTTATTTCAAACCTACCAAATCGAATGCTTCAGGAAGCCGATCCCAGCAGCACACCCAAAGTGTCCAGGTAGGGCCTGTGGTGAATTTTGTGGCTCAGCCTGAAGTCAAAGGGAGCATGCAGATGTGCTCCCAGAGCCACGTTCCTAGCTGCGAAGGTGTCTGAGCAAGCAGCCTGCTTTAGTGCACAGAGTTAACACCCTGTTGTCTCTGTTTAGAGACTAATGAGTTGAAATACGTTAAATGTGGCTGCCAAATAAGTCTACTTCATGTACAGCCATTCTCAAATGATATTACTAACATCCACGCATTGTGAGAGAAGCTGTGTTTTGATTGATTTTGATTCCTCTCATCTGAGCTGAGATTTGCCTTCCACACAGCTGATTTTACCTGCAGCACAGGGTAGCAGTTTCTCTGTGCTGCTGCTTCTTTTCACTACCTGCTAGGAATAAACCCTAAGCAGGGCTTACTTCAGTTCCAGCTACGGTGACATCCCTGTTCTCACACCTTGGCGGCGGAACAAAAGTGAACAAAAGCAAAGGGCCCCCGTAAGCACAGCATCTCCAGCCAATCCTACTATCTTCCGTGCGTGGGTACTGCCCCACAAGGTGACCAGCGCTCTGCTGTCCCATCTCCTCATACCCACCGCCCCTTGGGGGACCCTGCGGCGCCTCACAGGGGCGCAGCCCGAAGCAAAGAGCCGGGGGCAGAAACGGGGCCACCGCGCTCCGCTGCCCCGAAGGAACAGGGACGGCGGCCCCGCCACGGCACACCTGCCCGGGGCTGTGCGGGGCCCCGTGGCCGCGGCCAATCGCGGCTCGGTTCGGCGGCGCCGGGCTCTCGCGAGAGCCGCCGAGTAAACATCCATCCCTCCGCCGAGGCCCTCCCGCCGCCCTCCTCCTGCCATTAGCGCGGAGGAGGGGGCCGTGCCCGCACAGCGGCGGCAGCGGGCGGCGAGTGAGGAGTCGGCGGGCGGGCAGCGCGCAGAGGTGAGTGCCGCGAGCACTCAAGGCTCCCCACCGCCCAGCTCTGGAGCGGGGCGAGGTGAGACCCTGCCGGCGGCGGCGGCGGCTGGATGGCTTCCTCCCCCCCGCCATCGTCGTAACGCCGGCGGGAGGACGACTCCGCTGGCGGAGGTGGCTGCGTGCTGTGGGGCCGGGCCGTGGGGCTGCTTTGGGGCGGGAGGCTGCCTTGCCCTCTTTAGCAGCGGGCAGATATGTAAAAGGATGCGTTTGTCTCTGTCATAACGCTGAGCGAACGGTGGTAGCCGACCCCCAGTAGTTTTGCTCACTCCGGTGTATGAGTGCAAAGCCTGGTTCTGTACCCTCTATGTGGGAGTTTTGAATGGGGCCTGTGACGGAGCGTTTCTGCGCGTCCTACCAGAGCCAGGGCGATCTGCAGTGACTTAGGTAAAAGTTAAGCGCGGAGAAGCGTGATATGTCTCCCGCTGCTCGTTTCTGGTTTGTTTGCTTGTTTTGACTCGATGTTTTGGGTTGGGATAACAGAGCTCACGTGCTGCTAACAGGGTGCCTCGCTGCTGCTGCGTGCCTGATTTCCTGTTGCAAGATCCAGAGCAGATAAAGAGCCTTACTACGGCCCCTGGGTGAGCACCAGCGCTGGAGGCTGGCTTGAACGAAAGGCACAGTGCGTTTCTCCTTAGATAACCGTTGGGGTATGCTCGTGTTGTTTGCCTCTTAGTTGCTGTAGAACAGTGAAGTTTGCTCTGAGGACCACAGGTGTTGGCCTGTGCCGTACACGCCCGTTCAGTGTTTGATGAGTTTTCCTGAGTTGCTTGAAGTTGACAGCTCTTGTTTATGGGTGGATATAACACTAAGAAACCTCGCTGCTTTGTGCGCTGAAAAACAAACAGAAATCTTGAAAATCGCTTTTACTCAGTTGCTTACTCTTTAGGAGTGTGGGTGAAACAGCATCAGTCTGAATGTTACTTTGGAGCAGTTAGCTGCAGTGCTTACAAACAAGCCGATGTGCTGGGAGTCCTCCAGGTGACAGGCTGCGATCATACTCTATAGATGAAAGTTATGCACTCACAGAATGGTTTGGGTTGTAAGGGACCTCAAGCCCACCCCATTGCACCCCCACCGTGGGCAGGGCTGTCACTCAGCAGATCAGGCTGCCAGGGTCCCATCCAACCTGGCCTTGACATCACTGTCCCTACTGTAATTAATGCAATTGAATGCTGGATATCTTTAACTTTTTTTATTATTTTATCATTTGAACTACATGCTGTGGTTCAGGTTCTCTCCTGAGTTCTTTAGTGTCCACAAGGAGTTTAGTCACTGCTTGAGGAACACTGTCTTAGCCTGCTGTCCCTGAGCAGGCAGTGGGTTGGTAATGCTTTTAAACCTTGTCATCCCCCTCTAAACTCAATTTTCACTCA
The DNA here is from genome assembly GCA_013399175.1 of Odontophorus gujanensis. Taxonomy (NCBI): domain Eukaryota; kingdom Metazoa; phylum Chordata; class Aves; order Galliformes; family Odontophoridae; genus Odontophorus; species Odontophorus gujanensis. The sequence goes on from VXAB01012431.1 coordinate 65,359, forward strand.
GTCCCCATTTATTCTAATAAAAATCCTCTGCCACCAGAAGGATGGAGCAGGAGATCAGCTAAAATGTAGTCAATTGATAAACTTTGGTATTTGTATTGTCAGAAGAGCTGCAGGGTAGGCATGTGAATTACAATGGAAGGAATTGCTTCTCTGAATGCTGTATTCATCAGTACAAAGACTTAAGCTAATGTTATATGACAAATGGTTTGCTTTTAGTCCCCCAGAAAGAGGCTTTATGTGTCTTAGATAATGACCATGGACATAAATCAAGCATAGTATTGTCCACATAATCGTGTAATCTTCTGTTGTTTCCAGCTCATTTCAACGTATAGCTTCACTTAGGGCAGACAGGCCAGCATTAGTGATTATATTGCTATAGCATAAACATGTGGCTTTGGTAAATAACTGAGTCTTAATTCTTTGAGTGGATTGATACAGGTTTTATTTATTTATTTATTTATTTATTTATTTTATTTTTTAAGTCCAATGGCTAAATAACAATCACAAACACTTCTTTTTGTTGTATAAACAGTGAGGGTAACCGAATCTCACCCTGTGGGGTGTGAATTCAGGAAGGAGTTACTTTGTGCATGGTGTGAATCAATTGTGGTAAAATGTATGCTAGGTGAGGGCTCCTTTCTAGAAGAATCAACAAGTAGCCCTTCCAAATGCAGAAGAGTAGACTGGATTGTTTGACTGGTACAAAAAGTCCTGCAGTTCTGTAGTCTGATACTATAGATGAAATTTTGGCAGTGTCACTGCTCCTGCATCTGCATAGGGCAACAACAGAACAGTTTTCTCTTTGACATCAGTGAAACCAAAACGGGGACTAATGGGACAAATAAATGTATTGGGAAGAGCTTACTTTCCTTGCCACAGATAATTTGATGAGCATGGAGATCATTAAGACAGGCAATTCTCATAGTAAGTACTGTCCTTTACTTGTGAAACTGGGTCATTTTGTGAAGCTTGCATTAACATTTCACCTAATACTTTATGTTCAGGTTAAAAAAAAAAAGTAAATGAAACACCAAACTGGGAAAGTATTAATCAATACATCAGTCATGTGATTTTCTGATTTCTTGGTGACTCTGCTGTATGTGTGTATGTGTATATATATATATATAGCTGGTATACCTACAAACAAACTTGCATTTAGCTGAAATAGAGTTTAATATGAATTGTAGCTGAGTAGAGTATGATTGAGAAAGAAGACATCTAGAACTTTAATATAATACATTTTCTTTAGGAGATTGCTTATAGAAGATTGTGATTGTCAAAGGGATAGTTGGCTGATGTAAAATGGTAGCCAATGGGATTTCACAGCAGCAAAAAATTCTAAAAGATATTTTCTTGTCTGCAGGAGAGATTTTTATTTTTTTTTCCCTACCAGCTAGCCAGCTTGCAGATTACCTTTCCCCAGAAGCACTTTACATTTGCCAAAGTAGCCAGGTAAAAATAGTAGCCTGTGGTACAATATTATCAGGCTTCTTTTGTGTTGCTCTCTATGATGGAAAAAAAAGTTAATCACAGTCATTTCTCAAATTTTATTTTGTTTTATTTTTATTTTTTAAACAAGGGGTAGTTGCATAATGTGTTCCCTGCCTTTCCCTCTCACTAGTGCCTTACAAGGGAGGTGACTGGAACACCAGCCAAATATCAACCTGATGATGAAAGGATTGTTCCACTTAAATTGTTACTAATTTTTAGCATGTGGAAGGGGCAGTTTACATTAATAACTTCACAGATAAAAGCATTGCACTGTATTGTTTTAAGGCAGCAGTTGTTTCTTGAAGTTAAAGATAACTAGATTCTTCTGTTCTGCGGTATTCAGCATTTGGCAGAGCAGGAAAGGAGGACAAATTCAATCACAAGTTACAAATTTAATGGGAGTACCTGTTTTTACAAAGTACATAAATTGAATCCAGAGAACAAAGTCGTGTTTAACAATGATTAAAATTACGATTTAACAAGTCCTAACATCTGGAACTATAAGAGAACTCTGCTCTGCTTTAGAGCTTCTCTGTGGGATGCTAGGCAATCATGTAGCAATGAAAGACGTGTCTGCAGCTGAAGGGCGTTCCTATTTAGTGGAGTAATTGGTGAGCAGGTATTTGTGTAGCAAATGCAGTGAGACTTAGTTTCTAAGTAAAACATGCTCATGATGAAGCTTGTGACATGGTACCTCTTGGAAGGTGTCTCAGTGAATTCTGACTTCCAGAATTAACTGAAAGAAAGGATTTTTATCACTGCTGGTGGGATTAATGTTCCTCTTTGTGGCTGGATTTCATCGGTCCAGTGCAGTGGTGAAGTACTCTGGTTCAGCAGGCTGATATTCTTCATGACCAACCTGCTATATTTCACTTCTGTAAATTGAAAGCTTTGCTGTGCTAAAGGAAAATTCTCTTGCTGAATTTTGCCATCTGCCTATGGTTTAAAATAATCTGGTTCATTTACTGAAGTTACAGTGTGGATCTTGGTTTCTGCAAACCCTGTAGGGAAAGGCATCGTGCCCTATCTTGACCTGTTTATCTTCTCATTTAATGGGAGAGTTCATATAAAATATGTATTACATGAGCATCTTGGCTCATTTGTGTTCTGGATTTGGTGACTTCACTGCTTGGTTGTAAAGGTAGCAACTAAAAACTTAAAGTAAAATCAATAATAATTACTTTTAAAGAGACTTATTTTAAGAACAGTCGGAATTATGTCCTATAAATTGTTTATGCTTTGAATTATTCCCGAGAGAAAACGAGACTGAAATCAGAGAAAATGACACAAAGATGAGCAAAAATCTATGGAGTGGATACTGTTTCTTTGAATTATTTGCAAAGCACGAAATGCAAAATAGGGCTATTACATCAAACAGATACAGTGATGAGACGACCAGGAAATCTTTGTGGATTATATAAAAATGTGTATGTCGTGTAAAGCATGAGTATGATTGACCTTTAGTATCTGTTTAGAGAAGATGAGTGTGAAACTGAAGTCACCTGAAGGTCCCCATGGTATTCTTCAGTTGAATCTGTCTGCTACGGCTGTTGCTGTGGTTGAGTTGTGCAAGTCGTGGTGTGGTTACATAGCAACAGAAGTTGAGGCTGTGGTTCTCAAGTTCAGTAAGCAGCTGTCTGTTGCCAGCCCACAATGTGCTCTGAGACCATTGTGTGCCTTGATTTAAAGAAAAAAAAAATAGAAACCCCAAATTTCCTGTCTCACTGACCATCCAAATGCAGCTAATAGTGACTGTGGACCACAGTTTAGAAATATCAGATTTATGATGATCAGTGAGAAGTGTGATTATCTGGTAGACTGACTGAACTTGAGAGGTTGTGCTTTCTCTTTTGTCATTATACTCCTGTACAACATGTACTTTAATATGAGCTCTTGAGGGGAAATGGCAGTACTATAGTTAGGAATAGTTTATCTCAGAAGGAAAAAAGGTAGCTTGATTGGAGGGAGAGAGAGAGAAAGATCTGGAAACACAAAACTGGTTGGTTTGGATTGGAAGATGAAGGGGAAGTAGTGAAGAAGATTCCTTCCTTCCCCGTTTAAGCCTTCTCTTTTTTTTTTTTTTTTATTGTGAGCCAAGTTGGAGGGAGGAAAAAAAAAAAGTGTAATGCTTTAGATTTTCAAGCTTTGCTGGCAAACCTTCACAGGTGCTGGAAATTTTCTTTTTGCTTCTTTCCAATGTTGTAGCATGCACTATTTCTTGACAAGCTCTTTCTTGCTAATTAGCAATCCATCCCTTCCACAGGAAGGAACACAGTGAAGTCACTGTGAGCCCCAGGTGCACAAGGAAATGCAAAACTTTCCAAAGTTTGAGGCCATGTAAGTAAGTTAGTGTTACAAAAGAATGAAGCTGTGGGATTAACGTTTGGCTTTCAGCTGTGTTGGCATGGAGGTAATGTGAAAATGAAGGAGCTGTCCAGATGAGGATTATAATGTGTTTACTGGCTAAACAGTATGAGCATGTAAGTCTGTGTGTTTCTAGAAGGCTGATTAATACACCTGGGATGTAATTTAGATGCAAGTGAGCCTACATCAAAGATGCCTGCAATGATATTTCCTCTTTATCTTCCAAGACTTACTGCTCTGGGCTGTGTCATCATGAGGAGTGGAAATGAGTGCTGTACTGATATGTTCAATCCTCCTGATGGTGCTGCAAGTCTCAGACTGGACATTCAGGTTGACTTAATGTAGTACTGCTCTAATCACAACTCCTTCAATCAATACCAGCAGAGCAGATAATACTATAGGGTGACCTGGGGGAACTTTGCACTTGGTTTTTCAGAAGGCACCTGGGAACAACCTGCATGTTTCCTGCTAGCACAGAGCCACTTGCTCCAAGTCTGTACTGAAAGCATCGTCTATTGTTCACTCACGACTCCACAGAGTTTTAGGCTCCACTTGGATACCATTAAGCCCTATTTAATAATACGGGGCACCATATTAATGTTAATTAGTAGCTTTTGCTTGCTGACATCTATGACTATTATATACCAGCAAGGGGGGAAAGAGGAAAAAAAGAAATTCTTTTCCGAGTTTGGGAAAAACAGATGAACCAGACCAGAGATGAAAGAGTATGGCATGTCTGAAAATACTCTGACCTACACCAATGGCTTCAGCTGCTGCTCACAGTTTATTCTGCCAGCAGAAAGGTACTGAGTACCTTTGCAGAGTGATTCCTTGGAGCCTGCCAAAATAGCTGCCGCCTTGATCTTTGCCCTCCAGTAAGGTGCAAGATTCTGGACATGATGAGGGTGTAGTGAAGGGATATGCTTGCATACTGTATGCTTAAATAAGAAAAATAACAGACTGCTTAGTAAAATATTTGCAATCAAAACAGCTCTAAGAAAAAAACCCAAAAACTAAGTAGATGCACATCCATTTTTTAATGTATATTGTAGTTGATTGTATTTGAAAGCATTGAAAGAATAGGGGGAAAAATCATTAAGGTGATTGGGGTTGAAATAGTAATGTTCTAATAAAGATAAGTAATTTTAGCTAACCTCCTCCTGCCCTTCAAACCAGCGGTAAAATGGAGAAAGCTAGTTTCATGTTTTAGTGTCCCATCTCAGCACCACCACCTCCCCCCC
>VXAB01012431.1:70561-172989 GCA_013399175.1 Odontophorus gujanensis
CCCGACCCCGATGTGGGCTGAGCCTGTGTGGGGGAGTCAGGCAAGGCTGCCAGAGAAGAATTCATACAACAGTTTCCATTAGACTATTCTCTCTTTTTAAAAATAACTGAAACCTGTTAGTGTTCTTTTTATTTTTAACATAGAAGCACATTTTTGAGGGTAGTCTTACTTGACAGTATCTTTTGCATTTCTGTTTGACTGAATTTCCCCAGTCTGAGAAACACAACTAAATGTCTTTTCTTAGTCCTTTTGCCAAAATGCTTCAGAGCAGTTGCATCATCTTTAATGATCGATGCCATATGTACTAAGAGCCAAACTTATCTAAGGACATATGAGAGCAGTAGTGAATGTGCATCTGCCTGTGTGCAGCTGAAGACTGTGGTTGCTTGATGAGATTTTCTGCTGTCCTTTTGGAATCTTAAGTGCTTCCTCTCTTGGCTGCCAAGACAAGGCTGCACTTTCCTGCAAAGACGTTAAGGTCCACCCATTCCCGTTTTCTTTGAATTCTGAAGTAAATCATCTCCAGATATTGCAAATAAACCACAGTAAGATCAGTCCAGAGTAAATCCCACATATGTCTTAGATGGAAGGCCAGACTTCTGTCTGGAACGTCTGGGCCTGTGCTTAGGGTGCAGCTTCCTTCTATTCAAGGGTGGTGATCATCTAGTCAACAAAGCATTGGATTTACAAGATGAAATCACTTGCAGGATTTCACAGTAGGCTCCTGTCATATATGGACATCCAGGGAGCAAAATAAGGGATGTTTTGCTTGTGATGTGGCAAGCACTGCATATGCTTTTGCTTTTTTCTCTTTTTGTTGCCTAGATCAATTATGTAGCTTGTGCTTGACAGTGCAGGACTTCTAACAAAAGTAAAATTTAGCTAACTCTGCTTCTCATAAGGACTGCACTAAATGCACTCTAATGGCTTTCCAGATTAATGATATCTAAATTAATATTTGCTAATAACAAATGAATCAATAAACACAAATTTCTTCACAATTCTTGGCTTTCTATTATATCTTACTCAATGCTGCTTCTAAGCAAGAGCTCTCTCTTATTGATGCCAGGCTAAAACCATTTCCCATATTGGATATGGTGGCATAATTCTTCTCATCAATTTCAAGTGGGAGGACTGACAAAGGATAATCCAGCCTCTGTTCTAGGTACTGGGGATGTCTTTTGAAGTGTCAGGCAGAGAGAGAATACAGGAATGTACCAAGGTCTCTTTGTAAGTCCTTTTTCAACACTGAAAGAGCTTGTGCTCTTTGAGGTTCTGGCCACGTTTGACCCTGCATGCTTCACAGGCATCATTCAGTTGGTTCAGCAGCTGTTTTTGAAGCACCAAAACTCGAGGGCTTTCATCTTCTTTGAATGAAATGCATTCTTTTCTCCCAGCTGGCATTCCTAAATTTGGGAAGGAGCACCATTTCCCTAATATTAACTGTGTTTATGTTCAGTTGTGTCATCCAAATGTAACTGAGTTCAGATTAGTTAACAGCACTGAATGGGTGGTTTTTTGTTTTGTTTTTTTTTTCCTGTTGTTTTCAAAACAGCTGCTCTGAGTTCCAGCATGGTTAATTTGCTGGGGTTTATGATGCTTTTCTGGAGGCATGAGGTTTTATTATGAGAAATTGTTAGTGATCAAAGCATTTGATCCTATATTGTTTGTATCTTTTTAAAATGTCTTTTTAGAAATTTAAGATGCTGTTATTTTTCTTAGTGTCTTAAGTTTCAGTTACTTGCTTCCTGCCTCCTTTCTGGCAAGAGATGAGGCCAAAATTCATAATGATACTTATCCTTGGAACTGAGCAATTTGCTCAAAGAGATTCTATATTTGTGTGCTACACTTTCTTAAGGAAAAATACTGAACTGTTAAGCTGTTACTGGCTCTGGAAAGCCAACATGCTGTTAGCATTTGAGAAGAGTGTTCCTGTTGACTAGCCTTACTTTTGCTCAGCTGTGGCATGTTGAAAGTCAGCAGATCTTTTTTTTTTCCTACTGAGAAAGTTTATGAGGGCTGCTCTGAAAGTACCTGGACAGGCTGGAGAAGTGGGGCCATGTGAACCTAATGAGGTTCAACAAGGCTAAATGCAAGGTGTTGCACCTGGGTCGGGGCAGTCCCAGGTATTTAAACAGACTAGGGGAAGAACTCCTTGATAGCAGCCCTGTGGAGAAGACCTTGGGGGTTCTGGTGGATGAAAATCTGGGCATGAGTATGCACTTGCAACCTGGAAAACCAACTATATCCTGGGCTGCAGAAGAAAAGGGGTGGCCAGCAGGGAGAGGGAGGTGATTGTCTCCTCTACTCAGCGCTTGTAAGGACCCATCTGGAGTACTGCGCTCAGGCCTGGGGCCCCTGGCATAAAGACTCAGAGCTCTTGGAACAGGTCCAGAGGGTCATTAAGACTATCAGAGGGCTGGAGCATCTCTCCTATGAGGAAAGGTTGAGGGAACTGGGCTTCTTTAGCTTGGAGAAGAGAAGGCTCCAGGAAGACCTCATTATGGCCTTCTAGTACTTGAAGGGAACATAAAAAGAGGAGGGTGAATGACTGCTTACATGGGTTAATAGTGATAGGACAAGGGGGGAATCGTTTTAAACTAAGATGGGAGATTTAGGTTAGGTATCAGGAGGAAATTTTTCACTCAGAGAGTGGTGACACACTGGAACAGGTTGCCTAGAAGAGTTGTGGATGCCCCATCCCTGGAGGCATTCAAGGTACAGCTGGATGTGGCTCTGGGTAGCCTGGTCTAAGTGGTTGGCGATCCTGCCCATGGCAGGGGAGTTGCAACTAAATGACCTTTGAGGTCCTTTTCAACCCAGCCCTTTCTATGATTCTATTTTATGATGTTGGCCCATGATGACAGAGATGTCTGTTGCTGTTATGACAGTAGAGGTTATTCCACTGCATTTTGTTGCCCTGCGACAGAAAACAGCATGGGGACAGTCTGACAAAATGGTGTCTGACATGGAAGAGCGCATGAAGCAAACTGTGCAATTGAATTCCTTCACACAGGGAAAAAATGACACCCATTGATATTTGTTAATGCTTGCTCAACACTTTTGGGGGCCCATACAGTGGATGTGAGGACAGTGAGGCAGTGGGTGGTGCATTTCAGCAGTGACTACAGTGATGTGAAAAACAAGCTACATTCTGGATGGCCATGCACAGATGTCACACCATACAGTTAGGAGCTTCTCGATCAGGTCATCCATGTCAATCAGCTAAATCAGTGGTACCTATGATGAAAAGCAGTGTTTTGTAGCTGAGAATCTGGTCTATCAGATAGTGTTACAGTGCTGTTTGTATTTGTTGTTGTTTCTGTGAAAATAAATAGGAGGCAATACTTCTGGAGTGACCTACATATTTATTTTTTTTACACAATCTCCACTAAGCTACGTATTTCTATAAAAGGCACTGGGATACTTTCACGAGAGATGCTTGGTAAAAACAATTCATGTTTTGAAGAAACATGCTATTTTGAGGGAGGATAATTCATTTTTTCCCACCTTATGCAGTCCTTGGCCTTTCAAATGGTATCAACACAGGAAGTGACTCCTGCAGATGCTTTCGTGGTTCTTAATTTATTGGGAGCTGGATGGAGATCCATTGACTCATTTCACATAAGCCACCAAAGGGCCGCTTCCAGTCACTGCTTGGACCAGGCTATTGAGCTGAAAGACGTCATCTCCAACTGCCAGCCACATTTCACAAGAAACATAACAAACATGCATTACAAATATTTCAATGTTATAATTCAGCCTTTGTTCTTTTGGCACTTACTTGGCAGAGGATGTCTCCATGGAGGTATTTTTAGCGAACACTTTATAGAGAGCTTCAAATCTTTGTCTTTCTTTCTTTGTGGAAGATATTTTTACTGTGAGATGTCCATGGTTAAAGGGTGCAGAAATGACAAGATGCTCAACCCTCAGTCAGATTCCAATTCTCTGAAGATTTTTGGGAGGTGGGTGTATCCATGTTAGAGACAGTTTCCCAGTTCTCCTCTGCTGCTCTGTTGGGCAGGGATGCTGCCAAATTTGATGGCTTTGTTTGGCACTTAAAACATATTTGACTGGAGTCATATCCATTCCATAGGAGTGTTGTTTGGTTTCAAGAAGCATTTGAGAAGTATGCTACTGACTGGACCAGCATTTATGAGTTTTTGAGATCAGGAGAAGTAAATTGCTAAATTTGAAGATGAGTTCCAGGTACACTCATCGTGCTGAGGGCTGGAATTGTATCAGCTGCCAGGCAGGATTCATCTACCCTTATTCGAGTGCTTAAAAGCTGCATATCTAAGGCAGTTAGTCATCAGAACCTATTTCTGTAGTCAATGGAGGTGAGAAAGTCCTTTCAGTAAGGGCTTCCCCTGAGCTGCCTTAGGAGATGTTTGCTTCTACCTCACAAGGGTGACTTCTTAGCACCAGGAGAAGATGGCAGCAAGCAAGGCCTCTGTGTCTCTGCAGTTGTACAGGCCTGGTTGCCTGTAGCTGCTTCTCACTGCTGTGTCAGTTTGACTTCTGAGTGGTTTCCTATGGTAGATGAAATTTCAACAACAGTAAGATACACTGGCTTTACCATGGTAAAATATCCATGCAGATACATGCAAAAGCTTGTGAATTCACATACTTCTTGTTTTGCCAACGGTATAGTTGGAGAGTACATACATATATAAATTTTTTCCAGAAGAACATGAAAGTGTGCTTCCCCAGTCACAGCTGCCAAAGTTCCAGTGTGCAGTGTGTAAACACTAACGTAAGCAGGCAGAGCTCTGGCAGGAGCATCTCTGAAGAACCCAGGGCTCAGGTCGTCTGAGCTTTGTTCTTGGCTTTTTTTTCCTCATTTCCATGTGTAATTCTAGCCGTTCCCACAGTTCATTGTGCCATTTAGTGTTTATTTAAAAACAGAGTTCCATGAAACATTTTTCTTAAGAGCACAAATAGTACTTTTCAAGCCTGTACCTGTGTGAAGGCTGGCCAGAGGAACAGCTTGCCTTTCCCCAGCACTGACCTGATCTGACTGTAACGCTAAATGGAAGACGAGACAGGACTGATGCAGCGATTCCATTTCTCAGCTCGTCCTTTAGGTTATATAAACTGCTCTTTGTACTTTAGATTCTGTTGGATACTCTCATTTTTGTTTCCTTGTTTTTTAAATCAGATCGAAATCACCCTGGTATTTTGCAAGCTAGATGTGAGGAGTGCTTTTTAAGCCTAAAGCTTATCTTGGATACATTAGCGTTATTATTACTACTACTATAAATGGTTGGAGTAGGAAGGAATCTGTTCCCCAGTCTGCTGTAGGCACTATTACAAGGCAGGATTCTCTGGATAAATCTTTCCTTGCTCCTACATCTCAAAGTCCTCCCAGGATTGAGACTGGTTTCAATTACTTTCCTTCATAATCAGTGGTGATGCTTCTGATGACTTGCTTTACAAAATGATATGCTTTGATTTCTTAGTTTTGTGAAATACCTCAAGCGTTTGATAGCAAATTATATAAAGGAGTGAAACATAATTTGCTTGAAAGCTTGGAGGCAGGTACATCGCACTGGGAGCAGAATAAAGCTTGCAGCTCTAATTCACTGGAAGATGCATTCTGGTATTATTAGCAGGAGAAATATCCCGAAGGAAAGGAAAGCAGCTTGAGGCTTGGTAACAACCCCAAGAGACCTTTGCAGCTTTGAGCAAGCATGGAAGGGCCCCTTCCCTCTTGGAGACAGCCAGCCCCGCAGCTGCCCTGTGCTATCAGGATTTGCTGAAGTTTCTGTTGTCTGTTTTATTACAGATTTATTTCCTAAGTTCTTAGTCAAGGAAATTAAAAACAAAAGCAAACAAACAAAAAAATTTAAAAACAGACTAGCCTCCAGATCCTACCCAGCCCAGTGTTATCATCTTAGACTTGGGGAGAGTAATGACATTTTTACTATTTATATATGCCTTAGGTACAGCTCAGTATCAGCCGAGGCATGATCCATGGAGTAGAAAGTTGTGGGTTTTGCACAGGCCTTTTCAAAGGGCTGGGGGTACTTCTGAAGTAAGGGATTTTATTTGATGTTATATTTTTGTACATGTCTGCAGGTGTAAATGTGTCTTAAGACTCAATTGAAGCATTAATTAAACATCTGAGGAATTACAAATTTAAATAATATTGGTTTTGTACTAATGTTATATTACACTTTTTTTTAATTCCCTTTATGTTTTCAGAAGAAGTGAAGAGAATGTAACAGAGCATCTACTTCCTAGTGATTCATGAAATTAAGAGGCCCTCTGCCTTCCCCTGTGTTAAATCAATGTGACAAACTACATCCCTTATATTATATATATTCCTGGTGCTTTATCAGGAAACTGGTAGAACTCCCCAAATGCACAACATTTATCTTTCTTTAAAAGGCAGCTGATTAATGTTATGTTCATGTGAGCAACAGAATGTGTAAACATGGACTGGGGACTCATTCAAATGAACACTTTCTGTTGGCTTCCCAACTGCAACATTTAGCCAAGGGTGAGTGTAGCCCAGCGTGGAAACACAATCGTGAAACTTGGAAACCTGAAACTTGGTATGTTAGTATTGTCCTCTCTCTATTTCCTTTTCCCATGTATTTTCTGAAATCAGAATGAGACTTCAACCCTGTCCTTGGAACACTGAAAAACATCTGCCTTGCTTATCTTGCTGCACACCCTCCCAACCATGATGGACAGATCAGTGCCCCTTCTGCAGTTGGCTGCACAAGTTAACTTTCTCCTGTCTAATGAGGTGGACTGCTCAGAGAGGTGTACTGACAAGGAACGGACCATGTGCATTTTAAGTTTCAGGATCAGGTAAAATGAGTCCTTTAATAAATAGTTTTTTAATACTCCATCAACTTCTTTCTTCCTAAGAGCCCAGATTCTTTGTGCACATGAACCTTTTGATGTGATCTGCTAGGTATGTGAGTGATACATCTGCTCTCTTGTAGGGTAACTGAGGTACACTCTAAGTAGATATTCTTTTTTTGTTTTTTTTTCCCCTGTAGGATTTGTTTTTACTCTTGGGAAATGAAATAGAATCTAGATCATCTGTTACTTAATGCATCTTTCTGTGCTGTAATAATACAACCAGCCTTCCTCTGTAAGTATATAATGTACAAATGGAAGCAGAACTCTCAAAGTATTTAACCACTTGCATCACTGCTAAATGTTAGGAATTTAAGGTGTTTTTATGTTGTGGAATGATTTGACCACCTCATCTCGCCGCTGGGACTGCATTAGGGATGCCATAGCTGGTAACTGGTGGTGGAGCTGCTCAGTACAGCACGATGAGCGAGAAATTAGAGGGGATCTTAAGGTGGGTATTGTTTTGCTGTGAATCAGGCATTGGACTTTACTCTCAGCAATCTTTGGGTGGTCAGAAAATCATTTGAATTAAAACACAATGCATGTCTCTGTGTACTGCATGTGATCCAGTGTTAAATATGATCCATGTTAACACTACTGTTTGAACTTGCCTGTCCATGCTGGGCTGTGTTCATCACACTGCCAGAACCAAGTGGCACCCAGGAGGATCACCTGATATGTGCTGCTTTAGCTTGCACCAGAAGCCATACTGCAAACCCTTTGTGATCTGCATGAGTATAGGTCGGGTTATTTGTGAAGAGTGCAGTCTCTGAGACAGCATCAAAGGGATAGGTGTTCAGTTGGTCATTGGTGAGAGTTAATACTTGTTGGAGTTAGGATACAAAATAGAGCTCACAGCTCATCAGATGTGCCTGGCCATTGGGAAAAAGGACAGTCCTGTCCTCCCATCAAAACAAGTGTATCCAAACCTTGCTTGAATGGGATCCAAATCTAGGTGCCTGCTAGAGAGGCAAAGCCATTCTCCCTTGATCCGTGTGCTCCATCACTCCCACTAAATTTTTCAGTTGTGTATTTGCAACTGGGACTAGCAGTTTACTGGTTTTAGGAAGGAGTGGTCTCCTTTTTCCAGAACATGGAGATGACTAGTACCTTAATTCTGTCAGACAGCTGCATTTGTCTGACTCACCTTTTGGCTGCGTCACTGCAGACTGCTGCAGTGTCAGGAAAACAGTAGGAGTGCATGGCCAGGAGGGGAAGCATCAATAAAGAAGTGGAGGCAGAGGCAGGGAGGGTCCTCTCTCCTTCTCTCTTCAAGAAGCAATTCGGATACCTGTATTGACACTCCTGGAAACAGACTTTGGCAGTGATTTCTGTCTATTCCGTGCAAGTGCTTTGTGCCCAGAACTCATTCCACTAAGAAATGTTCATGTTAAATATTTCAAAAGTAGAAATGATCTAATTCTTCCTACAACTTATTTGGGTTTTCTGTCTTGGTTAGTATTTATGGGAAATAGCTGGTTGTATCCAACTTGGCAAGCAGTTGAGATCACTGCCTGAAAGACCTCTTTATTTGCCTTTCCATTGATCTCCATCTTTACAATCTGTTGGCACTGAACTGGTACTTCTATTCAGACTTCCTGCAGGTAACTCCACTTGTCCTCAGCTCTACTTGTAGGATGAAGTCATAATGACGCTTAGTCATCTTGAAGAGCAATATAGATTTCCATGTTGAAAAGCAGCACTTAGAGCCATTCTGCAGGAACTCTGGTGATGGTTTTCCTTTCTACCTTCCTATAAAGCCTGCACCTTTGCATCTTAAGTGACCTATGTTGCGTGAGGAGTGTTTCTTACTGATGAGTCTTGCTCCTTTTCTCAGCTGTTGAGAGCATGCTTAACCCTCAGCACGTGCTACAAGACCTTTCTGAAAGTATTACTGATAGAAAGGCTTGCTCCTAGAGAGTTTGTTGTCTTGTTCTCTTATTCTTGTAGTAATCAATTCAATCTTGACAACATATGAAATTGTGTTCTCTAAGCTTTTAAGTTCTTAAATCTCTCAATTTGCCCATTTTTGCATGTTTAGCTGTGGTGTGGATATGCTAAAGCCTCTGTATCTTTTATAACCTTAGGCATATGAGCATATATCCTTAATGCTTTTCATTTTCACTTTTTCTTGCAGCTGGATATGGCCAGAGCTTTTGCTCACACTCTGCTTATACTTCTCTTGTCCTTTAAACTAAGAAACCAGATAATTGAATTGAATCAAATCTCTGAGATTAAATTAATGGAAATCACTGCCTGTTTTGAATGAGCTTTTCCAGTCCGTGACAGGAGAATGACTTTCCACAGGAACTAATGCTTATCACAAACCTCATCACCTTTCACCCAGCTACAGATATTCTTTTCTTTATTTATTTATTCCTCCTCCTTGTCTTCCTGGAAGGGTGTATATGTGTGTGCACGAGATAGGAGGGGTTATGTATATGTACACGTCTGTAACAAAGCACTCTTGAATACACCTCAGCCCTAGAGGTGAGCAGCTGTGGCATTAAGCAATAGGCTGCAGGAAAGAGACAAGGAGGATGGAGGTAAGGAAGCAGGTGGGAAGTCTGAATAGGAATACCTGTTCAGTACCATGCGTGATGAGCAGGCACTGATGGAGTAGCAAATAGAGGCCTTTCAGGTAGCAGTCTGGGTTGCTTCATGAGTTGGGTACAGGAAGACTGTTCACATATCTTTCTGTATCACGATGATCTGCTTTATATGCCAACAGCTGTCTACTCCTCCAAAAACCACAGTTAGATAAATTAACTGTTGTAGTAGGATTCAAATGGGGAAACATCTGCTCTCCAGCATTACATGTACTAACAAGATTTGTTACCTGTATTTGTAGCTTTTAAGGCCAGAGGGATCTGTTGTGCTCATTAACCCTGGCTGCAGGCATCGTGCAGGCCGTCACCGGTCATTGATGTTCTACATCTCATTTAGCAGCCAGCTCCTTTGCTGGCTCAGACTGATCATGTCTAATTACTATATTTAATTTGATTGATGTGATTCAAAAAGAGCCTAGCAAAAGTCAGGGTTTTGAACATACACTAGCAAAAAAATAAAATAAATTAAACTCATTCCCCTTTATCTTGCTGTACAAATCAGTGTAAAAATCCCTCCAAGTTCTGAAAGGTGAAGCTCCTCTGCTTCTGCCTCACAAGTCCTGTTACAAAATGGAAAATCTTTTCAGCATCCCTACAATTAAAGAGTTGATTTTCTTGGATCAAAGCTAAAAATGTATGACAGTTTCAAGGAAACTTTTTGCAGTTGTCTCTTTAGAAACTCCTTCTGTTCGTTGCTACTTCAAGTTTTATCCCTTGGCCATGAAAGAGACAGACTTGCAGATATCGTCTGTAGTTAGATTATACTTGCAAACAGTTGCATGTGTTTTGAAGTGGGACATGTCTTTCATTAGACCCGAGTATAATTTTATTTGGAAAAACCAGTAACTAGCAAAAGAGGAAGCAATTTTTTTGTTCAGTGACATCTGAAATGTTGATCTGTCCACAACTGTTTAGTGATCCCAAACATTGCAACAAAATGTTGTGCTTGGGCTTCTATGTGCAAGTTAGCTTAGCAGGTCTTAAAACAGTGTTTTCTTGAGTTCATCTAGATGGAAGTGCCAACTATAAGCTGAGAAAATGCTTATGTGCACATGAATGCATTTACTTCAGGAGGCAGAAGCATCTAAAACCAGGAGGCTCCTTCAAGAGGACAGTGATTTGCATGGTTGTGACCCTTAGGGAGGGTCACAAGAAAGGAAAGATGGAAGTAAGCTAAAGCAAACTTTGAAATGTCATTTCACTGCACAGCGTTGTTAGAGCATTGTTAGCTTTTCAGCAATTTACTCCTTTCTTTTCTTGACAGTAGAGTGAAATATATCACTTCAGGTAGACCCTGAAAGCAAAAGTGGTGTGAGGATGTTAGTTGAGTTTGTCCATCATGTATTGTGCTTTGAAGCCTCCAGCTGCTGACCAAGCTGGCCTCCATTCAGGAACACATCACAGGATGTGGGCAGAATGGTTTGGGTTGGAAAAGACCTTAAAGCCCACCTAGTTCCCACCCAGTGCTTTGGGCAGGGCTGCCACCCACCAACTCAGGCTGCCTACAGCCACATCCAACCTGGCCCTGAGCCCCTACCAGGGATGGGGCACCCACAGCTTCTCTGGGCAGCCTGTGCCACTGCCTCACTGCCCTCTGAATATAAACCTTCCTCCTACTAACTAATCTAAATTTCTCCTCTTTTAGTTTAAAACTATTCCCCCTTGTCCTATCACTATCAGACTGTAAAAAATTGTTCTCCATCTCGTTAATGAGCTTCGCTCTGCTCTCAGCACCAGCGCTGCCCTCCAACCTTCCTAACTGAGCAGACATACAGCTTCTTTATCTTCCCCCCTCTCTCTACATGAGACTAATGGGATCTGTGTGTTTGTCCATCTTATGGCAGCCTGCACAGTAATTTTAATGGCTATTGAAACCCAAACGATTGGGTTGTCTGAAAAAGCCCTTCTGCAAATAAAATAAAATGGCTTATTTGAAAGGACTGAGCTCATGAATCTTTTGCTTGTATGTCCCTGCAAGTCGTTCAACACTAAGTGGATGTTCTAAGCACCGGATGTCTCCAAATTGCGCTGCTAACTGTGAGACAGAGCAAATGATAAAGTAATTGTGCCCTTAAAAGTTGAATAACGTGCAGCTGGAAATGGAAGTGATTTGTTGTTAAACATCTTAAACTTTAATAGCTCGTCTCCCACAGTCAGTGCAAGCAGAAGTTGGAAGTAACTGTTTTAAGTGTGCATATATATTTATGTTTATGCGTAGCTTATGTAGACAGTCATCTACAGGTGTCATGTATGTATCTATCTATGCATATCCATGCACAATTTCACCCTCCCCATACTGTTTCCTGTCAGGGAAAGGCATTTCCACTTGCTGGCTGCGCTGCTCGCTGGAAGCAGAGCAGGGCTGAATCTCAGCCTGGTGCTCTGGGAGATTGCTGCTGCCCTCCTTGAATGGCAGGAAATCCTGGAGTGCAGAACAAATCCAATATTCAGTTTTTATTCCTTATTAGGAAATATTTCCCTATTATTACTGTGGGTGTGTTGTGACGATTTACAGTTAATTTCTATGAGCCAAATAGAAGAGACAAGGCCCAGCTGCTGAACTCTTGCTCCCTTTGTTCTCTCTGTGACCAACACGGGCAGAGCTGGCCTCCCCAGAACACCTTAAAGGAAGAGGTTTTTGCCCATTGCGGTCACTCTGTCTGGGTTGCACGGCTCCTTGTGCTGTCACAAGGTGTCAAGTGGCAGTGGGAGAGAAACAAGATGGCAGGGCAGGTCAGCTTCTTTCAGAAACAGCACTGGCTGGTGCCAGCTTGGAGTATACATGAACTGTGGCTTTTGCTGGTGTTGTTTTGACAGACTGTTTACCTTCCTGCAGCCCCTTCTTTACACTTTGGGGTCATCTCAGACCATCCACTGGGCTTTCCCGGTGCCATCGCTCCCAAAGGGCAGTGCCTGCTGCAAAAAGTCCCTGTGCTGTGCATCAGTGTGAACATCTCCTCACAGCTTTCTCATGGTCACAGGGTCGGGCCTGGGCAGCCTTTGCTCCTTTTGGTGTGGGAGCTGGGGCCAGGCCAGGCTCCTGCTTTTAGCTCTGACTGTAACGGGCGGCTCGTGTGGGCCTTCCAGGGGAGAGCAAGAATGACTTAAAATGGCTAAAACATTCTGACATCTCTTGCTTTTAAATAGCAGAGCCTGTGCCGACAGCGCTAATTTTACTCTGTTTCTTGGTGCTACTTTAAATAGAACAACTGTAATTCATCCTCTAGCTTACAAGGAGCAAAACTTACGAGAACATAACTCACACTGGGGGATGAATAACAAACCAAAGGCAATGAGGTATATAAATTAAGTAAATAAGATAAAGCTGGAGGATGTCATGAAGATCTGGTTTGGACAGTAACACTGAAGAAGAAAAGTCTGTGTGAGAAGAACCTGTTTTGTTGTGTTTGGCAGGGAAAGTTGCTTCCTTCAGGTAGTATATTACATAAAATAGGAATGTGTGAATGGTGATACCACTGAAAACATGAATTATTTAGGAACATAGCATTTATTTTTCTTTCTGAAAAGTATCCCAGAGCAGGGCATGGCAAACACGCCGCTCTGATATCTGAACTTCAGCAATGGCAGTAGTGGAGCTAGCATCATATGAGCACCAGATGAAAACATGACAGTGAAAGGTACCAAAGTGAAGTTCATTTCTGTCAATAAAAAAAGAAAAGAAGTCTTTGCACAAGGCTCTATTTTGAACATGGGAATCTGTGTTTAGTGATAAAATATATAATAGAGTTGAAAAATACTGACCCATAACTAATATAGATGAGGATGGTCGGGTTTTTCTTGTTTGTCCTGACAGTGCAAGATTCTGTAGTGTTTTGTGTGTTCCTGGAGGTTTCTCAAAAGCCTTGAAAGTGGATTTGAAATGGATTACAGAAAAAGAAGGCGGGGAACCTCTTCGGGAAGAGACTCAGTCTAGACAACTGGATGGTGAGAGCATGCACAACAAAAGTGCCAAATTTGTGCTAGCAGAAATGGCAGCACAGAAAGTCCTTTGCCTTTGCAGCTGATAGCCTAGTATGACCGTGTTCTCCTTCTGTTTCATCTCTGGAGCTGCCAGCTGTTCCACATTACCTCTGTCTGTGCTGCACGTTTACATATCAGCTCGTCATGTGCACAGCCCTGTGCTCCAGGCTGCACACAGAGCCTAGGCGGCTCTGCTCCAGCTGCCTCTCCTCCCCTCTTGCTGCTATGTCACACCATCCCATCCTGACGAGCCTTTGGTTGCTTATTACATTTATCTGTCCCTGCCCACTGCTTTTTTGTGTGAATCATGCAGATATTTATGTGTGGTAGGCTATTTTTCTCAGATGCGTGTGTGCGTATATATATATATATCCTGCCACTCTTTAAGAGAATCCAAACAATTTGGAGGCAACAGGGCTTGCGCTCAGACATCCAGCGTTGTTGTATCCATGCTCCTTTCCCAGACAGCACTTCATTCTTTAGATACAATCCTGGTCACCAGTGCTTTTAGTGCCCGGTCTTACTGGTTGCCTTGCTATCTGTCCAGAGCCACACGGCATTACTAAGTGTACTCTGGCTTCTCACTCAGAAGAGCTCCAGTTCTATGTGCAGTGTTGATCTCTGGCATTTCTAAAGGTAACCACAGTATTGTGTTTATATGTGTTTACTTTAAAACAGGTCTAACACCAAAAGTGGATCTCTCCTTTCTCTTTTAGTTTCTAATTCTTGAAAATACCATTTGTGTGCTTTGTTTCAGGAGAAAGTTGAATGATGAAATGCATTTTGCTTAGAAAATTAGGTCTTTTGGAAAGCAGAAATATGTTTCAGCATCTTCCTTACCACTGGCTTCCAGTAAAGAGACAAAATATCCTTGTAAATGGAAGCTTTCATAAACTTATCAATTTTACTCCTCTTACTGCAGCAGGGAACTGCCTCCATAGTTTCTGGGGTTTAGGTGTGTGCTTGAGTATACAAATGAAAACAACTGTTTGCTTTACCATGAAGTGACATAGCTGTTTTGAGAGGAAGGATTGATGTTCACTGTCTGCTTACGTATATGTAGCTTTACATTTCAAATTGATGTCAGAGATCCAGAAGCATGGGGAAGGCACCACAGTTCTGTCACATGGAGGAAAGCATGCTTTTCTTTCTGAAAGAATTGTGGTTTTCGCTCCCTAAGTTAAGTACGTGTTTAGTAATGAATAAGCTTACTCTAAGATGTGCATGGTTTCAAGGATAAGAATATTCCCCTTGTAGGACTCAGATCCAGCTTAGATATGTATTTGTGTAGGCCCAGATTTGATAGTTAGGCTAAGCTGTATGATGTAAGCCAGATGTGCAGGAGAGCTGCCTGTGAGGGGGTTGGCCCCTTCAAAGCCGGTCTTAAGGAAGCAAAGCGCATTTATGATGCTGTCATTGTCCAGCTTGCACAAACTTGCTTTTTCTGCTGATAGTTTGTGTAAGATCTTCCATCTTTTCTGGGTTATTATTACTAAGTGGGATTGGGTGCTTCCATTGTTTTGCTTTGATTAACCAGAGTCTTAATCTAGAAGTCTAATATTAAACCAACTAATGAGGGGCTGTGGGAGCTGCCAAGAAGTATCCTGGTTTGATGGTGAGTTTTGAGTCATCAGTTGAGCAGCAGGAGCTGGGTGAGGAGTTTTCCGTGGTGGAGGTGCTGCCAGGAGAATCCATCAAAGGTTTGACTTAGAGCTGCCCTGGTAGATTGGAGCAAAGACCGAAGTTGTAGTAGACCATGCTTGGACTTTCCTTGCTTTCCTGTTAGAAGATAATTTGAAGTAAAGAGAAGAAATGTGCTTGGACCTGTCAACATTCTTCAACCAGGAAGGAGATGATGGGTTAAGAGAGACTTGCTCAAACTAGACTGTTGAAAACACCATTTTGTTAGCATGGGGGCTGCTATCTGCTTCTGCTACTCTTCCTTCAGCAGCACCCTCACGCTCTTTTGCTTTGTGCTGCTGCCCTACCTGCATCTTGGGGCCAGATGTCCCCTTGTTGTCCCACTTCTGTAGCCCCTCACCTCTTTCTTATGTGCCTGTACCGTAGGTAAGGAGGCCTGGCCTTGTACTGGGAACTTAACCGTCCCTCCGAGCTTGGATTCTGGGCCAAACAATGCAAATGGTTTCTTTATTTCTGGCAGCTCTGGAGCCTTGTCCCAGGGACTGTGCACTGCGCAGTGTCTCTCACCCTCTAGGTTTTTTTTGACATCTCTCTCATCCAGAGTCTGTGGTGTGTCATTTTTTCCCAGAGTAACTCTTTGGAAAGAAAAGTCTTCAGCCAGGAGAGTTTCAGCAGGGTGGTTAATGTGACCTACTCATGGTGTGTGGAGTCCACTGCAGTGCTGGTGATGCAGCAGGAGGAGAAAGCTACCATTATGCAGATGGCATGAACTTGGGTGAATTAGTCATTTTTTTGAGGGCATTTCCAAGAACTACGGGTGGCACCTTTTCAGAGTGTTCTGTTAATCTAGTGAGGTCAGTAAAATGTTCCATTCTGAAGCTTCTTCTTTCTGCCTCCATCCCCCCAGGCATTCTCCATTTTATAAAGCCTCTATTCAGGGATTTTACTTGATTACACTCACTGCGTATTTTGTTTGAAATACAGATTTATATTTTGTTTTGGGGTTTGTTAGTGGAAGTAGAGAGGGAGGAGGAAAAAGGATGAACAGATTTTTCTCTGCTGTGAGCTGACATTGGATTTTGCAGAGTACCTTGTGTCTCCCACCGTCTCTGCACTCCTTTCCATTTACTTTGGGGAACCTGGAGAGTTCAAGACACTTTCTGCTTTTACAAAGCTTTTTATCTCTATAGTGCTGGAGCAAACTGGTGGCTGTCTGGGGACAGGCACCAATGGCAAAATGAGCCAAAGTCTACTAGGTTCTTTCTCATGCAGCCCTCCTGCTCTGGTGGGCATGTAGTGTGGTATGGCATTGAGCTCAATATGAGGTCCTGATCTGTTAAATAGCTTTCTCTGAGCTCCCTGAGTTACTGGTTGGGCTCTCTTCTATATTTTCCTGCTCTAGGACCACAGTTGAGTTCAGCCCTTCTATATATAGCATGGTGTGCTAGTGCCAGAATTGTTATCTCCTTTTTACAGGCTTAATAAAATCAAGTGACTTAGGTTTGCTGTTTGGTAATGTCTGCATTTGTGAATATAGGAGCATGGGGAAAACAAATTAACAGGAAACAAAATTGCAGTGTTATTTTATCCTAGCAGCAATGAAGCCATATAAGTGGTAAATAACCTGTTGCCTGCTGGTGACAGGGCCTGCTTTACCTTAAGGAAAGGTTAATCCGTTCCAAGCATGGGTTGACGCTGTGCTGCCCAGAAGCTCTAAAGCAATCAGGAGGTGGGATTTTGCTCTATCACATAGCTTTTTGAATTTAATCACACATGACAGTGTGTGTTCAGCAGTTGTTGTGTTTGATTGGGTGTTATCAACCTGCTGCTGGTTCTGCTCCCGAATAGCTGCTTTGTATTTCTCTTTTCCCACCTCTCAAGGCAGGAGGAAGGAGGGTTACTACAAAGTTCTCTTAACTTTTGGAATGGTGTCCAGCATGGGGTATATGTTTGTGTCGAAAATATAGGCCCTGAATTTTTAGTGGAGATTGTTGACAGCTGATGGCTCTCATCTTTCTTTAGTAGAAAACTGCAGAGGACAAAGTAATGATTAAAAAAAGAAAGATCTGCAGCACCGTAAAGCAGTTGTAATGCTATTATAACCTCTTTGCATCTTTATGTAGAAATACATTCTTATACTCGGAACTCTGGAGTCTCTCTCACTCAAATATCCAGCTAAAATAATGTCCATCTAATGTTATAAAAAGCCTTTATGTGTGACACAGCAGCTGTATGTCTGGCAACAAATATCTTATTGTCACACCAAATTCAATTAAAAATCCACATGTTAAAATGCAGTCTTCACAGAGGCTGTCAAATCCAAAACAGCAAAAGAGCAAGGCAGAATCAGACAGTGTTCCTGCATGATGGAAAGATGCAAATCTATTTCTTGTACAAAACTAAAGTTTGAATTCTTTCACCTTAAATGGTATTAAGCACTTCCTGAAGATCATAAACCTAATTTAGGATTTATCCTCCTCAAAT
This sequence comes from Odontophorus gujanensis, assembly GCA_013399175.1. NCBI lineage: Eukaryota > Metazoa > Chordata > Aves > Galliformes > Odontophoridae > Odontophorus > Odontophorus gujanensis. The sequence continues at coordinate 88,153 of VXAB01012431.1, forward strand.
CATCTGGTAAAATAGAAAGGTTACATAAACAACTAAAAGGAAATGCATTTACTTCTGTGTAGTTTTCCTTTAGAAAAAACACACCAAAAAAGAAAAAAATAAAAATAAAAAAAACAACCCACCCTATCATGATCAAACCGACACTGGGTGGAGGTGCTAGTACTCGTGACTGCCCTTGCACTGGGACAGCCAGTCTTTGTGTACCTCAACCCAAAACCAGGTGAGACACCAATCCTCCTAGGACAAACTGCATTGTTTTTAACCTAGGTCACCTGAAAGGTTCTTGCAACAGCCCCAGGATGCTTTGTCCAGTGTTACAAGGGTTGTTCTGGCACAACTTAGTACCTCTGTTTCCAGATAGAAAGGCTGCTGTCTTCAAGAGCTTTACATTTCCTTTTTTCATTTATCTTCCCACTTTTTAAGAGCTTAGGAACACTGTGCCCTAACCTAGAAGTACTTTATCTCCAGAGGTAATGTAGAGCTGGATTTCAAGTCTATTCTTCCAAGATTTCAGCCAGAGTTGGAGAGTCCATACACAGGGAACTCTGAAAAGCATGGGCCCTGCAGGAACCACCTGTTGGGTTGTCAGCATGGCACAGAAGTTAGGCTGAAATGCTGGCTACTTCATGCGCTGTTGGTGGGGAAAGGGTTCTGTTCTCCTTGACTGTCTGTTGCTTCGAAGATAAAACAAGAAACGTAAGTTATCCATTTAAAATACGGTGAGTCCTTGGATTGCATCCAAGGAATGGCAGTGAAGCTGGTGAGAGGTCTGGAGCAGAAGTCTTATGAGGGGCAGCTGAGCGAACTGGGACTCTTATGTCTGGAGAAGAGGAGGCTCAGGGGAGAGCTTGTTGCTCTCTACAACTCCCTGAAAGAAGGCTGTGGCAATTTGAGGTTTGGCCTCTTTTCCAGGTAGCGACAATAGGATGAGAGGTAATGGTTTTAGGTTGTGCCAGGGGTAGTTCAGGTTGGATATTAGGGAAGCTTTCTTCTTGGAATGAGTGCTGATGCATTGGAACAGGCTGCCTAGGGAGCTGGTGGAGTCACTGTCCCTGGAGATATTCAAGAAATGAGTAGATGTGGCACTGAGGGACATGGTTAGTGGGCATAATGGGGGTGGGTTGGCAATTGAACTGGATGGTTTTAGAGGTCTTTCTAAACTTAATGATTCTAGGATTCATTATTTCATTTTGACACAGTGATTTCTAGAATGCTCCCAACTGCCCATATGCAATTTTGTTGAGCTGCTAAAACTCTTAAGATATAAGTAGGTTATTTTAAATCCTTGAATTCACCTCCCCTCTGAATAGGGTTAGAGGTGTTCTCCATTTACTTTTTCATTTTATCTTGTTGCCATTCCCTTCCCTGGGCTGGACTCGAGCCTACTGGACAAACATCTTCCTAATTTGTGTCTGGATGAGCTGCCTAGAGCCTGCATAGCTCTTTACTATGATTCACTCTTTGTTTTACCAACGCATTATTTGTTCTAGAGAGTGGGTAGTGAGTCTTACTAGCTGAAAATACTTTTACAATACAATTTTTTTAATGTATTTACTTACATATAAAGAACAGTGCTTTTCCATGAAATCTATAACATCTAAGAATTTGGAGATGGATGGTGGAAAAGAGAAGTGCATGGGTATGTTTTTCCAAGTGCGTAATGATTTGCTGTGCTCTTGTTTCAGTGTGTGTTACCATGGCGATGACTGCAGGGACCACAACATCCTTTCCCATGAGCAACCACACCCGCGAGAGAGTGACGGTGGCCAAGCTCACACTGGAGAACTTCTATAGCAACCTCATTATCCAGCATGAAGAGAGGGAAACCAGGTACCCACTATGCTTTCATCTCTCCCCAGCACTTCTTGACTGGATGTTGGTGGGTGGGGAACCTTCAGCTCCGTGAACAGGGCAAGTCTGAGGAGTTTTTCATTGTTGGCAGTGAGGAGATGATCACCTGTGAACAAGCAGTCCCCACATGACTGAGGACCTCCACTCTCCAAATTCTCATATGATTTACCACAACCTCTAATTATTACTACTTCCTAGAAACCGGCAGGCACATGGTCTCACTTTCCAGCACGTGTGAGGTTTCCACTTGTGCGTGTAGTTTTGGTAACCTCTGATTACTTCATGTGTGCCACATGAATAAACCCTACAGAGGCAGATGCTGCAGAGCTGGTGATGCATAATAACTTGTTTCTGCGTAAGGCAGTGGCTTGTGGTGTCTATTCATGCTCTGTGGCACTGAGTCCTTGCCAAGACTCATAAAGTCTGTGGGAAGGAGCATGTGGGAAATAGGGAAGGAAGAAATGGGTGGGAAGAGGGAGTTTTAGGGATAACATAATACCCACCCCTAAGTTTCTCTTGTGTGGAACTGCCTGGTGCTCTGTGCAAGGGAGCACATTAGTCGCCTCTGCTTTAGCTCCTGTTATTGCTGCACTGTTTCGCCTCCACTGTGGTGAAGAGCTGCTTGAATTAAGTGTTAAAGCACTAAGTACTTGATTATAATGAATGTTGTGTTTCAAATTGTCGTTGCCATGTGAAACTGTCGTTCTCTTGCTAATATGTTTTTAATTGAGGAGCTTTCAGCTAAGCAGCAGGGTTTCCCTCTTCATCACATTTAGTCATTATCCCATGCAATTGGGTTGCCTTTAGTTAGGCAAGTAGACTGTCTGCAGAGGGCCTTTAATTTAGGGGATCCCGCTGCACTTCCCGAAATGCAGATCAGCAGGAACAGCCTGGCACCCAATGTTCAAACCTGCATCTGCTACCAGTGGGCAACCAACTTTCTGAAACTGCACCTTGAGGGCTGTACAGAGGCATTCTTTGGGGGAGCAGAGAGAGCTGAGGAGATGTGCTGACTCCCTTACATGTGTGGTGCCACCCCCATCTGTGGGGTGCCCCAGGCTTTGCTCTACACTTGGTGCTACCCAGTGTGTCCAAGCACTATCTGCAGGAACCCAGGAGCAGTGGGCCCTGGTCCAGGCAGGGTGCTGGGAGGACAGGAATTCTGCAAGCACGTAAGTATGAGCTTAAATTTGCTTATACATTTTCAACATATTTACAAGTGAGTAAATGCAGGGAGTAGACAATAAGTTTTCATACTTTTGTTTGAGGCAAAATGCTTTGGTATCTGGACCACATGAAGTAAAAGGGTTGTCATACTGTAGTACTATGGTATGGTTTTTTTTTGTTTGTTTGTTTGTTTGTTTTTAATTAGAAATAAATGTCTTATTTATCTCTTCTGCAGGCAGAAGAAGCTAGAAGTGGCTATGGATGAAGAAGGCCTAGCAGATGAGGAGGTAATACTACTTGAGTAACTCTTGAAGAGATTGCGTTGCTTTTTGTTTGCATTTCTTTAAGTTTGAATTTGAGGAGTTTGTGGGAATGTTAGTAGAAGTCACACTCAGTTTATATTCTAAGTCAGTGTTGCTTTTGTAAATAACAAAGGAAGCTTTGCATATGCTTGAATACGAGGCCTTGAATAGCTAAGGTGCTCTTCATGCTGTTTTTAATCATGATGAAATATACAACCGCAGCAAGCTTTCCAAAGTTTAAAAATTTATGACGTGTGATTTGGCATATAGATAAGGAAAAGGTGAGATGCAGTTGGAAGAACTGGGTAGAAAGCAAAATGCTGAACCCTTTGTTGTTTTTTTTTTTCTTGATTTAAACAATAAAGCAGGTGCTTCTTTGTTCCATTTGAATAAGAGTACGTCTGAGTACTTTTCTGAGGTTGATCATTTCATTTCTGCCTGTACTGAGTCCAGAATAGATACTAGAATAAATAGTAACAGTATCTCTGTTATTTCTGGTCATTTCTCAAGTTCACGGGGTTAATGTAACTTGTGGACAGAGGGAAAAGCTGATGTGGGTGTCTGATGCCATCTTGTGGTTTCCAGTGACACTGTCATCATTGTGCAAAATCTGCCGGGTCTGATTGTTGAGTCTCATTAACAGCCTCTGAGATCTTGGAGTCTTTGGGAGCATAGGCTGGCATTCATCTTTTCTCAAGGTGAATCCCACTGATATTTTTATAGGACAAGATATATGACAGGATTGAAATCAGTCTTTCAAATACAAATATTTTTCTGCTGTAGAACAAACAGATTTTGTTATAGGATAGCTTAAGTTGGATTTCTGCTGCCTGCTTGGTCGCTTGTTGCCTGTCATCACTGTGTCTGTCAGGGGGCAGGTCTTAGCTTTTACTCATGTTTTATGCTGCTCAAGAGCAGAGTCCTTGCCTTAGCTGGTGACTTTGGCATTTGGGCTGATGGACTTTGAACCAGTGTGATTTTTTTTGTTGTTGATTTTTGTCACTGCTTCACTATAAGCAAGTAACAACCGAAAACAAAGCAAGAACTAGGCCTGAGTCCTCCCTATGAAGGACTGTGTTTGTTCATCACGCTTCACGAAATTCAGAAAGATTTTCCCTTTTACATTTTCCCTGTACCCATAATGAGAGAGAGTACTTCACAGGAAGAGTGATTATATATCTTGACTTTCTGTAAAGCGACTTGTATTCTCATGTGTGTATTTTGTCAGAAAAAACTGCGCAGGTCCCAGCATGCTCGCAAAGAAACTGAGTTTCTGCGACTGAAGAGAACGAGACTTGGCTTGGATGACTTTGAGTCTTTGAAAGTTATAGGAAGAGGAGCGTTTGGGGAGGTTTGTGGCTTTCTCTCTTGAACAGGATATTAAAATTAGATTTAAAATCCGAAAGAAAAAATTTAACTATAGAATAAAAAGTTCCAGTTGGACAGTTTTGTTTCAGGAGAACAGCTATTTGAGTAATTGCATAAGTGTGGCAAGACCAGTAGTGAACTGTGAGCATGGATTTATCAAGGCCTTTGGAAAGCGTCTTGGTTTCCCGCAGCTTCACGTTAGCCCCAGGTGAAGGTGCTCATGCAGCCCCCTTGAGATGGTGGATTTGTAGTAGCACAGCTCCTCTCCATAAAAATCCTACTCTGCGTCACGTGGTGGTGGTTCTTGGTCCTGAATCTCACAGCTACCTGGACTCCAGTGTGCCTGCTAACAGTTCAACTAACTGTTCATCATTTCTGTTGGCTTTGTACATGATGTAGAAGTACTTTATCCACATGTTTTTCAGTATTTAACAAAATAACCTTTCCGTGCCCCCCAGTTTAGAGACACCTTCTATGTTTCAGCTGGGGGTAGATGGGACTGATTGGGTTGCTTTTCTCATTAAAGGTACGCCTTGTTCAGAAGAAGGATACAGGCCATATTTATGCAATGAAGATACTAAGGAAAGCAGATATGCTGGAGAAAGAACAGGTTTGTGTTGTATAAGTCCCCTAGATATCAAAGTTACGTGGCCTAGAAAATGTCCAGAGTTCTATTTGATCGTATTTTCCACTTCTATAGCCCCCAAAATTGAACTGCAGTCCAAGGCATTTATGGAGTTCCTATGTCATTATAAAGTATTAGTTAGGAAATAAGGTCATGTAACAGCATTTTTGAAAATGTTTCATTTACAACTGCTTGGAACAGTGATGAAGATGTTTTTTTCCTCTAGTCTTTATCACTGCGTGCCCTGTAGCACTTAATCTGTAAAATTACATTTCAAAGAAAATACTTCTCAAAAAGACAAAGTAAAAACTGAGAATGCGTGATGTTTTCTTTTGGTGGTCAGATACCAGCAGGTGTCATGTTGTTCGTTATTTGGCTTTGTTTTTCTTTTGTTACGGTTTTTAGTTGGATTTTTGTTGTTTCATTTTATTTGCTTTTGCTTTCTAATCAGGAATTCACTGTGAATTTGTGATGGGACACAGCAAACTCTTTAGCACCACAAAGGGTAGTGTATCAAAATCAAGTGTAGATGTCTCGAGCAAAAGCATAGCTGGAGAAAGCTGTGGTTATTTAGCCTTGAGAAGAGAAAGCTCCAGAAATACCTCACTGTGGCCTTTCAGTGCCTAAGTGAGCCTACGGAAAAGCTGGGAAGGGACTGTATTCTTCAGTAAGTACAGTGACAGGACAAGAGGAAATGAGGAGATTGAGGCTAGACATTGAGAGGAAATTCTTTACCCAGAGGGTGGTGTGAGGCAGTGGCACAGGGCGCCCAGAGGGGCTGTAGATGCCCAATCCCTGGAGGTGTTCCAGACCAGGTTGGATGGGGCCCTGAGCAGCCTGAGCTGGTGGGTGGCGGCCCTGCCCACAGCATGGGGATTGGAATCATATGATCATTACAGTCCCTTCCAATCCAAACCATTCTGTGATTTTGTCTTCCTTTCCCGTCCAAACCCCATAACTAGTTCATACACAATATTCCCCTGTACTGATATTAGTACTTCTACTTCTTTTTTTTATCCTAACACTGGGTTTTTGCCTTGCAACCCTGAGCTCTAAACATAGGAAACAGGCAGGAGATGTGTACCAGCATGCGGGTTGAAGCCCTGCCTTCATTTTGTAAGCTGATGTGGCAAAGAGGCTGAGCTCACTCTCTGCATTTAGACTGGAGCTGTAAGTCCCTCTGGAGAGTATTTATCTGCTGTAACTTTCATTGCCAGGTTTGCTCAGTGGAAACTATCACAGGATGCAAATACAAGAAAGTTTAAGCTTTCAAAAGTGATAGCACTGGGACATTTTTCTAGCTGTTTTTTAAGCAAGTTTTTTATTTTATAGCTTATAGTTACACTTAGAAATGGAAGAATGGCAGGTGGAAAGAAATATATGAGTCTGTAAAGGATAGATATGGCTAGATAAGTCAAATTTGAGTATCCACTACCAAGAGGGAACCCATTGCCCTGTGAAAAGGGCTCATCAGAAAGATATTCAAACTGCGAACGAGATGCAGAAGACTCTTTGCTACTTATTGGAAATATCTCTTGAAGCTGCAATAGTGGCACATAGTACTTATTTTCTTTCCAGAAGTTGCTTCCTGTTATATGAAATACGAAAATCATATAGCTTATGACAAGAAAAAAATTTCCATATGAATCTTTCCAATTTTCTTCTGCCACAAAGGGTACATTTTAGTAATGCATACACTCTTCTGCAGTCTTAGAATGCATTACCCTTAGTTTCCAGTGAACTCACAAGGCAGCCCTTCTCAGCATGTTTGTCAAAGACCCATCTGGGACTAAAATATCCTAAGCATGGCTAATCATTCCCAAAGTCACTTGCCCACAACCTACCACAGCAGCAGTGGTGGCCATATCAGTTCTGGACCAGCTTTGTATACATTACTTGAAGGAGTGGCTCCATCTTCTATTTTTTTCCCCTAGCTAAAATAGCTCAAGCCCTTCTTCAGTAGTGGCCATTTAGCTCTCACTGTTCCTTGTGGTTGTCTCTTAGGGCGAGACCCATCACAGCCCTTTTCTCCTTGGCTGAGGCACTTGCCATGCAGTTGGAGTAATGCCCACCATGCACACAGATAGGTGCAGTCTCTATGTACCATTTGAAAAGTGGTTCAAATACAACCAAGTAATGTGTGGCTTTGGGGGCTGCACAATAGTTCTCTTTATCTCAGATGTTTCTTTCACAGTGATAAAGGAGGTTTTAGGAAATAATTAGTTGAGGTGCTCTGTCACTCTTGAGAAAGGATTCTGCAGGCTTACCTCACTGAAGTAAAACTGTATAAACTGCGGAGGAACAGTAATTAACCCTTTATTTGTATATGTATAGGAGAAGACTGGTACCTTCTGACCAGAATCGTGAAGCATCTCCCTTTTTATCTTTTAGTTCTTGCATTCTTTAAAGTAAAATGTTTAGATTTTTTTTGCCAACAGTTTTCCCTATATTTGCATATTGAGTTGCACATCACATTTTTAACTGAGTTAACAGTAGAGCTGCTACTTTGCAGAGCTGATCATTGCAGAGCTTTTTTTGTTTGTTTTAATTATTATTATTTTGAATGCTCTAGAATATAGTAAAAATGGAATGATGATTTTCTATGAGCCCTTATGTTCTGCCCAACAAACAAAGAACTCAACAAGCCACGTGTCGTGATTCTAGAGGTTACTTCTGAGAAGTTACGGGTGGCTGGTGTTTTGTGGGGACTTCCTAGCATCTAGCAAAAACTATGAAAAATATGACTAGAAGAAGTAAGAAAAATAACTTATTTGTTAAAGATAACGAAAATTTATTTTAGGACTAGGAATCTATTTAGTATGGTATTTGGTGTTTAAATATTTAAATTATTCTTTAATAGAAATATTTTATTTTATATTATTTTTTATTTCAGGTGGCCCATATCCGAGCAGAAAGAGATATATTGGTTGAAGCAGATGGAGCATGGGTAGTGAAAATGTTTTACAGTTTTCAGGATAAAAGAAATCTTTACTTGATCATGGAGTTTTTACCTGGAGGTAAGAAGCTATGTGTTGTGTTGGAAAGTGATATGAAGACTTCTTCCTTAGCTTTTGTTGTGAGCTCTCTAAAAATGTTGAAGCAAGCATGCTGTCACTTGTGATGGTGCAAATTTTAATGCTGTTTAAAACAAGGTCCCAGTAGTGTAACATCTGCTGATTTGTAGGGGAAGGGAAAGAGTTCCCAAACTGTGTTTAATAGGCATTGATTGAACAATAATTCTTGCATATGTTCTGCTTTTTACTGACAAAGCTAGAAACAATGAAAAGTAGTTCTTGTTCAGACAATCTTTGTGTAATATATATATTATGCATTAAAATTTGCAGTATCTTTCAAGGCTATCCAATTAAAACTTCTATTTAGGATTTCCAACTATTCTACACCCAGTTTACTGAAAAAGTATGTTGATTTTGTAGGTCTTTGCATTAACAGTTTTATAATTAGCAGCTGTAAGGCCAGTTTTGAGGTTAAATTTGGAATCTACTGGCTTCCGTGTAGAATCAGCCTCATGATTAAAATATTCTGCTTTATACACTGTTTTCTTTCCTTTGATTAGGTGACATGATGACCTTGTTAATGAAGAAAGACACCTTATCAGAAGAGGAGACACAGTTCTACATTTCTGAAACTGTGTTGGCCATAGATGCTATTCACCAGCTGGGATTTATCCACAGAGATATTAAACCAGACAACCTTCTGCTGGATGCTAAGGCACGTAACATGCACGTTGCCTGCCTCTGCTTTAAACGTCTCAGTCTGCAGATAATGCCACTCACAACAGTGCTAAGCACTGCACACCAGTAGTGCCATACCTGATTTCAACTAGCCACAGTAATGGCAGAAGATGGCCACTGTTCTAATATATTTAAGCAAAGCAAAGCTACCCTTATGTTGGTTTTGTTTGATTGCATGATTGTTTTTCTTTTTGAATTTGGAAAGCTTTTTAAATGTGAGTAGACCCACCTGGGCTGTCTGGATGCTAATATTCATGTACATGAAAAACTGGTATACTTAGTTGCATCAAGAAGAATGAAAGCATAGAATGTTCAGACAACACTAAACAATCAGTTCAGTTCCCACAGTTGTCTCATTTGTTTTATTATCCACTCACAAGTGGGAGCTGTCTGTCTGCTTGGCTGACTGTAGTGAGCCATGGAATGGCTCCACTAAGCATTGCACATGGCTCGGTAGGCTATCTAGCATCCATCTCTGGAAACCTGCTTAAAACCAGATTGCCATCAAAATAAAGCTGAAGAATTTTATCCTGGAGGCTTTCCCAGTCTTGGCAGAACTTGGTTCAAAACAAAACCAGGCAGAGTAGCTGTCTTTGGCTGTTGCAGATGATATCATTCTTGGGAACGATACCCTTTTTAGAGAAAACACACTCTTCCAGTACATCGAGATTCAGTCACTATTTCCCTGCTTGTCCTGGATTAAGTTAGTGCTGCATAAGCCCATTATTCACACTGCCTAAGAAGAAGGCAAGTGCAGTTATGAAAACAGCTTGCTTTCTTTTTTCTTTTTCTTTTTTGAGAACTACCTGTCTAAATTATTTTTTTTCATCATCTTTGCTTTTTAGGGTCATGTAAAACTGTCTGATTTTGGGCTATGCACGGGTTTAAAGAAAGCTCATAGAACTGAGTTCTACAGGAACCTTACACACAACCCACCAAGTGACTTCTGTAAGTATAAGGGATCCTAGGTAAACATTTAAATGATTTCGAGCTGCAGTTATACCACATCATCTTTTATTTCTGCTGTGTTCAGCATGATTAGTCAAGCTGACATTGTGGAGTTGGAAGACTGGAAATGCATGTTCCCCAGGACATGGAAGCACTTCATAGGAAGGAAATTACACATTCTGCAGTGCTAATGGGTTTTTGTACGTTTGTGTATGGATGCGTGTGGCCATAACATCATGTGTCTGTATTATAATGCTTTTTTTCATAACAATGTTACTGAAGATGCAGTAATGCTCAGGTTGGACATGGCTTTTGTGTACTGGCTTATTGGGGTCAGTGACAATCACTTCAAACTTACGTGATTCTCAGCTGCAAATTGGATGGTAATTGTTTGCGGTTCTTTTCCTGTCTCCAGTGACAATCAAGTTTTAATTCTGGAAAAAAGCATTCTAAAGATTGAAAATATTCTGTTTTCAAGTAAGAACTATTATCAGTCTTTTCTTTTACCTTAAAAATGCATTTAATATCTAATAACTATTTTCTGAATTAGCATTTCAGAATATGAACTCAAAGAGAAAAGCAGAAACATGGAAGAAAAACAGACGACAGCTGGTGAGTTTATAAAAACTCATGGTTTTTTTTCATTTTAACTATTTATAGAAAACTATAAATTAAAAAAATAGGCATTAATGCTACTGTTTTAGGGTTGTTTTTTTTTATTATTTTTTAAATCTGTAAGGCCTTCATCTCTTATAGATGTAGCTTTCTTAAAGCTCTCAAAATTCTGTTTAAATCAAGGTGGTGTAGTGGTTCAGGTTGTGGACCAGGAAAGAGTAGGATGAGCACCAGCTGGATTGGTTGAGCTGCTTGTTTTCAGAGCTGTGACTAGCTCAGGGAGTGCTATGGGGGAAAGCAGTGGAGAGTGGTGCACTGGAGTGATGCCACCTGGATTTATAGTGCAGGATGACCAGGTAATTAAGGGCATTCCAGCATTAATTAAATCAAACTAAAGCATCTGTCAGCTATGGGATTTTCAGCCCTCCGGGTTATTTTTACAGAACAGCAGTTTGCAGAAGACTCAAAAACCTCCATTTTCATGTTTTGGAACTCTTATTTTTTTTTCATATTCAGGAGGATGACTTCCATTTACTTCCAAGGTTCAGTGTTCACTCTGCATCTGTGCTTACTCGTGTAGAATAATGCTCTTAGGATTTTAGTTATCTTGAATTGTCAAATTCAGCACTCTTGTCCATGCACGTTGTAAGATACTATATCTAAATCCCCAGAAAGAGATTTTTGAGAAGTGTAATTCATTTATTAAAGAGCTTATTCTGTTTTCCAGGCATATTCTACTGTTGGGACCCCAGATTACATTGCACCAGAAGTATTTATGCAGACTGGGTACAACAAACTATGTGACTGGTGGTCTTTGGGAGTGATTATGTACGAAATGCTAATAGGTAAGTTAAAGAGCACAACCTAAGAATCATCCAGAGGGTTCAGAGGTGACCGTGTACGTTAGTTCACCCAGTCTGTTCTCCCACGTCGTGCAGGTCTATGCAGTCATAAGCCTGTTTGGTTTGTTTTTAACATCCCATTTTTGCAGGGTATCCACCTTTCTGCTCAGAAACACCGCAGGAAACTTACAGGAAAGTTATGAACTGGAAAGAAACTTTGGTATTTCCTCCAGAGGTGCCCATTTCAGAGAAAGCAAAGGATTTAATTCTAAGGTCAGTAACAACAGCTCATTTCCGACCCCTCACCCACTTTGTGGCCTTGATTTATTTTATTTTTTCCAAGAAAATATTACAGGCTTACACAACTTTATTACTGGCAAAATGAGGAATGCACTTTTATGGGCAGAGCCAACAACTAAAATTTGTTATTAGTCCAAGCAGTGCTCCAATTGCTCAAAACTAACACAACAAATACAGCTAATAATTATTCTTAATCCAGGTAGTGATACCAACACAGTTCAAATCATTTAATTATTGCTAATCCTTATTCATAAGTTTGTATATAACAATTTTATTACGTTTTTAATATCTGTTTCTCTGTTGTTTTTGCTTGTTTTTCTCCCTATGTCTTGACTGTACTCAGGGCAGTTTGAGATATTTTAGGTAGACTATTTGTTAGCGTATCTGACAGATTGGATTGTGGGTTTAGTTATGCCAAGGCTACTTATATTTAGGCTTTTTTTTTGTATGTGGAGGGAGCTATTAAATGTAAAATCACACAATTGCAAGAAGCTAGGCAAAAATGAATTTAAAAACATATTTAGTTAATGGTCAATTCACTACAGCAAGGTCAAAACAGTAGGTGAGGCAACAAAGACCTCAGTGTGTACTTTGCTCAATACAGCTTGGACATGTTAGACAGGGGTGATTTCAACCTAAAGTAAATTTTAGACAAAGCAGAATTCCTTCATTGATAGAGATAAAACCAAACTAAGTAAGTTCTGACAAAGCCTGAGACCTGGTCTGGTTGTTATTGCAAAGTTTGTCCTGGGGGCAGTGGGCTGCTTTTACATTAACCAGAAGATGCAACAGTTCTAAGCAGTTTGCTAAAACTCCTTGACACCATGACACTTTTATTTTCTTTTGCATCTGTCAGCACTTATTGTAATTATCTCTATGTTTTATTGTAATTATTCTCTATATTTATCCACCTTTTCAGGTTTTGTACCGATTCAGAAAACAGAATTGGTAGTAATGGAGTAGAGGAAATAAAAAGTCATCCTTTTTTTGAAGGAGTGGACTGGGGACATATCAGGTACACGTATATGTATACACCTTTTATAGAAAACATAGAAGTCATGACTGCAAGAATTTCATGCACTATGATGGCAAGAATAATTATTTTCAATTTATGTCTTATTTAGAAATGCATCTGCTGACAGTTAAGGTTTTCAGGCTGTGCTGGCATTCATAGATCTCATCAGATTTTTACTGTTGTGAGAAGCCTCAAAAATGCCCAAGGATGGCTCTTCCACTAATACTGTGTTTCTGCATGTGAAAATCCATACAGTGAGAACGTGGTTGTCTACCTCTTCTCATTTCCTCTGGTGTGGAAAGCTTCATTTATCTTTTCAGTGTGGGAGACATTAATGAACAGCAAAAGCAGTGACGTCTCTGTTCATGTCACATTTGGCAATCTGGCAAAAAGGTTTCTTCATTCCACCCAGAAGTGGATGTAATGGTGATTGTAATAATTACAGATGTAATAAGATCACACTTATAAATTAATAACTCTCCCACAGTGCCATTTTCCAGTTTTAATGCTTTTGTGGGAGTCACTGCAGTAACTTTAAAAGCTACCTTAAAATTTCTGATTGCTAAGCTAATAAAGCAGGGGCAAGTCAGCTCATTTTGAATGAGAGATGCTTGCAGCAGAGGTGAGAGCTACAGCTGAAAAGTATTTGATGAGTTCCAGGCTGGTGGGGGCTGGAACTGTAGAGCAATGGGTCTAATGGCTTCAAACACAAGTAAAATCCTGCCCAGCTGGGTAGGCTGGATCCATGGAATGAAGGTAGCTACAGTGGTTCCTGGTGAAATCAAAGATTGCGACGATAGCTGTGTGGTAGATGGGGCTGGAATGTTGTTTCAGCTAATGGAAAAGCATGTTTTCCCCAGATGCTAATACCAGGAAACCACTAAACCTCGTGATGTCATGAAATAGGCTTCTTTCAAGAACTCGATGAAACCTTTGCCCTTTAAATTGAAAGGACATTGCAACTGTAAAAATGTAAATTAAATGAAGCTGGAACTTCATGGATTTTTTCCTAATATTCTCTATTCTGGCACTTATGTTTGTTTATAGGGAAAGACCAGCTGCAATTCCAATAGAAATCAAAAGTATTGATGATACATCCAACTTCGATGAATTTCCTGAATCTGACATTTTACAGCCAGGTGAGGCTGCCATTATCAATTCCAGACTTCTGTCTACAGCATGCCAGAATACTCCTTGGGTTCATTTCTTCTTGTTCATGCTTGTTTTTCTGATACCCTAATCAAGTCAATATACAGGCTTGATGTAGAGATTTTCTTTCAGAGATAAATCTTAACCTATGGTTTGTCATAGGTTCTACTTCCTTAAGACTTGGGGGGAAAAGAAGGGTTGTAACGAGTTGACTACTAAGTGGTTTGCATATATAGTGAGCATTGAAAACAGTACAGCTTTCTTCCATATAATCTAAACAAAGTCTGATCAAAAGCAGACCAGTGCAGATTGCTTTTACTTCAACCTTTATTTTTTTTAATTTTATGCCAAACATGAAAGTTAATATATTTTGGGGCAAAAACTTTCAGACAGATGATTACTCAGCTTAGTGATTTTATAAGCCTGAGTACCTCTACAAATCGTTTAGGTGTTCTTTTTTAACTGTTAATTTCTATTGTAGAGTAGTAGAAATTTGTTTATGTATAAAAGGCCCAATTCTCACTGTTTTCAATGAATTATTAATAGATTAAAGATAGATAACAATGATTAATTGTTGTCAAATAAGTGCAGGTGTACTAACATCCGTAAATTGGAAGCTATTTTTTTCTGAGATGACTTTTAGTAAATGGCATAGAAATTTGGTTTTGCAATGCAAAAACAGTTGATCTCCAGTGCCTGTTAGCTATTTCAGTCCATATTCAGGTAATGCCAAGTACATTTGTATTGGCTGTGGCATCTCAGATGCATTGTGTTACTGTAGATCCAGATACTCAAATGCTCACTTGAACATCAGTGTTTTTGGCACTTAGTGTTGAACATGCTGTTGTAGAACTGTAAGAGCAGCAATCTGAGTGCTAAATATAGGAACCCACTGCAGTGAATGCCAGTGATCAGCACACCAGCTGTGTGGGCCGCTCACAGATGGAACGTGACCAGATCTGCTGCTGGCTGAACCTTGTGGGAGCTGTAAGCAGGACACATGTCCTAGAATAGGAATATGCACTTCATGTGTGTTGTTCTCTTGGGAGAACTTGGATAAAATTTTTTCTTCTGTTTGAATGTGTGCGGGAACTTCTTCACAGTGCAGTGACAGAGCACTGGCACAGCTGCACAGAGAGGTGGTGGAGTCTCCTTCTCTGGAGATGTCCAAGACCCATCTGCACGCCTACCTGTGCAGCCTGGGCTAGGGAGCTGCTTTGGCAGGGGGTTGGACTCCATGATCTCTAGGGGACCTTCCAACCACTACAGTTCTGTGATTCTGATGGGAATAACGCTATGTGTATAATTACATTTGGTCTGTGCAGGGGAGCCTGTTGATGAAACCTTCTTGCTTCACCTGTAAAAAGTGTTGCGCTTGCAGGCTCTCTTCCTCATCATGACCTTACAATATTTAAAGGGAGATTGTAAACAGGAGGTAGATAGTAATAGGACAAGGAGGAATGGTTTTGAACTTAAAGGAGAGGAGATCTAGATTAGATTCAGTGAGAGAGTGGCAAGGTGCTGGCACAGGTTGCCCAGAGAGGTTGTGGATGCCCATCACTTCAGGGGCAAGTTAGATGGGGCCATGGGCAACCTGAAATAGTGGGTGGCAATCCTGTGGCAGGAGGTTTGGAACTTAATGATCCTTGAGGTCCGTTCCAACCCAAGCCATTCAATAATTCTATGACTTCTAGGAAGCAATACTCTTATTAATTGTTTTGTTTTGTTTTTGTATCTGAATTCTAGTGCCAAACACAACGGAACCTGACTACAAATCCAAAGACTGGGTTTTCCTCAATTATACCTACAAGAGGTTTGAAGGGCTCACTCAGCGTGGCTCAATCCCTACCTACATGAAAGCTGGGAAGTTGTGAGACAAAACACAAACCCACAAACAAACAAAAAAATTTCAAACCTCAGGTAGCTGCATCACCAGACCTGCTTGGCATTAGTTATCAATATATTGACTCTGGTGCGCATCAGTTTCACAAGGAAATTCTACAGGATTAGGATTTCTAAGACTACTACTACTACAGGAATTAGTTGGCAGTGCCAGCTGGCTTTTTTTTTCTTTTTTTTTTTTAATATTTGAATATTTTTGTTAACTTTATTATACAAAGGTACTGGAATAAAAGGAACCACGCATCCCTTTGCAACTGCACTGCCTATGTGTGTGTAACAATTAATTATGCCTCTGTACTGTGGCTTTGTTTGTACTGTAACCCATCTAATCCACCCAGGAGTAAAACATATCATTTTATGCAGCACTGTCGTTACACTGCTCACCTGGTGGGTTTTAGATACACAGTATAAAAAACCATTGCCCACGTTTTCAAAATTCTCTGAGCAGTGGCTCTAAGGGTATTCCAGTTGTGGTCTGCAGTTGTCCCATGAGGGTGGCATATTTTAAATAGCAGTGTCCTGTGGGGCCTACTGGTACACTCCCCAGCGTCGATCCTCCCTGCTGGAGGGTTTCATGATCAAATCATCCCTTGTTCTGTGAGATGTAGGCAGGGAGATGGTCCCTTTGATCTGCTTTAAATGATAGTTGATGGGCCCTTGGCATTGAAACTGATGTTATTGTTTATGATGATTATGCGTTGTTGGCAAATTCAGAAGAGAAAAAGGAATAACAATAAAAGACTCTTAACAGAGGAAAATATTTTTTCAGATAGCAATTTCTGAAAAGATGGTAGTTTCCAGGATTGTGTTCTTGCCTCATTTTTGAGACAGGTCATTTTTTTGCTGCTGAGAATTCAAACATCCTTTTCTGTCTGAGAAAAACTTATCCTAGAGAAGTGATGAAATTGCTGCTTTTTCTTTTTCATCTCCCAAAGAAGTTCCAGGCAGAAGGGGTCTTGTTGTACCCTTCTCTTTCCAGAATACCCATAGCACCCTCTGCCAAGCCAGAGGACATGGAATGTCCTGCTGGACTCACTGTCCTGTATTCTTTGTCGTCTTCTCCTGTCTCTCCCTAATGTGAACCATGGGGTTGCAAGGGATCATCAGGGTCTGAAGCCCGTTTACCAGGAAACACAACCAACCATGACTGAACCAGGTGAAGCATTCCTCTCAGTCTGCAAGATGGAGACAAGCTGACAGCAGAGATGAGGCAAGGAAATGGAAGCAGAACCTCCAGTGTACTGGCTGTGATTTTGTAGAAGTTGTTCAGAACCAAACAGCAGTCCTTTCACAGCTTGCTGGTATCTGGTTGCTGCCAAATGTAACGTCTCTGCCTGAATTAGCATATTATCTTCAGTGCTTTGAATCTGTCTCAATACTGTAGAGATCTTTGATGTCATTTTCTGGTTACAGAAGGCTTACAGCAATGAACAATTGACCAGTGATTGAACAAGCAGAGTCGCTATTGCTGCCTTCCTCCTATGGATGCAATGAAAGGCACTGTAGAGGCCTCGCAACACCCGGCAGAATGAAGCACAGGATGTTTTGGGATGTGGTAGGGATGACCCCAACAGACTGACTATCACAGCAAAATGGAAGTGACTATTTATAAAGCTATCACAGAAATATTTATTGCACCATGCTGTCAGCTGTCCCAAATTATTTGTATGCTTCAAAAAACGTACTGTCAAGTGTTCATATGTTGCATAAAATTCAATTTACTAGAAAGGTTTCTGTGCATCAGTGGCTTACTGACCTGTGTGTAATCTTCCCTGATCCAACAGTTGTTAAGTTCTTTAAGGGCTTCAGTGATCTTTACTGCAATGTTTTATCTCCCATCAGGCATCTGACATCTGCTACTTATGCTGATTTTTAGTCTACAGTTCACTGAAGAGGAGTATTTAGTGCGTTAAGGCCCAGCATTGTGTCACAATGTGGCTAAGCTAAACTTCACCTCAATTTAGCTCAATTTAAGCTATCTCCCATTTCTTTTCTACTCAAAACTTAGAATAATTAACATCACTTAACTGCTACTGGGACAAGATCCTTCAGGAATTCTCCAGTGTTGTTTTTAGCCCTGTTAAGGTAGTGAGAGTCAACCTGAATCCATTCAGAGGCTCTCCAAAATCAGCAGCTCACTTAAATCCACCTCTGTACTTCGGGATGTCTTTCTACCAGTGCCCTTGTAGCTTCTGAGGCACCTAAGAAGAGGAAATTATTTGTCTGACATTTTATCTGTTCTACCAAGAAAGAGGATCTTGGGCAGGATATATACAAGGCACAAACTTGGCCCCAGAGGATACTGCTATTCAAATGAGAATGCCTCTCAGTTTTAATTTCCAATCTCATTCATGGGGCGCTATGCGCCAGAAGTGGAATTCCTGTGAGCCCTGCATTTCAAAAGACCACAGTTACCCTATTTGTGTAACATAAAAAGAAGCCTTTGCTTGAGCTTGCTATGATGAGATAAATTTCATGGAAACTGCAAATGCTCAGTAATCCTGGTGATATATATATATTTCCTGTGGGGTTTGAGGGAGGGCAAATAAATACATTTAATTTAAAGCTATCTATTATACAACTACGACTGTACATATTCACTGGTTTACAAACTTGGGAAAAAGCTCAATCCTTATACTAGTAACACTAAAGGTAATAAGCGTTTAAAATTGAGGACAGCTAATCATATCAGTGCTCACATAGGAGTTATATCCTTTGGGAAGCAGCCTGCAGCCTATTTAGCATCAACTCCTGTACTGTGGTAGCTGAACTTATTTTTTTTAAAACATAGAGTTATTTTAATCGCTAAGTCAAGTGAAACAAACTATTAACTACTGCTTTTAGGAATATAGGACTTTTTTTAAAGATAAAACTGTGACACTGTAGTAGATTAAGGAGAACAGAAGGTTAACCTACACTGGTTTTCAAAAAGTGGAAGCGTGACATATCTCTTGCTTTGTTATTTTTGTCCTATTTGATTTGGATGGTTGTTTTTCATTTTCTTCCTTTGGCAATGTTTGTCACTGTGCCATTTATTTTTTGTATTCTTGGAGTACCAAAGATCCTGAAATGGCTTGATGATTGCAACCATGTAAAAATTTATTTTCCAGATGTGAGTTTTTTCCTCTTTGTTTAAATGTGGATTTATGTATGCAAATTGTTACCAGAGGTTTGCTGGGAAGATTGCAGCAGGGAAAACCTGAGTGCTTCACTGGAAGTAGTGAGCCTGAATCCAGATTTTGGATCTGAATACGCCAAAATGGAGGAGGAAGCTTGGATTGCAAAACACAGCTGAGCTTTTGCGCTTTGTTCCATCTCTAATCGGAATGAGCGCATGGCCTTGGTTACAGAACAGCAGCAGAGGTTGTTTCATGTACAAAAGGAGTTTTTACAAAATTGCCAGCATTCACAAATCAAATATTGTTGATACCGCATTTGCACTGTTAAATTTGCCTTGCTGGAGAGTTATGTAAGTGTTATTTTTATAGGTCAATTGTCAAAACACCTGAGTTGTCAGATACAGTATGGAATAACAGCATGATATGGGTGAATTCACCGAAGTGCAAAGGGGCTTGCTGAAAGCTCTCCACACTGCTAAGAGGAATGGGTGTAAGCAGTACAAGGGCGTTGTGTTGGCTCCCTGTAACGAGGTGACTTTCCTCCTCTGCGGCAGCAAGTAGGGAATACTGCTGTTCAGCCCGGTTATACTGTAATGCTTAGGAAGTGCTCTCACTTTTTCAATAACACGAGCAATTACAAGCGTTGTAACATACTGTATGTTGTCATTTTAATGTTGATATATTACAGCAGCTTGTTCTTGGAGTCAAAATGGCAACTGCTATATTTTTCCTAGACTATTTCATTAGTTGTGGTTGGGAAAGTTACATAGAAGCATTATAAAAATTTATATGAGGCTTTTTACAGCATTTGAAAATAAAAGTAGCATTCTTTTTGTAGAGTTGCAGTTTTTATTTTTTTACATGGCTGTGCTGGGTTTCTATTCCAGAACAGGAGACATCGGATGAGCGGAGACGCTGCTTTGTGTATTCTTATCTTGAATCCCACCCACAGTGGAAAACTCACGTCCCCGTTCTCAGTCAGATGTTCGGACAGCAAAAATTACCTGACCTGTACCATGAACCATACATGAAGCTGCTTCTAAAAGGATTATTGTTCTTCCCTAGAGGCTTCCTATCTCCTTCCCCATAGACTCTAATTTAGCCAAGAAGGGCTTCCACAGACAGTTGTACTGCAGAAACGTTTTTGTCCTACTGCTCCCAGTTCCTTCCTGAGTTTAGAGCAGTGGCAGCAGCACATGCAGTTGTGACACGGTCACATAAAACACTTCTAGGGCTGAGCAGCTGAAGGCAAGTTGGAGCTGGCACCTGCTGAGCAGCCATCTCAGTAACCCTCCAGTGTGTGCCCTGCACTTGAACGCTACTCAGCAAGTTGATGCAGTTCAAAGAGAGTCTTACAATTCTATTTAATGGGATTACACTTTTTTGCAGCAGCTGTTACCTTACACTGAGCTAAGGAACTGCGGCCCCAATTCTTTCTCTTCTTACACTACTAAATCCAGTTTTTCTGAAAAAATACAGTGTTTTAATGACAAATAAAAAGAACATGCCCAAGCATGTACAAAAACATTTTTTAAAATTAACTTGAAGAACTTAAGAAAATAGAATATAGTTGTGTAGGAACTGTTGAATCGCGGCCTGAACCACTGATTGATCACCTGCGATGAGCACTGAGTCAGCCACAGGAGCACAGGTGAAGGCAATGCACCTGTGTGATCGGAAGGGGTGGAGCCTGGCTCCACCTCTCCCAGACCCCATTTAAGGGCTGACCACCACTGGGAAAGGATCTCTCTCTGGTGACTGCTCCTGTGGCGTTTTTTACTGTGAGCCTAGGATGTGGGTGAGTACTTTATTTTGATTGTCTCTTTTCATCTGTAAAATATTTCAGCTACAATACTACTTAGCATTATCCATTCCGTTAACAGTATGCTATACGATAGTGCTTATAAAACAATACTATTACTTTTCAATGTGCATTTTTCATTTCATTTTGTACAAAGTGAGAGAGTAGGAATATCATTATAGTTTGTGCTGCTATATGTTGTGATAGCAGCAGTGATTTCCAGCTCTGGACTGAAAGGATTCATATTCAGGCGGCGCTTAATGTCCTTATTTAAGGTAATTTTATTTATTCTGTATGTAACCTGGAGTTATTGCAGGGGTTGTATCCAATAGCTGAGTTTCACAAATGAAAGATGGCTTGAAATGTGCATGCCGGTGCACTGTAGTTGTCAGTTGTGCTGGGCTCTGCAACAGAACAAGTATATACAAGGAGTTTATGTCTGAGGGATACCTGCTGCATCAGCTACTGAGGCAGCTCAGTGCTGGAGAAGTGCACATTAATGCAACAGAATGAGCACAGTCTTTGTCAGTGGTATTGGCCCTGAAATCTAAGCAGGTTTTAAAGAATTCATTATATTCTAAGTTACCAATTTAATTTTCCCCTCTCTTGTGCTTTAGCCCTTTTATTTTTCTTGTTGGTTTTTATTTTTTTTTTTTAAGTATAATAATTAATCTCCAGTCATTGCAGTGAAGTAGAACAGCCCCATTCTGTCCAAAGGTAGTACAGAGGTTGCTGTTTTCTGGGGAAATGGGCACATAGGTTTGAACTTCCTCATGTTCAGGGAAGTTAACCTAGGTTTCTCATTTTCCAATCAAGTCAAAGCTCACCTAGGGACAGCTTGTCTGTGATGGCAACCAGCCCTTGAAGGCCTGTCTTTTGTCTGTACCAGCTGCTTTAATCTGTTTCTAGTGAGCTACCACCTGCTGTGGCTGTAGTTCTCCTGCAGGAACACGTGTGGTATCTGCACTGTCCTCAGGCTGCCCACCTTCCACTGTAGTAGCAGCCCTTTCCTCTCCACATCTCCTTCCCTCGGCTAAAGGCCAAGCCTGCCCTTGCAGGTGCACCTCCCCTGAAACTGGATGATGTTGAAAGGGGAACTCGTCACAGATGAGCTGTAACCTTGAGGCTGTTGTGTAAATGCAGGGTGTAACCACCACCCGTGTTGCCATGTTTGGGGAAAAAGAGATGTCAATTACAGACAGCAAGTCTTGCATACACATTAAGAGTGCCTAATATGTTATTTCCCTCTAGGGATATACAGAGAATGTTCACCTCATTATAGATGTAAGAGCTGAGACTCATAGAGCTCAAAGAGGAGGCAAGTGCATTGTTGCTCACCTGCAAAACCAAGCGCTGAAAAGGTGGCGCTGATCTGAACATAACTTCTCTAGTGCCTTACCCAAAGGCTACACTGGCCCTACTCATCTTGGGTGCTGATTTCCCCACACAGGACTTCAATAATAAAAGATCAGATAAGACCCTCCACAACTGTTTGGCCAGGTCAGAGTGAATCACTGTTGAAGTAGACAAGGTATCACAAGGTTTTCAGTCCAGCAGGCTGCCTTTGAGCTCTTAGCCAATTCACACTGTCAGCAGAAGATCCCTATCTAAAGCACAGAGAAATCAGTGAACAAGTACAGCTTCAAAAGCAAGCTGTTTGCTGATGCCATGCTTTTGCATTCTTTAGAAATGAGACAAAAAGATTTTGCTTTCTATAGACTTCAGACCATTGAAAAGCAGTATATCAAGAGGATGCTTTTTGGCTTCAGAGACAAACCTGAGAGATTTGCACGGTACTTCCACTAGTAAGAAGAAAACTTTACCTATGTGGTTTGACAAAATTAAACTGATGCCTCAAGGAAGCATCACAAAATGTACAATCTGTTTAAGTGCATTTTCCTGAGGAAGGTCTCTGGATTTAACCCAGGCTGTGCCCAAGCATTGACTTCGAGTATCTTAGGAAGCAGACAGTTGAGTGCAACTCCTCTTGTTTAAGTTCAGTCAGTGAATGATGGATGTGTTCCACTCAGTCAGTGTGCTTCTGCTCAGTGACACGGGACAAACAGGACCAACAGTGTTTGACTGTTGAGGCTCTGCTTTCAGTTAATTCTCTTTTGACTTAGTTGCCTGGATTTAAGGGGGCTTACATTTTTGTACCTTTGATTGCTCCCATACCAGCCATAGAGGACAATAAGGTCTCCCCTAACCTCCTCTTCTCCAGGCTAAACAATTCCAGCTTCTTCAGCCATTCCTCCTAAGACTTGTGTTCCAGATCCCCAAAGGCTGTTAACACCAGAAGAGCCCAGGAATCTGTACTACAGATGTCATCTTGGTTAAAGCAGGTTTGCCTTTCAGACAGTGCTGTGGTAGATCATTTGAACCTTCTCTGTAGGCAAGGATGGATGCCTGCGTTGTCACAGCTCAAATGTTCAAACACCGGTTGTGTGCAAGCTCAGTGTTGTCCTCAGCTGGATTTGTTTTCTTCTAGCCATTGCATTAACAGCGCTGGAGCTCAGGGTCCTAGAGAGCCAGGACTCAGCCTCGGGGCTGCCACTCATACACCATGGGCACATTTCAGTTGTGCTTCATTTTCATTAGGTTCCTTAAGCAGCTTTATTTGTCCTTAAAACAGAGAGCGCAAGTAGGAGTTGAAAGCTGTTCTTAAATGGAACTTGTTTCATCATGCAAGGAATGCTGTGTGGATCTTTAAAGCCAGGCTATGTCACTATCACAATCTGATCTGACATAGTGCATACCTTAAACCATATACTTAATTCACTGTATTGTGTTAGGGCAGCTTGCGTTCTTTTGTGGTACATTTTTGCTTCCTTGAAGGGCTTTTGTAACAGTTACTGAGTGGAAATCATTTAAAGGGCATTTTCAAAATATGTTTTCTTAAATAGGCTGATTATAGTATGACTATGCTATTTACATAAGTTTTGAAGCAAAAGTCTCTCCTGATTTGGGGAAGAACTTTTGCTTTAACAAGATGGCACATCTTACTAATGCATACTAATGCACAGAATGTATAGTGAAGTCAACAAATTGCTTGTGATGTCCTTAAAAGTAACCCAATGACCTCCAAGCACAAACCACAGACTAAATAAGATACTTTTGGGAAGTTGTTTTAATTCATATTTTTCTGATTAGCTATCCTGTTAACAAATGTTCTACAAAATTACTCAAGTATTGCTCTCTACATTACTTGGAGACGTATAGTGTCCTAGCCTGAGAAGAAACCATGAAAACGACTTTGTTCTGGGAGAGAAGTTTGTGAAAAATCTGTGCTTGTATTTAAAGGTGTGGTGAGTGATGTCAATATATTGGTTTTAAATTCTGAGCAAAAAATAAAATGTTAATTAGGTAGCCATCACCTAAGTATGTTTTATGTGAAGCATTATAAGTCTCCATGGTACTATGTGGCCCTCAGAAGGCTACTTTTCTCCATCCTATACCTGCAGTGGATCTACTTAAAAGCAGTGTGATGGAGCTAGGTTGCCCCAGAAAGAAATGGACGTTCTCTTCAGGATGGTACAGCAGAGAAATGCTGATTTGATGGATGCTTTTCACATCTCCAAGACACACCATGCTTCAGATGCTATTAACCATTTACAGAACGTGAAGAAGGAGGGATGTTGCAGTTAATTCTCTTTAATTGCTCTGTTGCAGGCTATTATTTAACAGCTCTGAGGTTTGATTGTTATTTTTACCCCCTTGAGCAAATCGTTGTATAAGTTGTTTGGAAAAAAAGAAGAGGTTATCTGTTGCTTACATAAAGCATTCTGTTCTCTATTTTATAGCTAAAAGCTAGTCAAGGGAAAGTGCTCACCTAAAAGAGGCAAATATATCAAGTGTGGCCTTACGTAAACTTGGATCCCACTCTTTCAAGACTCCAGGCTATCTACTAAAAACTATAGTTACTGTCACGTATGAAATGTCCAATGTGAAGACCAACCCATCACCTTTGAATAAGAATCAAATCTAAGAAATGATGTTTAAAATGAGTAATAATGAACTGGCAATGTACCGTATTTTCAAAAGCTTTCTAAGTGCTAGGAAATCTGGCATTGACCAAGAAGGTGAAATATGCAGGTTATATATAAAGCTACTATGAAAGCATGACAGGCAGAAATATTGTTAAAGGATTTTTCTGTTTTTCTGGCCCAGATATATCATAATCTACCAGAAAAATCTACATTCATTGAATTACAAGTACTGCTACTGTTGCACTAAAAATACTAAATAACATGCAAATAAGATACATTAGCCCTGTTTCTAGTGAGTCACTTAAAAAAAAGAAGTGTACTGCTTCTTGAATGTTCTCACTGAATGCTCCCATATGGAGAGAGTTTGTTTTTAATAGCTTAACAAACACTTCGCTGGAACCATTTAGATCTTTAACTCATTTTGCTTTATAGCACTAGCCATTTTCCATTTTCTATGAAGCATTTTCAATCAATGCAGTTGACTCACCCTTCTAAAATCTTAACATTTTGTTGTCTGTTGGTGATGCAAACCTGGAAGAAGCAGCTCCTAATTTCAAAATCGGGGCAAAAGTATTTTAGCAGTGCCACACATGATATCTAAGCTTCCCATGAACAGTCCCTTGGATTTTCATTTTTCAGTATCAGTTTTATATCGAATAAATATGTGAATAAATTGTACTGGTTTTCTGAAAGATGGCAGTACTATATAACTCCTGTCTTTTAGCTCCTTCCACTGCCTTTTCTTTTGTGTCAGATAGAATAGATTTGTAATTGCTTTCTCTGATACAAATTTTGTGAGACCAACTGAAGCAGTGTGGGGGAATATATACAGCACTGCAGTAGAGACTGTGGGATTCTGTACTGCTTAAAGGGGGAAAACATACCTTATGAAAAAGTGTAAATTGAGGATGTCCTAGTAGTGCAATTGCATTTGTTCATCAACATCCTCAGCTGGAAGCCACTGCTCCCCAGCCAGGTAAGCATATTCTGTTAGAGCTGTTCACCCTCTCTGTTTTTCCACACGCCTCATCTAGCAAGCATATTGTGCAGACACCTACAGTATTAAAACCGAATGAGAGCAAATCTGGTTATAGAGCAACTAGTACAAGATGCACAATGCTACACCCATGTGGTACAAAGGCCTGAAGTATGACCAGCTCCTTTGGTAGGAGTATGATTACAGCAAAAATAAACCTTTTCCTCGTCAGTATTACTCCAGAAAATGTGGAGCCGTTATCCCGTTCTATCTTCACACTGGATTACATATGACATCTCCTGCAGCCTGTCAGAAGCTGACATCAGCCTGGTAAGCACCTTGCTGCTTGGGCTGGATGATTTCTGTCAGAATCACAGTTGTGCAATAGTATCTGCAGGCTGTCATGTCGAAGAATATGCAAGTCAGGTCTTAATGAACCTGGAACCTATGAGCCTCAGGAGTCCAGCAGTAGAAAACACATAACACACCTTGGGCTATGGGTGCAGCAATGAAATGTAACGGAATATTGGTAGGAAGGTTCAACCCTTACTGCCATATCACCAACATCAGCTTCTGATGTTGTGGGCACACACCATAAAACAGGAAGAATTACTTTCACAGCAGCCCCTGTAGAATTTGAAATATCTTGGGAGCTTCGGAATACAAAGGATAGGACAGAACTCAGGACTGTAACCAAGTACTTGTCAAGATTATAGTTTGGAGTTTAGATAACTAAATCCTGCATAAACTTTAAAAAGCTATGAACAATATATATCTTTTTCTGGGTTTCTTTGTTTTTTCTTTTTAATCAGCTTTATCATTGCCTATGAAAATTAGCAACCTTCAATCACGTTGCATTAAATTCATAGGTGGTCAAATATCTTTAACCCACATCCCTTTGTGAGGATTTACTTTCACAAGTTTTTAAAAGTATTTGTGCAAACATATGTTTATACTCAATGAAAGTAAATACAATACCAATCTGGTGTCTTGGATGGGATGGGGAAAGCAGTGTAGCAAAGATTTGATGAGTCTTCTGCTTCAAGGTACTGGCTTTCCCAAGATAAAGTATTAACTTTCCTACACAGAGAAAACAATCATAGAAGAAGCTGTTGTACATACAGGGTTTTTTTTTGTCTAGCCGGGTATTTCAAGCTTTAATAACATTTGTAGGGCTTCACCATTTCCTCATTTTGAAAAATACACGTATATTTTAAGCAAGTCAGCAATGAACAGTCTCCAGTAATTTGATAAATAGCCTAACTACCTGTAGTTCTACCACCAGTGGTGAAGTATTTATTACCACCAGATTCCCTCTGCACTGCTTCTGCAGCTCTAGGCTCGTTTGGCCACGTGTGACTATCTTTTTAAAGAAAACAGGTGCTCAGAAAACTAGCTTTTAAGCAATTCTGCAAAAGCAGTCTTGTTACTCACAGGTTTGTCTTAACCCTTTGCATGTTTGCAACTTCTGAACTTGACAGCTAAGTAGCATTCGTATATATTAATTTTTCCTAAGCATAATGCCATCAATTATGAAAAAATACCTATGGAGATACCATTCTTGCTATTACTGAAACCAAGGTGGTCTTTTTTTGTTTATTCAGTCATGTATGCATATTTTTTTTCACTTTTAGCCAAGGATGTTTCTATTGCACAGTATAACCTCATGTCTCAGGTAAGGAGCTTGTTCTACCACACTTAGAGCCAGAACTGAGCAAGCAGAGGCAATATCACCACTGATGAGCGGCAGGGCAGCACAGCAGGACCGGTTCTGCAGAGAAAAACAAGGATTGCTGCGGTGCCAGCAGCCTCTCTATGCCCTTTAGTGGTTAGCTTTAGTGGGGTACCATGGAGCAATTGCCCACTGAGTCCTTACAAGTGCAACTTGAGGTTCTTGTGCTAAAGGAGCACAGTTTGCACACACCAGTGCCGCTCCCAGATGTGAGCCAAAACACTGTGAGGGTTACGGGTTAACTCACTTCAAAGGGAGCTGGTGGATGCACCAGCCCTGGAAGAAATATGTGTAGATGGGGCATGGAGGAACGTGTTTTTGTAGGCACGGTGGAACGTGTTTTTGTAGGCACGGTGGTGAAGGGTTGGTGGTTCGATTGGATATGGTCGGTTGGAGGTCTCTACCAACTTTAACGATTCTATGAAAAGCGCACACCTGACGCCAGCCTAAAAACAACCCCAGCAAATAGGGGAATCCTCAGCCGCCGTCTGTCCGGGTACACAGCAGCCATGACCCCGTCACCTCACCTCACCCCGGCGGACACCCGCCTCATCCCGCTCTCGCGCGGCCCCAAATCTCGCGAGATGCGAGAGGAGGAGGACGGCGGCGGTGCGGGCGCTGCTGAGGCGGCGCCGGCGAGGCGCGTGGGGGGCGGGGGGGTCCGGTTGAGCGCCCGAGAGCCCGCCCCCGGGCCGGCAGGACGGGCCCTTCGTTCTCACCTCAGTTCACCTCCCGCATGCCGCCGGGGCCGCTCGCCATGGCCGAGGCGGGAGCGGGGAGCGCCGAGGGGACCGAGGAGGGGCGGCGGGCCGCTGAAGGTGGGTGCGCTCCGCTCGTTCGCTGTTCACGCTACAGATGGGGTTTGGGCTGAAGGGTTGTGTGTGCTCGGCTTGCTTCGCGACGTTCCGTCCCTGGCGCGCGGTTAGCTGCTCGCTCCCGCTGTTGCTTTTTGCGGGTAATGGGGATTGAGTGTTTTAGGTGCAGCTTCCGCGGCTGTGAAGCGCTCCTCCTGCCTCAGCAGCCTGCGTGCCGCTTCCTCCTGGCGGAAGGCTGATCCCAGCGCCGACAAGGGCTTTTTGCACCGGGCTCTGGGAGACAGAAGTCGTCGCTGCAGCTCTGATCACTTAGCACCGGTTCTCGAGGTTTAGCCGCTGCCGTTTTAACGTGCTTTGGCTTGTATGCGTTTTGTGAGGTGTGCACTGTAAGGGGAGGAAGCAGTCAGAATCAAGAAACTTAGTGCAGTTTCCAGTTCCAAGTGGGAAAGCAGTGAACATAGGCTTTTATGTCTTGAAGTGGAAGAAACCCTACTTCTTGGTTTCCTTTGTTAATCAATGGTTACACCTCTTCGTCTTACAGATTATGATTAATCAGTATATTAAAGATGAAATTATCTTCATTTGCATGGAATAGATCCACAGTGGTGTTAACTGTTTCTTCGCTTGAGGTGTACGTTATTGTTAGTATACTTGAACGTTTTTAACTGTGCAGTTCGTGTCAGCTAAGAACCATCCTCACCCCAAGGTTAAAAATCCCTGGAGTGACTGGAGGTGCTCTGAAAAATTGTTCCCCAGGGCTCACTTAAACCATAGAGGTTCTGCAGCAGAGTCAGGAACTCAGTGTTTCACTTGCAGTGCTTTGAACAAAAACTTGCAAGAAAACAGCGATCCTCCATTCCTTTGGCAGTATATGGTTGCAAAATTACATTGTTGTTGTTTGTTTGTTTGTTTGTTTCCAGTGCTCTCCTCCAGTAATAAATTGAGTTATATGAGACTGTCAGTTTCTGTCAGTGACCTGATTTGAGTCTGGAAGTGACGATGAAAGCAGGGTAATCTTCCAGGGGCTTGTGGGTATCTTTACGTTAGCTAGTTACAGTTAATACACTAATAGGTTTGAGTAAATAATTGATGTTTTAAGGTCTGTTAAATGGAAGTGTTATTTAATTAGTTATGATTCGCGATTGGTAAAAATAAATACAGAAAATTGTCAGTTGCCCATATTAATATTAGCTTTACATTTCTATAATTTGGGATATTAGCATTTTTCTTTTCATCAACTCGTGACAATAATAACCAATCCAATGTTCTTAAGCTAACCTCTAGTATTGTGCATAAGATGACTTTCTCACCACTATCTGCATCTTTCTCCTGTTTCATGCATGCTTATAAAATGCAATGTAAAAACAAAAAACAAAAAAAAAAACCAACAAAACACATCTGTTTTATGCAGCAGATTTCTGCTGTTTTCACAGCTTGACCCAAATGAAAATGGTTGTCACAACTTTAAATAAATGTATACAGCGGGCTGTGGCCTGGATTTACATGATGTTGTGCTTTTTGAAGTTATTTGAATCATCAGCTGTCTTGTGTGAGTGTGCACATTCTGCAAGGGGGGCAGAAAACCTCTGCTTCTCTGTGTGACAGCACTCAGGAGGGCTTCAGGCTGAGACCCTTGCAGCAAGTAAGTACTCAGAGACTGTGTGTGCATTAGCATTCCGGTTCAAAGCAACAACATTATTTTGAAGTGATAAGGCATCCTTGTTTAGTGCTCACTGGTTTGACTTGCAGCACACTTTTGGTATAAATGAATTCAACTCTTTTCAGAAGAAATTGAACCAGAAGTTTGTTGTCGCGGGGTCAGTGCTACTCCAGACCAAATGTTCATCAGACCTAAGGAACTGAACCAAGAGTTGGTTCTCAGACAGCTTTAGAACGTGTGTATTGTAAGGATTTTTGGTCCAGCGAGCCAGACTACAGGATTTAACATAATCTCACTGAACTTCTTAAAAATTAGGACCAGGGACTTCTGCTGCAACCACCTGCTTCTCTCCATTAACCTGTTGCCACTGTACTGTAGCTCTTACTAACGTAGATACAGCCTAGTAACTGCTGTGGATGCATTTCGATTTCAGTAAGTCATTTACATAGAGGAACGACCGCTTATGTGTCATCTTAACTACACCCACTTTTAGTACAATTCTGAGTTCTTTAAACTTGCCAAAGCTTGAATTTCTTGCTAATGGTTTTGGTGCATGCCAGGGAAACATATGTTTGCAAAATACTCACTTTAATAGTTTGATTATTTAAAGGTTGTTATAGAATGTTTTTTGAAAGATTGGAAAAATGTGTCTGTAGTCCTAGAAACTTCGATTCAAAGCAGCTTCTTTCTCCTTCTGCCAGAAAGCTGGATTGTAAATGCATTCTTATTCTTAGAAAGATTGTGATAGAGTTACTGAATTGATAACTTAAGCAGCTGCAGAGTAATTCTCTAAGTCTGTTGTGTACCTTTATCCTCAGAGTATGCAGAGTGCCACCCATAGTGGTTTGGATTTGTTTGTTTTGTTATCTACCTGGCTACAGTAGTTAGAAAATATCAATGGATATTTTTTGTGGTAATATCCTGCTGGATGGATTTAGATGCTTTTTTGTTTTTTTTTTAACTGCCTAAATGAGAGCTGACAGCTTTTTTATTAATACATTAATATAACTTTGTTAATATTTCAGGAAAACCTGTGAGGAGTAAACCTATGTTTAGCCAAAAGCTAAACGTTGTAGGAGGGAGAGTGGGCCATGAAGTAGTAGTGCACAATCAAGACAATGATTTTTTACGGCTGTCTTGAACTTAAACCCCTATGTGAGGCCAACAGCGGCGGTCTGTGGCTGTTATATTGTAACAATTAAGTTGATACAACATAATTTTATGGATACTTTGGGTGAGATTCATCTCACTTATCTTTAGATAGCTAGGACATAGATATTGGCATCTGAGCTAGTTACTTTCTTCTTTGAGTAATTACTGAAGGGAATGAGGTAGGCACTCTTGAACTGTACTTCATCTAACTACAAATCTATTTTAGATTGAGATGAATCACCCTAGAAATGTACTTTATCAAACTGATTGTAGGAATCTATTTTGGGTTGAGATGAATCACTGTAGAAATGTCTTCTGCTCTCCAAGAGAAACTAGAATGGCTAGTTCAGATGTGGACATGCTTATTTGCTTAGATGAGTCTCGCCATTTATGGGCGATGGAGTTTGGCCATAACTCTTTTCTGCTAGACAGTCTTTGTTTAGGAACTGACAGCATTGGTGCACAAAGGAAGGGCAACAGATGTCATCTACCTGGACTTGTGCAAGGCCTTTGACATGGTCCCACACTGCACCCTCATCTCTAAATAGGAGAGGGATGGGTTTGAAGGGCAAACTTATTTGGTGGGTATTGGTAGGAGGGTTGCAACCAAAGGGTTGTTGTCAATGGCTCTATGTCCAGGTGGAGGCTGGTGATGAGTGGTGACCACCAGAGGTCTGGCTTGTGGCTGGTACATCTTTATCAGTGACATAGATAATGGGGTTGAGTGTACCTTCTGCAAGTTTGCTGTTTACACCAAGCTCAGTGTTGCAGTTGATGTGGCAGAAGGAAAGGATGTCACCCGGAGGGTCCCGTATAGGCTTGAAAGTGGGCCCATGTAAACGTGATGAGATTTGACAAGGCCAGGTGCAGGGTGTTGGACTTTGGTTGGGACGGCCCCAAATATGTGTACAGGCTGGAATAAAAAGTCCTTGAGAGTAGCCCTGTGGAGAAGGTCTTGGGGTCCTGGTACATGATAATCTTAATGGGTGCTCATAGTGTGCACGTGTAGCCTAGAAGGACAACAGCATCCTGACTGCAACGAAAGGGGTGTGGCCAGCAGGGAGATAGAAGTGATTGCCCATCTCTACTCTGCCTTCATGGAGTCATATCCAAGTCTGATGCACTCAGCACAAGGAAGGCATGGAGCTGTTGGAACAAGGCCACAGGAGGACTCAAAGATGCTTAGAGGGCTGGAGCACCTCTCCTGCAATGAAAGGCTGATGAAGCTGGGCTTGGTTAGCCTGGAGAAGAGAAGGCTCAGAGGATACCTCATTGTGGCCTTCCACTACTTGAAGGGAGCTTAGAAACAGGAAGGAAATTTGAAAAACAAAAAACAACAACAAATAAATATGGTGGATAGTGATAGGACAAGGCGAGTTTTAAACTGGAAGAGGAGAGATTTAGATTAGATGTTGGGGAAATTTCTCACTAAGAGGATGGTAAGACACTGGAACTCGCTGCCCAGGAAAGTTGTGGATGTCTCATCCCTGGAAGTGTTCAAGGCCAGGTTAGATGCGGCCCTGGGCAGAATGATCTGGTGCTGGATTTAGTGGTTGGCAGCCCTGCCTGCAGCAGAGGGGTAGGAACTTGCTAACCTTGGGGTCCCTTCCACTACAAGCCATTCTGTGTTTCTATGGAAACCTTAGAACTGTGAATGGTGAAAACTTCAGAAATAAGGCATGTATTTAGGAAATATTATCAGTAATTAGATCTAGAAGGTCTCCCAAGTCTTATATTTTAATACATTGCATGTAGTTTGCACAGAACAATTACTAATATAGGAGTATATTGGTATATACAGATTATCCTTGCTTCATATCACAACCCTAGACAGTAGTTTTGTGTGGATAGGTGTAGTAGAAATGCTAAATCATGGCTTGAAACAGCAATTGAGCAATTGCCTGGTGGGAAGGCAGGGCCAACCCAGGGGAGCTCAGGTGCATGCAGTGTATCTGAGTAACTGGAAGGAGTGGAGCCAGGATCCATGCCTTTCCAAACCTCCTTTAAGGGTTGGCAGTAGCAGTGAGGGTATATCCTGCTGGCGGTCCCTGCCTGCTTGAGGCTGTCTAAGGGTAAGCAGCTCCTTCCCTTCATGTTTGTGGCTGCTGTGTTTGGGCTCATTCTCATTTGCTGCAGACGAAGACTTTGTCTCCCTGCTGTTATCGTGGTGCTTTCTGTCCTATTATAGCATTACAACAGATACATATGTGTCATGTGGTTAA
This sequence comes from Odontophorus gujanensis, assembly GCA_013399175.1. Classification (NCBI taxonomy): domain Eukaryota; kingdom Metazoa; phylum Chordata; class Aves; order Galliformes; family Odontophoridae; genus Odontophorus; species Odontophorus gujanensis. Next base: position 121,452 of record VXAB01012431.1, read on the forward strand.
TATTGAGTACTAAACAGGATTCATATATGGGCATATGATTTCAAGGAACTATTCACCTAACTTTAAATCTTAGTTATTCATATACCAAGGCCTCAATAAAACTGTGAAACGGAAGGTGATATTAATTTTTCTTAAAATGTCGTTTCTCTGTTTGAACGTTGTTAGATTTGCAAACCAAGCTAGTGTTAGCAATACCATTTGGGCTGGAAAGACAAAATGTCTCCAGTTGAATTATACTAGTAGTTTAAAAATTGACCTGGCAGTTCCTGGTTATTGGACTGTATTCTAGGTCATGCTCTTTCTGACCCAAATGATTTCTGAATGCTTTATCCATTTCTCCTAAAGTGCTGTAGTCAGAGAAGTAAAGGAATCTTTCCTCATGGAGTGAAAGAGATGAAGATATTCTGCAGGGAGAGAGCGAGCACTTTGGAATCACTTAGAGCTATTGCAGAAAGCCACGACGGGTTATTTTAAAGCACTTTTGCTGACTTCTTAAAGCTGACCTAGCTTTATGAACTGCTTCAGTCTGCTTCTTGTTCAGTGAGTAGTAGGTATGAGAAATGCTTACCCTTGTCTGTTGAATTCTGAATTCAGAATAATTACTTTTATACTAAATTTGGTAGTTCTATGGCTTTAGATTTTTTTTCCTATTTATTTATTTGTTGAGGCTCAGCAAATGCATGCAAAGAATGTATGCTGTGTGCTGTACATGGCAGGAATTGTTGCAGGTTCTTGATATTTTCTGTCTTCCTTAAGTTAAACGTAGGTGGCATTTAATGTGATATTTAATTTCAGGGTTCCCAGTGATGTTGTTTAGGTGATGGATTGAATCCTTGAACATTTTGATGGACAAGTTCTGAATGGGTCATTGTTGCTGATGATCTAAACACTTAAGTTTTTGTTAGTTAAGAAAAACAGAAAAGGGTGTTATTGAGAAACGCAGATTAAATGGGTGCAAGTATTCAGAATTTATTGCCAAAATGCTGGGGAAAATGTTAGTTATTTTTGGTAAAATGAAGGATAAGTTGGAAAGGCTGTAAATGATACATCATTTGAATTCATTTTGTTTCTTTAAGGGAAGTGGTTTAGAAAGCAGGCTGGCCATCTGTGTGCAAAGGAGTATTTAGGTCAGTGGGTCTGTTCTGTCCTGCTTTATTGAAGGCTGAAAGGATCTGTTGTGCTGAAAGCATTCTTGCCTTTGGTACATTTAGATTTCTATTTAGTAAGTACTCTTTTCAGAATGCGTACAATGGNGGTCCCTTCCACTACAAGCCATTCTGTGTTTCTATGGAAACCTTAGAACTGTGAATGGTGAAAACTTCAGAAATGAGGCATGTATTTAGGAAATATTATCAGTAATTAGATCTAGAAGGTCTCCCAAGTCTTATATTTTCATACATTGCATGTAGTTTGCACAGAACAATTACTAATATAGGAGTATATTGGTATATACAGATTATCCTTGCTTCATATCACAACCCTAGACAGTAGTTTTGCGTGGATAGGTGTAGTAGAAATGCTAAATCATGGCTTGAAGCAGCAATTGAGCACCTGGTGGGAAGGCAGGGCCAACCCAGGGGAGCTCAGGTGCATGCAGTGTATCTGAGTAACTGGAAGGAGTGGAGCCAGGATCCATGCCTTTCCAAACCTCCTTTAAGGGTTGGCAGTAGCAGTGAGGGTATATCCTGCTGGTGGTCCCTGCCTGCTTGAGGCTGTCTAAGGGTAAGCAGCTCCTTCCCTTCATGTTTGTGGCTGCTGTGTTTGGGCTCATTCTCATTTGCTGCAGACGAAGACTTTGTCTCCCTGCTGTTATCGTGGTGCTTTCTGTCCTATTATAGCATTACAACAGATACGTATGTGTCATGTGGTTAATGTTGAGTACTAAACAGGATTCATATATGGGCATATGATTTCAAGGAACTATTCACCTAACTTTAAATCTTAGTTATTCATATACCAAGGCCTCAATAAAACTGTGAAACGGAAGGTGATATTAATTTTTCTTAAAATGTCGTTTCTCTGTTTGAACGTTGTTAGATTTGCAAACCAAGCTAGTGTTAGCAATACCATTTGGGCTGGAAAGACAAAATGTCTCCAGTTGAATTATACTAGTAGTTTAAAAATTGACCTGGCAGTTCCTGGTTATTGGACTGTATTCTAGGTCATGCTCTTTCTGACCCAAATGATTTCTGAATGCTTTATCCATTTCTCCTAAAGTGCTGTAGTCAGAGAAGTAAAGGAATCTTTCCTCATGGAGTGAAAGAGATGAAGATATTCTGCAGGGAGAGAGCGAGCACTTTGGAATCACTTAGAGCTATTGCAGAAAGCCACGACGGGTTATTTTAAAGCACTTTTGCTGACTTCTTAAAGCTGACCTAGCTTTATGAACTGCTTCAGTCTGCTTCTTGTTCAGTGAGTAGTAGGTATGAGAAATGCTTACCCTTGTCTGTTGAATTCTGAATTCAGAATAATTACTTTTATACTAAATTTGGTAGTTCTATGGCTTTAGATTTTTTTTCCTATTTATTTATTTGTTGAGGCTCAGCAAATGCATGCAAAGAATGTATGCTGTGTGCTGTACATGGCAGGAATTGTTGCAGGTTCTTGATATTTTCTGTCTTCCTTAAGTTAAACGTAGGTGGCATTTAATGTGATATTTAATTTCAGGGTTCCCAGTGATGTTGTTTAGGTGATGGATTGAATCCTTGAACATTTTGATGGACAAGTTCTGAATGGGTCATTGTTGCTGATGATCTAAACACTTAAGTTTTTGTTAGTTAAGAAAAACAGAAAAGGGTGTTATTGAGAAACGCAGATTAAATGGGTGCAAGTATTCAGAATTTATTGCCAAAATGCTGGGGAAAATGTTAGTTATTTTTGGTAAAATGAAGGATAAGTTGGAAAGGCTGTAAATGATACATCATTTGAATTCATTTTGTTTCTTTAAGGGAAGTGGTTTAGAAAGCAGGCTGGCCATCTGTGTGCAAAGGAGTATTTAGGTCAGTGGGTCTGTTCTGTCCTGCTTTATTGAAGGCTGAAAGGATCTGTTGTGCTGAAAGCATTCTTGCCTTTGGTACATTTAGATTTCTATTTAGTAAGTACTCTTTTCAGAATGCGTACAATGGAATTTCAGAAACTTGCTGTAGTGATTGTATACCGATGTTTAATAGGAGAGCTAAAATTATTCTTTACAAAAAGAAGTTCCTTTGTAATTGTTGGAAGCTTTTATTTGTTTTTACAATGGCAATAATTTGTGGGAGAAATGTCAAATGAGATTATTATAAAGTGATAATTAATCAGAAAAGTTTTTCAAACATTTACCATTTGTGTGCTTACATATGTGATGCCATTTCTTTTTAAAATTCATTTTAATAACCTTACTTTGCATATGCCATCCATTTGAAATAACTATACTTCTGTTGCAGATGCCTTACTTGATGAATGTTTCTTGATTCCTTGCACTTTTACCGAATTTTCTTTGGAACTTCTGCTGTGGCTTAACGAGTTAAAGAGATTTCTAAAATAAAACAGGGGTTGAGTCTGTGTAGTCTGACTTGGTAGAAAGAAGATTAGTGGAAGACCAGACAATGTTGGTTCAAGTATTAGCCTATTTTGATTTAACTCTTCAGGGTAATATCCCTACAGGAAATGAGAACCTAGGATTTCATTTTTTTCTGGTATGAGATATGCTTACACCTAAGAGGAAAAAAGTGTACACTACGTATCATTCTTTTTTTCAGGTTTTTTTCCCTCATTTAGAGGCAGCACAGTTGCAAAATAATAATAATGAAAATAAAAGAAAGCTCTCAGTAAAGTATTCAGTTTTATTTCATGCTGGGTTTTTACGTTGGCTGTCTTGGTTTTTGCCTGCAGCTGAAGGAGACACGCACTTCTTTAGATGACCTTTGTTAATCCATCCTCTGCTGCTTCGTGGAATTAATCCTTTATTGTTTTGAGATGTATGTCTTTGGATACTTTCCTTGCTAGCTCAGGAAGTGTATGCAAGTGCCTGTGTTTTCTCAAACAGAGTCAGTCCTATTTCTTTAAGCTGGGTAGTTCTTTTTGATAGTTTTACACTGAGACAGGGGGAAAAGGTTAGTACTTAAGTTCTTTGAGAGTATTTTTCTTCCCAAATAGGTTGCTAGGATTATTTTGGCTTGTGACTTCTCTTTTGTCCAACCCAGAAACAAAGTAGTTTTCCTTGAGAGGAAGAGCTCAAAGGGAACTCTGAGGCAGAACTTGACAAGCTTTCAAGGCTGTCTTGGCTTGCATGGCTGATGTTATCAGTAATTGTAGATTTTATGTCAGAACCGTGGCTTTTTTTTTTTTTTTGGTGTATGTTCAGCTTACTTAAAAAGCATAATTTGCCATATGTATTTTAAAATTTGAATTTAGAGTTAGTATTTATTATTAGGGCTAGCTAAGGTTACATCTTGTGACTTTGCATCAGGATTCGGGAGGTGCTGGGGGATTTGAGTGTAATCTACTAGGAATGAGAAGGGAAGAAGAGAGGTGTGTTTTGTATTGCCTTGGTGAGCCGAATGACTTGATGAAAACTTTATAGGACTATGTGAAGATTATGGTTTGGTTTTTTTTCTGTACATAGGTATTTGCAGTGCAACTTATGTGCATTTTGAGTCTTATCTATGAAAGGCACCCATGCAGGTTTATTTCATTTTTTTCCAAATGAAAACCAGAATGATTGCATGATGTCTGTTATTAGACACTGTTTTTTGTTTTGTTTTTTTTTTCCCCTCATTCACAGATAATTTCCCAGTAGATGGAAACTCTTGCATTGCTTCTGCAGTCCCCAGCCTCATGAGTCCAATAACTAAGCCTGCTACCACTTCTTTCAACAATTCTGTGGTTGAGATTCCAAGAAAGCGCAAAGGAAGTGATTCTGATAACCAGTAAGTAAATTGATTCTGTTTCTAAAAAAATCTGAGGTGCTTGTTTCTTATTTCAATGATGTGGTAACTTTTGAATCCTCTTATATATTACAATTATTTATTTTACTTTCTTCCAAATGTGTTCTTCAACAGTTTTGAGCAGTTGGATAAAAGGATTATTTTTTTTCTAGTTTCAAGAGGTGTATGTAGAATTCTGTAAGTGGGAAGACTGGGGGATTTGTCTCTAATGACAAAATTTCAGACCTGGCTCTGTTTTTCTTTCCCTGCATATAAAGACATGTTCTGTTTGCATATTACTAAATTGCTTGAATTGCTAGAATATAATCTTTTAGATTATGCTCCATATAATATATTCTATATTATATTGTGTAGAATCAGAACTGCTGTTTCAGTGACCGGGGCAGCCATTTAAACATCCAGAGAGTACTGTGACCTAAAAATGAGTACCTTCCTTCAGCAGAACTTAGTCTATTTAAGCAGATCATACTTTATTGTGGAGATAATACAGTCAGCTATTTTCTCTTATTTTATAACTGCCAAGAAGATGCCGTTTAATTAAATACCTATTTACAGGAAAACACGTAATTTTAATTATCTATTCAAAGTTATATTTATCAGTCAGAAGTAAGGACACTGCAGTGGGCAGATCTGTATCACAGGCATCTGCAAAGTAGTGTGTAAAATCTGCATCTGAAAAAATGTGTGTAGGAAATATACATCCATTTGTGATTATTAGAGCAGTTCTTATCTATGTAGTCAATTGATCCACAGAACCTAGCCATGCTGTAGATATTGATGTAATTGTCAGCTCACAGTTTCATGTCTATCTTCTAGATTTCTGAATGCTCAGGAGGACAATAACTTTGGAAAAAGATTGTTTCTCAGAAGTGCTAATTGATTTTACCTGTTAGTGAAAATACAGCTTCATCAGTAGTGTTTCCCTGAAGCCTGGGTCTATCCCTGATTTAATTAAACTTTTGTCAGGAAAAAAAAAATCTAGTTTAAATATTCAGTTGATAAAGTTATGTTTTTTAAGAATTGATAGTTCCTAAAAACTAATGTTCATGCTGAAAATAACTAGTCAAGTGGGGTTTCCACTGAACTTTTTCTGCAGCAACTTTTTCATTGGATAAATTGTCATGGTTTTGTGCTTCAAAGTACATTCTGCTTACTTCATTACTCATTCCTACAGGGATACTGCTGAAGTTGATGGGGATCCTCAAAAAAGGTACTTTTTATAAATGAACCTATTTCTATTTTCAGAGTTGTAAACATGTCACAGTTTTCTGTTTTGATTTCTAGATTGTGTTGTTTGCCTTAAGGAGTATTTGTCTAAGGACGTGTGTTTGTACAGCAAAAAGTGAAGTTGATTAATATGTATCTAGTTAGTGGGGTGGATAAATCCATCCAGTGTTAGTTTTCTACTGTGTCTTTCAAAGAAGACGTTCTGATTTGCTCATAAGCTTACCAGACTTGTGTTGAAATAAAGATAAGAATAGGAAAGAAAGAAGAATCTCATGTAAGAGTGAGGAGTTGAAGAAACTGTCTTGTATTCTTCAGGACTTATGCATTTAAACATTTTTTTTGTTTTTTCTCCAACCTTGTCAACCTGCTTTTTTAAAACACAACTGCTACATCTAGTGTGACAATGTGACAAGCTAAAATTAAGATTGGCTTTTTCTTTTGAGTTGGCACAGCCATTGGCCTGTGCACATATTATGGGATAGTTATTATTTACATGATTACATTGTTGTGACTTCTTTTTCTGCACCTCAGTATCTTAGATGTGTACTTGTATGTAGCTATTCACTTTTCTTTTATCCTTCCTAGTCAGTGTTTGATGTGTGGTTTATTGGGTAGCATTAAGATCTTTTCCTGAATGTAATTAATTTTTGTTTTTTCCATGGTTCTTATTATGGAAAGATGTGAATAAAGGTAATCCTTTCCCTCTATTTTCTCATTTAACTTTTTTTCTGAATAATATGACTCTTGTTCTTGCTAGTACAGAATAAATATGTCTACCTTACACCTATTAATCAGACTGTCATTTGCCTTAATTTAACTACTTTACAGCACAGCTATTGGGACAGGGGTTATATGAATCCGTCAAAAACTGTGACTGCTTAAGCAGCAGACTTGTTCTAGTTCCTTCCCTAAGTGGAGGTCCTGAGAGAGGAGGAGATGTAATCAAGAGACCCCATGCTGGACTGTGGGTAGACTGGATCCACTTTCTCACTTCACCTCTTCTTGTCAGACAAGGTAGCATATAGAGGTGGTGAGGCTGGAAGAGACCTTCAAGTTCATCAAGTCCAACTATCAATTGGACCTACTGAGTTCTATCACTAATTCTGTTCCTTAGAATCATAGATTTCCAACCTTAGCAAAAGACCTCTAAGATCCATCTAGTCTAACCATCCATCTACCACCGATGTTGCCCACTAAACCATGTTCCTTAGTATCACATCTAGATGTTTCTCAAACACCTCTTGGGGTGGTGACTCAGCCACGTTCTGGAGCATCCTGCTCCAGCACCTGGCCACTCTTCTGGAGAATTTTTTCCAAATATCCCTTCCCTAGGACAACTTGAGTCTGTTCCCTTTTGTCCTATTGCTGTTACCTGGGAAAAGATGCCAAATTCCACCTCACCACAAACTCTTTTGAGGTACTTGTAGAGTACAGTGCCCTAACCCCATGTCTCTTAAATACCTCCAGGTGTGGAGACTCCACTCCCTTGAGCCCATTCCAATGTTTGATAAAGCCTTTCTGTGAAGAAATTCTTCCTCATATCCAATCAAAACTTCCTCTGCTGCAGCTTGTGTCTTATCACTTGGCAGCTTGAGAAAGAGATTGATACCCACCTGGTTGCATCCTTCCTTCAGGTACCTTTAGGGAGCAGTGAGGTCTCCCTTCAGCCTCCTATTCTTCAGACTAAATAGCTCCAGTTCTCTTACCCATTCCTCATGTTAAACAAAACTGTCTCCAGTACTGAGTCCTGGGAAATGCTACTGGTGACTGGCCACCAGCTGAATTGAACACTGCTTCTTTCAACCCAACCATTTCTCTTCATCCAGCAAACTGTACTCTTGTCTGAGCCACAGGCAGGCTTTTTTTTTTTATTTTTTGTCATGGGAAATAGTTTGAGAAGCAATGTCAAATGCTTTACTAAAATCCAGGTAAGCAAAATCTACAGTCTTCCTCATCTACTCAGCAGGTCGTCTTATCCTGGAAGGATATCAGGTTAGTCAGACAGGATCTGCCTTTCAAAAACTTGTACAGGCTGCATCTGATCACTTAATTTTCTGATATGTGCTTTGAGGTGATATTCAAGGTGATCTGCTCTATAACCTTCCCTGGTACTGAGGTCAGACTAACAGGCCTTAATTCCCTGGATCCTCCTTCCCGTCCTTCTTGCAGATTGGAGTTGCTCTTGCTAACCTCCAGTGAACTGGGACTTCCTCAGTTGGGACTGCTTGTAAATTGTTGAAAGTACCCTGATAAGCACCTCTGCCAGCTCTGTCAGTGCCTGAGGATAAATCCCATACAACCCAATAGAGATGTGACTGCTCAAATGATGTAGTAGGTCACTGCTCCCTGTCACTGTCTTGCAACTCGTGGGGCTGGGTATCCTGGGAACAGTTGGCCTTGCTAGCAAAGTCTGAGGCAAAAAAGGATTTAAGTAGTGAGGTTCATAGTATATGCACATTCCTTGTAAAAATTTGTTTAAACACGAAAGGAAAAAAATGTAGGTAATACACACTTGTCTAAATCTGCATTTGGGTTTATCAGTCTGCCTGGGAACATACATAGGATTTAGTTAAATCCTGAGTTGGAAGGCTGAAATCCAGTTTGGCTCTGTCTGCTTCATCCTTACTGGAGTCAGTGCTTGTTTATAGGTGGAAGCAGCTTTTGAACTCTTTCCTGAAGCTCTGATCTCCAGCTGTCCTTCTGCTTCCTACTTCTGTTTTCTCACATGAAACAACCAGTGACTGATGGACCTGTGTCCTTACAATCCTTCTGCTACAGCATACACCTCTTCTAGAACGATCCTAAAGCTAGCAGACCTCATTTCTGAAGTGGAACTTAGAGTACTGTGGGAGATGCCTCCACTGTTGAATTAAAAAAAGCTGAAGTACTGCTATAAACATTTAAAAATGGTTGTATCAGTTTATTTTAAGGAAAACAGTTGCCAGTATTAATATGGAAACTACCTCTCTGCAAGTACTATATGGCACATGCTCGGTTGGAAAGATATCTATTAGGCCATTTTCTGAGATTCTTAAAGGTGGTGGTGGGGAAACACAGTGATCTTGGAGAAGAAAAGCCATCATTGTCTTTGCTTGAATTGTTTATTTTTTCCTGCTGCTGAAGTATTTATCATGGTACCAGCATTATGATTGTCCTTCATTTATAGGTTTTTCATATGGACTCTTTCCAGTCATTGCTATGTGGTGTGGGAAAATGTTCTATTGTTTTCCTCCTTTTTTTCAGTCCTTGAGCAATTACATTGTATTTTAGGACCAGTCTAGGCCAGGGTTGTTTTTTTAATCTTTTGGCAATAAAATTTTAGAGAGAAGGTGAATAGAGAATCACGCTTGAAAAATTAAAATCAAGCCTGGACTTTGCATGTTTTATTAATTCTGTTTTCTCTCAGAAAGAAATAGACCTATAATCATTAAATATCCCCTTTATGTGTTCACATAACTATGAATACTGGAAAATATGCTTAGGTCTTTTTGCAGTATGCATCACTTGCTAGATAATTTTTGTATTAGGAATTTTTGTAGTTTTAGTTTTGTTGGAGTGATAGTAAATTTGTAGCGTTTTCTACATCTAGTGCCTAATATTATATATGCAATGTAAGAGTCTGTTTTGTTTTCTCTAGGAGCGAAGATGATGAACATCTTAAGATAAAAGATTTCAGGTACTAACTTACAGGAAAAGTGTGACTTGCTAGTAAATACTAGAATTCACTACAGCAGGATTCACCTACAGCAGTTTGTTGGTTACTGTCAAATGTCTAACAGTAAACTTTGACTTTTTTTCCTCCTAATTTTGTATTAATTCTTAGAGCTTCCTTGGGGATCTCATTTTCTACTAATTTTAATCAGTTATACTGCAGAGTGTCTCTCATTTAGGAAAAGGCTGAGATTAAAATTGTTAAGGTGAGACTCAAATGAAATGCTTTCAAATCATGCATGAAGGAGCTGGCCCTCAGTCCTCATGAATTTAAGAATTGTTTCTTCCACATTTGTCTGCACATGGAGTTATTTAAGAACTATCCCACACGGAAGTGGATTCAGCAAAAGCAAGACAAAGAATTCTTGTTCTGGATCAAGTGCTTGTATATGGAACTATTCAAGGATTGTCATTGTACTGTGAATTCATGTCTTACTTAATCCTAACTGAAATTCACAGAAAGCATTTGGCAAAAGTATTATTTGTACAATATGCTAACTCATAATTGTAAAGTGTTGTTGTAATTTAAATTAAATGGAGGAAATGAAAGTGTTCCAAGATGTGCTTACAGTTTTTTTATTAAACTCAAAAATTCGTTTTTCTTTAATGAGTATTCCAGATCACTGTGCAGGATTCTTTTTTGTACATTGCTTTGCTAACACTTATGTTCTATTGTTAATTTCTTTTCCATAAGTTTTGTTTAATTGTGTTTGGTTTTTTTTTTTAAGTATATATTGGAACACATCTTGAAGGTTTGCTCAGTGGTTATCTCTGTCTTGTGTTTCTTTTCACAAGCTTATTGGGGGTCTTGCTCTTTTCCCTTCCCTTTTGTATCTGGGGAGTATAACAGTGGGCTTTCTGAATTATCCAGTCATCACTACATCTATAAATTCTTCTTGAATCTTAGAAATGTGGAAGACTGTTTTGTTTCCATGGATGTATGTATTCATTTTCCTGAGGTTCAAGTTCAAGGAGCATACACAATTTTACCTGACTGTTTCTACCTGATACAAAAGAAAATGTGTGAACCTGTAAAACCAAGAATAACTGCTGAATGTAAATTTTATAAGGGGCTTTAGAGAGAGGAAAGCAAATTGCTTCTATGAGTGATCCAAATTTATTTGTGTGGAAGGGGGATTTCTTTTTCATGCCTCCAAAGAAAAATAAAATAATAGAAGACAAGATCTCTAAAATGGAGCTTATTTCTTTCCATCAGACCAGAGATAGTTAACGTTATTATCTTTAATACTTTTTGTTACAGTTTGTCTGAAAAGAAGAGTTTTGAAGTTCAGTTAGTCAAAAAAATTAGTTACTAAAAAATTAGTTATGTTGTCAATTTGATCAGTTTGATTTACTAGCATTGTGTCTGGTCTCAGTGAGAAAGGATATAATCCTCATTTAATTGAGTGGCTAGCTTGTATTCTTGGGTAGGCTGAAAAAAACCAACACACTCCACTAGAAATAACTAAAGAAAAGGTGACCTGTGTTATAAATACGTTTGTGAAATGTACTGTCATGTGCCCTAGAAGAGATATTATGATGAAAACTTTTTAAAAGAAGCTCTTTTTCTGTGGTTGAATTCTTGGATTGAGGCTTGCCAAGAGATGAAAGTCCGAGACACAGAGTATGAGCAGAGGCTAAATCCTTTTCCTGCCCACCTTATCAGGTGAATGAAGGGGAAAGCCTACTGATGTACCTCCAGTGAAAATAGTTGAGGTACAGCTTTTTCTTTCAGTTTCCACAGCATCTCTTTTAAGCACATGTAAATATGTTGTCTGTTGCTTGTGCTATGCTGTGAATTAGTGCTTGTGTTTGTGACTTTATTCAATCTGAGTCATTTTCAACGTAATTAAATAGCAAGAAGACATTGCTTATCTCAGATTATTGAGTTCAGAAATACTTAAGTGCTTAGAGCATTTAAAAAAAATAAAGGTATTAGGATGATACCCCTTCTTACTTACACAAACTGGGGAGAATAATGTCTTCCAGTGATTACTGTTGACATCGAATATCTGGTATAGAGTAAGATATCAGGGTATTCACTTGGCTTCAAGGGTCACATGAAGAATTTCAGTTTTGTAATTTTCTATGGTGTCCTGTTTTCTGCCACATCTAATCAAGTTTCTGTGAACATGATTCTGTGACTCTGCGCTGTTACTTGACAGATTTTTCTCAGTATTTCACATAATTATTGAGTCCATTGCTACTTTGATCAAATGAATCCAATTGAATTGTCAAATAGAGGTGGTGTATGAAAAACCATTTAAAAGTGGTAATAGTTCTTGTGATACATTACATACCCAAAATGAAATTGATTAATATTATAGGGAAAACTGTGTATTCTACACCTTTCTTAAAATATTTTTTCTTCTTAGAGAGGCTCACAGTCAAACAGAGAAACGAAGAAGAGACAAAATGAATAATTTGATAGAGGAACTGTCTGCTATGATACCTCAGTGCAATCCTATGGCACGAAAACTAGACAAGCTTACAGTATTACGGATGGCAGTGCAACACTTAAAATCTTTAAAAGGTAGGTTTTAGGAAACTAATACTTAAAGTCCTTAGTCTGTCAGCAGTTATTCTACGTATTTTCTTTAATGGCAAATAAAGCTAAGTTCATCTATTTTGTTTACTTGTTGAATTCAGTTCAGGGTCTGTTCTTAATTTAATTTGATATGCTTGTAGTTTCTAGAATTTTGTTTCTTTTTGGCTTTTCTTTCTGGTATACTAAGGAGCACTTAATTGTTTGATATCTTGTTTGCTAAGGATATGCCTTGCAATCAAGTTGCTCCTTGATTGTTTTTTGAAATTATAGAGATCAAGCAATTCCATGTTTTGTTATTTTCTAACCCTCGAATTTAATGTTTTGTGAGCTCTGCACTTTCCTTCATACTTTCTGTAAGAGTAATACATGTGGTGCTGTACTGAAATTATTAGCTGAAGTAATAACGAGAGGAAAACGTTCTTCATACTCCCGTTACTGCAGTGTTTGGGATTGCATCAGCCTTTTGTCTCTGTATTGGAATTTCTTGTTTATCAGTTGAGTTTAACATGAACATCATTGAAAAAGACCTTTTTTTAAAAAAGAAAAAAATTCTGTAAAGGCATGAAGTTGAAGGCCAGATCATTTATGAAATATTGAATATTTCTGATGAGCTGTTTGTCTAGTCTGAGTTCAGAAAAAAAGTCGTCTAAACAGTGAGAAACCATGCTAATGCTTACCTAAAGAAACCAATCTAAGTAGTCACTGGTAGGGGGGCATAGGGAGAGCTACAGCAATAAGTTACCTTTTTTATAATGTAGTTTACCAGTATACTTTCATAAAACAAACACAAGTGTAAAACTGAAGACAAAGATATTTAAAAAAAAAAAAAAAAGATTTGTCAGTACTCAAAAGGAACAATGAGATATACTTTAATAGAATAGATGATAACTATAAATGCATTCAAGTCTTAAACCCTATAAATTGAGTCCAGAAAAAAAGTGTTATGAAAAGCTTGTATTCTGGGTCACCTTACAAAGTACTCACAGATTTCAGTGAATGATTTAGTGTCGATATCAGAGTCTAACCAGGATATATTCTTCCATCTCCTTTTACTCTAAGTTTGAGGGTTTTCTTTCTCCCCTAAGAAACATTGTATACAAATACAAGTTACACGTAAGATTTCAGGTGTTTTGGCAACACTGTTTTAGAATAATTCAGTCAATGGTAATTCAGTAAGCAAAGACTATCTGCCTTGCAAAAAAAATTGATTGTGGATAAACATCTAGAATGTAAGACTAGAATCTCCCTAGTCTTAAGTCAAAGCAATGTAGGAAATGAATTATGTGACTATCTTAGTAATGGACTCAGAAAAATTTAGGTTTGGGGAATTCTCAGGCATCACAGACTGTTTAGCAGCGCCTGTGATGATAGGACAAGGGGATATGGTTTCAAACTAAAAGAGGGGAGATTCAGGTTGGATGTAAGGAAAGAAGTCTTTACAGTCATGTACTGGAGCAGGTTGCCCAGAGAGGTGGTGGAAGCGCCATCCCTGAAGACATTCAAGGTCAGGCTGGTTGGCACTCTGAGTGACCTATCAAGCTGTGGATGTCCCTGTTCATTGCAGAGGACTTGGACTAGATGGTCTTTAAAAGGTTCCTTTCGACTCCAAGGATTCTATGAATTTCTGGAAGTCTTTATGTCTAAGTAGCTGAGAATTTGCATAAATAATATCACAAATTAGCAGGGTAGTCATTGCACTTGGAGTTTAAACAAGCATCTTCATCTCGACAATGAAAACAAAAATCTTCAGCGCAAACAGCATTGTTTTAACAGTGAATTATGAAAACTCTACTTCATCCAGCACAGTTGTTATATGTATCTTAAAAACAAATGCTTTAAGACAATATTGAATAATGTGTGGAATTATAGGAAATACTCACAAAAAATATCCAGAAAAAGTTGCATAAATACTTAAAATGGCTAAGAAAGATTTTGAGTATTTGCCACAGATACTAGGGCAGTAAATGTAGTTGAGTCAAGTGTACAGTACCTCTTCAGTTTAACTACCTGGAGTGATTTTTTTTGGATGACTGAATATAGAGTACTAATGAAGCTTTACTCGTGCTAGAAAGCATCTGATAACGCGGGAATTATTCAGATTCAGTAAATGTAAAGAATTTTGGATCAGGTACAGAATATATCTGTATAATGCAGATCTTATAATACCATTTCTCTAGCAGTGTGCTGAAGAAATCCGATCAGAAGTTTCCTTGTTTTGTGTTAAATAAAAGACATGGAAATATCTGGTGGTACGTCCAAATTCAATTAAAAGCCTTGCTTGGTTAAAAGATATCTTTAAACTTTCATTCATCTGTTCTTATTGCAAAGAGAATTTACAAAATAATGACCAAATAATAAATATGATTTTGTTAAAATTGAATTTTAAATGTATCTTTTGACATTCTATGTATGTCTACAAATAAGCTATTTTCCAGGTTCCACTAGCTCTTACACTGAAGTCCGGTATAAACCTTCATTTTTGAAGGACGATGAGCTCAGACAGTTAATCCTTAGGGTAAGTAAAAGGCAACTCTCAGTGAAATTACATCCACTTTAAAGCTTGTAGTTAACTTTGGTTTTTAGTTTGAGAGAGCTTCCCACCCCTGCATTCCCTCCATCTTTTTCTTCAAGCAAGTGCTTTGATGCACTTAGTAGTTTTGATTTATGACCTCTGTACAGGAAACAGGATTTTTCATGAAGAGATACAGAAGATGGTAGCAGGTGGCAATCCTTCAAGGGATAATAAATCTGTATACACTCTGCATGTTTAATATTTAAAATGTCTGTAATACTGATACTGCAATCTACATGCAAGAATATGGATAGTTATGCATAAGTACAGTTGTTTGATTTGCTTTATTTAAAATCTTAGCAATGTAATTCGGAAATGATTAAGAAATAATACCTGAAAGAAAATCTTTCTTCCTGTTTTTGCATAGAGTCATACAGCCACGCCCCTTTACCCTTTCTCTTTTGCAGCTGTTTTCTTTTTCCTTTTCTGCAATTACACAATTTGGCAAGATCTGTAAGATGACTCCATGTTAAGCTGTTTTGCAGCTGGCCTTCTTTTTCCCAAAGCTATGTTTAGGAAACTCTAGCTGTCTGTATTTGAAGGACTGATTTGGTCCATGCAATCTTTTAAATTGCTTTTTGCTGTGACTTTTATTTAATAAAAAACATACAAATGTACTTCTTATATTCATTAATGTTCTTGGTATATTTTAATTGCATGTTTTTAAAGATGCTGTCTTTATATTTTCAGGCTGCGGATGGATTCCTCTTTGTGGTTGGATGTAACAGAGGAAAAATTCTATTTGTCTCAGAATCAGTTTGCAAAATACTTAATTATGATCAGGTGGTTATAATTGAGTTTCTTGGTTTGTGTTTACCTTACAATTTCTTTTACTTAGAAGTTTTTAAACTTTATTTGTTCTATTGCATCCTTTTCTATCCTTTTGTATAATCTCTTGGAATATCCTTGGTTTAACCTCTTTAAGGTTAGGGCTGAATTTCCCGGAATAAATATTTCAAAGTGCAATCAAATGCTTATGACCTGAGTAATAACTGGATTTCAGTTGACTGTACTGTATAATTGCTAGTCTGAGGGAAAAGGAAAATTTGAAAATGTCCTTATTTTATCCCTAAGAGATTTCCTTTAAATGGTGATTTTCTTTTTTTAAACCTGAGGAAAATCAGTTATGTAGCAGTGTGCCCAGGTAGCCAAGAAAACCAGTGGCATCCTGGCTTGTATCTGAACTAGTGCATCCAACTGGAGCAGAGAAGTGATTGTCACCCTGTACTTATCTCTGGCGAGGCTGCATCTCAAATACTGTGTTCAGTTTTGGGCCCCTCACTACAAGAAAGACATCAAGGCTCTGGAGAGTGTCCAGAGAAGGGCAACCTTTGCATTAGGAGACTGGGTAAATGAAAGAGATTGGATGTTTATCCTGCTTTCTTAGAAGCTTTACACTGTGTCCATTTCTGACTCTAGTTTATTGGAGAAGTGCTCCCCTTTTACACACTGATCACATAGAAAGTGGCAAGGGTATAAAATAAGTTGCAGTTTCAGTCTACAATGCTGATCATTAACACAGCTCCTCCCTACCCTTTGATTTGACCTGCTATGGAGAAGGTAAGGAATCAAAAACAACAACAACAAAAAAGGTTGCCCACTTCTTTGAGAGTTCCTTCCTATTTCAGAAGATGATAGTGGTGCTTACCAGTAGTGCAGCAGACCAGCTTTGGGTCAGCAGAATCAGCAGGTTGAAAGGATCCCAGCTAAGGAGATCTTTATGAGTATCCTCAACGAAGAAGTGCAGAGGTAGAAGCTCTATGCAACTTCCAGACAACTATTGACTTAACAGTGCTGTTTTGTTCAACTAAGTGAGAGCTCAAAGTTGTTGGGTAGCATTGATTCCTTCCTATTTCTTCCCCTTATTCCCCCATCCCCAAAATAATCTCTGGAGGTAGTTATTTTGCACTTAAGAAAAAAAACAGTTCTCTTTTACAACAATCAATCTTTTTGAACATTCAACTAAATTGAGTATTTTTTGAAAGGGAAGGTAGAGATTATGTATTTTGCTACCCTGTTTTGATAAAAATAATAATAAAATGATGGAAAATTAAATGCAAATTGATGTATGAAAGTTAAGAATAAGGTGATGTTTTACAAGGTAGTTTTGTTTTTCAGTAGTGCAGAATGTTGTTTTTGTGAGATCTGTAATATGCAGTGCCGTGTTCTAAAGCTGTGGGGTTCTTTTTTCTTTTCTTTTATAAATAGACCAGTTTAATTGGACAAAGTTTATTTGATTACTTACATCCAAAAGATGTTGCCAAAGTTAAGGAGCAACTTTCGTCTTCAGATATCTCTCCCAGAGAAAAGCTTGTAGATGGCAAAAGTAAGTAATATTTGAATGCACTCAATTTTTTTTTATTTTTTAAGAGATGTTAGGTAAGACAGTTCTTATGTAGGAAACAATCATGTATGTATGGTTGTACAAGCTTGAAATAGAATTTCTATGAAAAATCATATTTCAGTGCTCATCTGATGCTTATAAATCACTTGCAGTTTGAAAATCAGCACGGAAAAGAACTTGTAGGTAGTAAGAGTGATTGAATTTAGTATTGTTGAACCAAGTTATAGTCTAATATTCTTCCTACCAGGCATACTACTTTTTTTTCTTGTATTTGATAGGTCTTGTCAATACAAAAGACCTGATGTAGTCGAACATGGAATAAAATACTTCAGTATCAAGAATCACTGTCTTCTCTGAAAATGCTAAGTGTCAATCCTAATTTAACCAAATCTGTTTACAGTTATTTCTAATGTGGAAAGCATTATGTACTCTGCAGCTATTAACTGTTTTACAGTGGGCTTTTGTAGGCATCTTTGCACTTTTTTTGTGTACCAAGTAGAAGTTGAAAATCAATAAAGCATATTTATTACAATATGATTCAAAATGTTAAGTGCAAATTAAATTCAGTTTTGTAGATCTTTTTAAATTTGAAATCTGTATGACAGCCACATTTTCTTTGCCTTGTTTAAAGTTATTTGGCATTTTTTCTTTTGTAATTATAAGGACAAAATTTAGGTAACTAAACAGTAAGGAGGACATATGAGAAACTGAAGATAAGGCCTTGGACTCAGCAGAGTTTTATTCTTGGATTATTTTCTTGTTTTCTTTAACTACTTTACTGAATTTTTGTAAGCTGGCTTGCAAGTACATACAGATTTTCAAGCTGGACCAGCTCGACTGAATTCTGGTGCTCGACGTTCCTTCTTCTGTCGAATAAAATGTAGTAGGACCACAGTCAAAGAAGAGAAGGAGTGCTTGCCCAACCCAAAGAAGAAAGGTATTCAAACAGTGTAGCTGAAATGATGGGGGCTTTCTGTCTTGAAATTCGGTATATTTAAGTTTGTTAGTGTGACCCTTCTAATTATGACTGATTTCACATAGTAGCTGTAGAGAAGTGTAAGTATATACTGGAGACATGTTTTGAAAAACAGTCTAACTGTACTCTTTCTCCTCCCTGTTTACTCCTGAGAAGAGGAAGGGAGGAAGGAACCTGGGTTGCATTGTTGGTTTAGGAGACACGATCTGTTCTAGTCAAATTTTTGAAAGCACTGAAGCAGATCAGAAGAGTTAAACTAAATAACATATGTCTTGAAGATAACTATATGAATCAGGCCTGCAAAATCTACTGTTTTGGAGGAAAAAAAGCAAGTAAAAACTTTATCTGATTTACATTCTGTATTGTGTGTTCTTATAAATGATGACTTTTTTTTTTTTAATAGTAAAGTTAGTTTATCAGTATAATTCCATTTATTTTTCCAATACCTTTAATTTATCATAGTTTAAATTTAGTTTTTGGTATGCCTGTAGAGCAGTATATTCTAGTCAAGTTTTCAGTGACTGAATCTTTTTTAAAAATGTAATTTCCTTTTGTCTAATGTCTTGGCATTGATTTTGGCAAAAAAAAAAAACAACCTTGCAGAAATCTTCCTATTTTTTTATTTTGATGTAACCTGTTGCTGCTGAGATATATCATACACGAATATATTCTGAAATAGATCTATCATTGTAAGTCAGAGGAATTCTGTCTCCTTTGATGTGTCAACTAGCTTGGTGAGATAAGAATTTAGCTCTTGCAAACGTGCTTTCAGGCAAGCAGTGTTTAGAGAGATCACATTAAAACTCTGGGGAACTGACAGTCGCAATAGGATAACTCAGTTTTTCATTTTACATAGTTGATTAATGTTTTCCATAGAGAGTCAATGCAGTTAAATCTGTGTAAATCATAATTCGGTAAAATCCAGATCTTAAGATGACCTTGCCTTTTGGGGGAAGATAGTAACTATAGGATACATCATCTTTGTGGATGGTGAGAGTACTGGGATATTGTATAAGACAGAAAGTTTCTACCAGTCATAGAAATGAATGATAGCGTATGCTTAACTTAAATGTTTTTTAATATTTATGTTTCCATAAAAATTGAGGAACTCAAATATCTGGGATAAATAGAAAGTAATCTAGGATATTTTGGGTTACTCTCTTCGTTGATTCTTTTAGTAATTGTAATAAACGTATGTTGAGATCATAGCATTCACATAAGATTTGGAAGCTACAGAATGCTTCTTTAGTTTATTTTGATTTACAGCACATAAACCGTATAAGGGAGAAATATTGGGTTACTAAGTTACTGTGTTGTTGTTGTTGTTTTTCCTGTGATATTGCACTGCCAATGCCTTTAATTTATTTTCCTAAATTTTATGTAGGGTTAGAAGCACTCTCTTCAGGTAAACCAGAATTAAGTAGTACAAAATTAATTTAAAAACACACTGTAAAATTATCTATAGCCTTCTACAGTTGTTGTAAGTATCCATAAAATATGTTAGCTACTCTTATGGTGAAAGATTTTTTTAAATTACATTTTGAACCATGGCTGCTTATTTTATTTCTTTTTATTAGATCACAGGAAGTATTGTACCATTCACTGTACTGGATATATGAAGAACTGGCCTCCTAGTGAGGTGGGAGTAGAAGAGGAAAATGATGTAGAAAAGAACAGTAGTAACTTTAACTGTCTTGTTGCAATTGGGAGGTTACACCCTTACATTGTTCCACAAAAGAGTGGAGAGATAAAAGTCAAAGCAACAGAATTTGTTACACGATTTGCCATGGATGGAAAATTTGTTTATGTAGATCAGCGGTAAGTTTTCTCCTTTAATGAAGAGAAAATGACATGACTTAATTAAGTTTTGTAAACGTTTGTCAGAAAGGACTGCAATTTTTCAAGCAGGATAGAATTTCTAGATGCTGTACATATGAAGAGTTTTGTCATGAGTCTTAGTCCTTGGGGTTTGTTTTGTTAAACATAAAACATAACATAGCAAAATAAGGGTATTGTCCTTTAGAAAAGTGTAAGCTAGCGAGATGAAAGTGCATTGTAACACAGTCAAATATTTAAGTATTCATAATAAAAAATTTCAAGTGTCATAGCTATACCTGCAACTTAGATTTGTTTATGAGTTGCACTGACAGAGAAAAAAAACAATAAGCCCTTCACCAAAAATAACTGCTTCTTTAGGTCTTAATATTTGGAGAAATACCTTACATTAAATGATTTACAAAATTATTTCATTAAAAGTGTTAACCAAGTTCCTATTTTCTGAACTTTTTTGAAACAGATGTTTGTTTGTCGTACAGACTGTTACCTCTTCACATTTTGAGTTTCATTATTGTCACCAGAAGACTTACTGCTTTTAGCCATCTCATCTCGTATCGAAAAGTGTCAGTTCAAACCTATTCCTTAAAATAGCAGTGCAGAATTTAACTACTAATTTTTTAAATGATTCATTATGTGGGTTCAGTACTCTGATTGCTAATTTGAGCAGATAATATTCGTATGTATTTTGTGTTCATTTAAGTTGTGCATGCAGAGGGTTTTATGTTTAAACAGTTACTTTGTCTTTGAATTGATACTCATTACACAATCTTGTTATCCTGTATTATTCATTGTAAATGGATCCAAAGTAAACTGTAATCTATATTTGCTATTGTTTTAGAGCTATCCTAATGTAGTATCTTTTCCCAAACATGAACATAACCATCTATTCGTTTTCTGCTTTGTCTGATACTGAAGAAAGCGAGCTTTGCAAATGTTTGAATCCACTGCAGTTCATCTTTTTATTTCTAACAGAGCAACAGCAATTTTAGGGTATCTGCCACAAGAGCTTCTAGGAACCTCTTGTTACGAGTACTGCCATCAAGATGATCACAATCATCTAGCTGAAAAACATAAAGAAGGTACAAAATGATTGGTTCAATTACATTCAGAATGTAATTGCTGTGTGAAAACAGTGCAAATCAAAAACTCAGAAGCTGGGAATTAATGAAGTTAAACAATGTTAGCATTGCCCCTTTCTATGTCTGCATTAAGACATGCCCTCATAAAGTGTGTAAGAAAACCAGGGAGTTTCTTCTCTGTTGTCAAGGATCTTGTCAAGACGATCTTCTGTTGTCTTGAATCTTGGTGCAGTGCTTTAATTGCAAGGGAATAATGCTTCTTTCAAGCCTGTGCTTCAGTTCTTTATTATAAGGATAAAGGAGCCCTGAAGAGCAAATGTGCCTAATTGTGTAATTAAAGACACCATAGATGAAAGTTCACCAAATCAGGAGTTTTCAGAAACTTAATACATGGGCTCTCATTTAAGATTAGTAACACTGTTAAAACAGTAATTTAATTTGAGGTCTTATCCTGAACATTTTTCT
Source organism: Odontophorus gujanensis (assembly GCA_013399175.1). NCBI lineage: Eukaryota > Metazoa > Chordata > Aves > Galliformes > Odontophoridae > Odontophorus > Odontophorus gujanensis. Next base: position 143,138 of record VXAB01012431.1, read on the forward strand.
GGCATTTAATTTGAATTTCTGATCATCAAAAACATTTTGTTTTTATGATACCACTGAACAGGTATTTTTTTTTCTTTCAGCCCAACTCTGTCCTTGGGAAGTATGAATATAGTGATTGTAATTCCTCTTTCTTATCTAGTGTTGCAGAATAAAGAAAAAGTATTTACAAATTCCTACAAATTTAGAGCAAAAGATGGAAGTTTTATTACTCTAAAGAGTCAGTGGTTTAGTTTCATGAATCCGTGGACCAAAGAACTGGAGTACATTGTATCAAACAACACTGTAGTATTGTAAGTAATTCATTATATGATTCCCCATGTTAATTTTTGTCTTAATAACAATTAGCATTAATAGAAAACAACCCATTTAAGCAGAACAGGATTAGAAAGTACCAACAGTGCGTGTAGATGTTGAGTAATGTGGAAGAACCTTCTGCATTTGCACCAGTTGATTTCGATTTCAGGCTCAGGTTGTGGATTGAACTACGAAAGCTGTGCAATTTACTAATTGAAAAATTAGAGGAAAGAGTTTCTTATTGAAGGAAGAAAGATCTTTGAAGAGAATAGGTACAAATAAATGGAAAAGTGACGTTATTTCTTTTTTCCTTCAGAGCTTTTAAGTCTGCATGTGTTAGAATAAGGAGAAGCATAACTGATAGGTCATAAGAAATGTAAGACAGGACAAAAAGATACTCTCCAAATTGGTTGCATGGGAGCTGCCCATGAGACAGTAAATGAACTGTTGTTGTGTGTGTGTGTGTGTGTTTCATTGTTACTTTGGTACATTTTATTCCCTGTGCCTTGTGATGGAAGAATAATTTTAATTGTTCAGTGACGCTGAGCATCTTTATCAACAAGTCCGGTTTTTGGAGGGAGACAAAGGAGATTTTATTTCCATTAGACCAGGTAGTCAGGGGGCCCTTTTGCTCATTCTGTAGTTGGTTCATGTCTTAGGCCAACATCACCTACCTATTTTGCCCTTGTCATTTTTCCCCAACAATACAAAGAAGAGCAGTTAAAGCAGTCTGTGCTGCCAGCAGCCAGAGGGCACTTTTGCCTACCCTGGAGATCCAAGCATCTGCAGCTAGAGGAGGGGAGGTAGGCAGCAGCTGTTGGCAGAAAGCAGCTGCTGATCTGTCCTATTAGCAGTTGTTTCTGATTAATGGCTCTCCCTTCTCTAAGTAGAAATTGCAGTCTTGTTCTCGTCATGAAACATACACAACTATATTGGCCTTAGTTATCATTTGGGAATGAGTGTAAATGAGTATTTAACTCAGTGCTTCAGAAATAAATGTAGAAAGGATTGAACATTAAAATATGAAAGGAATATCTCATTTTATTACTACATTGGGTATGTTAGTTTTCCTTTGTAAAGTACTGATTGAAATAAAATAGAAATACGTGGATATTTACTATTGAAAATGTTTGATTTTTTTTGTTTCCTTTTTTGTTTAAATCTTAGAGGTCACAATGAGTCTGCTGAAGAACCGATCTCCTATGGTTCCCAGCCTACAGAAGGCAAGTGTTGCTTCTCCCAGTTATCGTAGGTGTATCTCCTGAGCAATCCTTGAAACTTTAGGTTTATTCAGTCCAGGATTGTTTTTTCAATGCTAAGTTACTGTGCAAGGGAAAATAATTTCAAAGGTAATTCTAATGAGGTAATTTTAAAAGTAATTTTAGTTAGTTACGGAATTCTAATTCATGTAATTCATGTAACTGTGATAAGAAAGGCTTGCAGCATGTCTTTTCCCTCTAGTAACTTCTGATATGACTTGGTTTTTGGTTGATAGAACATGATGCTTCTATCACAAAGTCTCCTTGTGCTTTTTCTGATTTTCTGCAGAAATGCAGGTGCACTGAGTTTGGCTACAGAATAAAGGGAAACATATATATATTGTTAACAGTTCTCTGCTGTGCATAAGTGCTGGGGTTCTATGGGGTTTACTTTTATCCTGATACTAAGTTTTTGTAAAATATTTGCTTTTGAAGTATAACGTTCGTGACAATACAACATTTTTTTCATCTTTTTTTTTTAATTGTCTGACAGAGAATAGAGGTGATAATGATTTAAGCTAGTAATTATGCTGCTGAAGGTTGTCAGCTTTCAAATTAACCTTTTTCACTTATCTTTGTATTTCAAATAAGACTTATAGCAATTCCCATAAGATTAGTGTTTTATAGAATTTCATTCCTAACAATAAGAGATTAGAACAAAACCTGTTTAAAATGAATCCTCAATGTGATTGTTCCTTGCCGTATAATGAAGCTGCTGCAAACTTAAGATTTTATTTTATTAACTGTAGGTGCTGTAAAACAGCCTTTAGTGAGTGTACCCGGAATGTCCTCTGGAACAGTTCTTGGTGCTGGAAGTATAGGAACTGAAATTGCAAATGAAATATTAGAATTGCAAAGGTAATAAGCACTTAATATCATATGTTAGGGTTTTAAGTAAAAATGGAGAAGAGGGATATGTGATTATGTGGGGACTGTTCAAATTTTTTATTACGTATGTTAAATATGTTTTGCTTGAGCAATGGCATTATATGGTACAAATTATAAGCTAATGTATGGCCATACACATCACTGGCTTTGATAAATTGTTTTGTTCTAGGGATGCAATAATAGAAGAATTATATAACTGACTTCAAAAGTATTACTGTAATGGTCCTTCATTTGAGTTTAAAATGAGTAGATAAATCATTAGGGATTGGAAAATTATTTGCCTGTGTGTGGTGCTTGTTTATATTTTTCCGATAGCTTCACTCTGCAAACAGAGATTTCCTTGAAGCAGTACCCAGTGGAGTGCTTTCATAGCCTGTTTTGTCCCTTCCTGACTGTCCTGAACAGAATAAAGTGGTAGCTCAACTGCTCTCCAGTACCCAGCTGTAGACTAAAAAAAAGACTGCATCATTCCAAATGGAAATCCATGCCAGATTCCAGCTGTTAAAGACTGCCTTTTAAGACTGACTTGTTTCACCACATACCAAATGAACTCCAAAGGAAGAAACGTAATTTTAATGCGAATATATTCTGTATCTTTTGTATGTTGCATCCACATTGGTGCCTGTGTTTGCTTATAGACAAAGAGTTATTATATCAATGACAATATATTGGCATTTGTTATTTAAGAATATTTTTAGAAGGTCTTTGAGTCAGTTACTTCCGGAGCTTTTGGGATTCACATGCACAGCTTTCAGGAATCAAGGCTTCATCAGAAGTTCCAACCACTTTTGTTAAAGTCAGGTATAGTAGCATAATGGTACTATCATCTTATCAAGATAGTACCAGTTATCTAGATGGTAGCTTTGGCTGATGAAGCCATCCTTCTGACTTCAGATCACTTATTTCCAGGTCCAGGTAAAGAAATGACAAGAAATTTTTTAAATGCAGTGTATTCTAAGATCCCGTGTAGTTTTTTTTCCAGCAGCACATTGGCAACCATGCCTTAAGGACGGCAGTAATATTAAAGCTTCCAGTGAGAAGTACACCAGTTTTGTAAACAATGGTAGAGGTGTAAGGAATAGTTTAATATGCTTTAGCATACTATTTTGCATGCTATGTTAGACTTTTGTGGGCATCTTGACTTGTCAGCTTGTCTGTGAGAATGTTATGGGGGACAGTGTTAAAAATTCACTAAAGTCAGAGCATTCACTGCTAGCTCCTTCATTCCACCAAGCTAGTCACCTTACTGCAAAAGGTTATCAGATTGTTTAAGTATGGTTTCCTCTTCGGCATGCTGTATTCCATGATTACAACTATCTCCTCATAATGTGATTGTCTTCTCAACTGTCTCTTCATCAGAACACAGTATTTAATTTTCTGAAACAGTGAAAAACATGTCCAGAGCCTGAAAATGTGATGAGTCACAGTGGTAGATTTTTCTGTTTCCCGTAGTTCGGAATCACTTTCCAACAATGAAGTCATACCTCTTCACTAGAATAGCCAAATTGCACAGCCACTTCTTCCTTCTGAGTGAAAGGAAGAAAGGAATAAATGCATCGGAAGCGATAGGATGGAAGGATTGCTACTTGAAAACAAATCCATCTGCAGCATGTTGACAGGTTACTGACGTTATCTGCAAAAGAGGAGGAAAAGCACTGACGACCCCCAGAAAATCCTATTGATACCACCAGTATCGAAGACAAAATGTTACACTTTAGTAATACCACTCTTAATGTCTTCCAATCAGTACCACCTATAAAGGGAAGGAGTCATTCTGTCAAATTTTTTGAAGACCAAAGTAAGTTGGCAGAAGTTCTCATCTCTGATGGTAAATGTCTAGGCCTGAGCTTAGATCTTGTCTTGACACTTAGAGCTTCTAACATCAGCGTTATATTCTTGGTTTAGATGCCCTGACTTCTGCTGAAAATAAAGCTAGACAAAAGAAGTTAACACCAGCACTTTTTTATTAAGTAATTTTGTGACTACGGACATAATCATATAGTATCCGAATTTCCTCTCTCATTTTTATATCCATAAGACACAGATGATTTTAGAACTGTGCATTAAGCATCACTAAGTTTAATAAAACATCAGGGCTATATCTACACCTCTACTTATGAGCATATCTGTATTGGTTTAGCATCTGAGGAATGATCACTTCAGTTACAGCAATGCTAGAAGTTATTCAATCTTATCTTCCTGTCCCAGCATTTACAGACAGCAGTGCAGCTTACCAAATTGTACAATGGATTTAGGAATGCAGGGAACTATTAAATATTCTACTCAAGCAACAACACTTACTTTAGGTAGGCTGTTTATTCACCTTTTCCCCATCTTTCCTCCTTTACCACATTTTGCATCTGAGTGCCCCACTTCTACAGCCTTGTCCTTTGGGTGTCAGGAAGAGCAGGTGGAGATGGGAACAAAAACCTAGATGGCCCTGGTACAACATTTCCAATGTTATTTTCATTTCTGGCATGTTTAGTAAGGGAAGATGAGAGAATGTGTTGTTAGTTTTCCCTCCACCATTTAGCAGAACTTGCTTATGTTGTCTGTGTTTAGTATGTATTTCAAATGTACCTATTTATTCCAGTGTGCATAAGTGAAACCTTGTTCTCTTTGTTTGTCAGTGTTGATGACTTAAGGAAAAAAAAAAAAAGTGTGCTCAAATAATTAAGACCAATGGACTTTATTGATCTCTTCTGCTTTTACGCATTATCAAAACTAGAGCAAGAGAATTTAGAATCTTCAGGAGAACTTAGGATATCGTCTCAGTTTTGCTGGCTCATACTTCATCACTGGGGAGGAGAGATCTGGCAGGTTCTGCAGCAGGCTGTTTTTCATTTCATGATCAATGTGTCTTGGTAAATTGGTAAGTCAGATGTACATATTCAATTTTAGGTTGCATTCTTCACCACCTGGGGAGTTAAGTCCATCCCATCTCTTGAGAAAGTCACCGTCTCCAGCTTTAACTGTCAACTGCAGCAGTGTGAGTATATCACTGTAAAAAACTGAAGGGTTACTGTCTGATGACTCGAAGCCCAAAACAAATTACTCTGACTTGTGTTTTTGTGCGACAATGTGTAAGGTACTGCCAACTTCATGGCAACTGTGAGAATTTGTTTTATAAGACATGACAGCAGCAGAAATTCCAACCTTAGTTACTGGGCCATCACTTCAAGCCTCAAGGAGCCATTCCCTGAAGCTAAAAAGACTGCAGTCACTGCCCATTTGCTAGGATCTTTGCTGAAACTATACAGTGTGCTTAATTTGATGTGTGTGATTCACGTGATAAGGGCTTTTCTGAACTTTATATTGCCTTAAAACTAATGCTGAGCAATCATCAAAGTGTTTCTTACCTGCTTGAGTTCAGATTGACAACCTAAAAGTGAAACACCAGTTCATGCTTTTTCCTCAAACAGTTTTTCTCTACTTTAACCTTTGGGTTCCTGAAGACTCTTTTAAAAATCTATGCTGTGTGTTCCTGGTTTTCAAATGTTTAAAAATTATACTTAAAAGGAACTGGAGTGGTCTTCTAAAAAAGTAGATAGAACATAGTGGTTTTTAATCCATTATAGTTACTGGCTAAAGCTATGTAAGAAACATTTTTTGTTACCTACATGTATTATGTATCATTATTAGTATGTTGTGCACTGTATGAACAAACATCTACGCTTCTTTGAATGTAAATTTCTTTTTATTTAAAACCACCCTATCCTTCCATTGCTCGTTCAGTGCATAACAATCCTGTTTTGTACTAGGGATTGATTTGGCTTTCTCCCTTTTTTATGATGCTTAGTTTCCTTCTTTCCTACTGCAGATGTGTCTTCCAAAGAATTAGTTGACTCACATGCACTGAACTCTTTCTGGCACACAGCATCTCATCATAAGGATAACTTAGTTGTATTCATTGACATTTTCCTTTGTTCTAAGCTTTGGTATCCTATTTGCTTTAAAATGCTTTGGTAAAACATTTCAACTTTTATTATAATTTCCTAGCAGAATATACACAAGGCAGGCAACCCAAAACATCTGTTCTGCTAAATTGTATATATGAGTCCTACGTGGAAATAAATGGAAAAATATTTTTTTGCTGATATATTTGTATTTGGCTGACTTCCACCATCCCTATGGTAACAAGATGCAAAGTAATAATAGAAGATACTTGAGTTCATAATTCATATAGCATAATGCACGTAACACATAGAAGATATATGAGTTTTTATCCTTTAGCAAAAGTGTGTGAATACTGACACAGATTGATGTCACTGGGAATTTGTAGTTTATGGTGCTAGACATGGAGATTGTATACGGAGTGCATCTTGTGCTGGCTTTATTTACTGATTGTTAAACACTCAGTAGGGCAGATGCCAAAACTGCGAGGTAGCTTTGACAGTATCACCTTGTATTTAAGCAAAGGCCAGGGCTGTGTGAACTCTAATTTAAAAAAGAAAGAAAATAAAAAAGCTTTTTATATGCAATAGCTCTGCCTTGATGCATATGTTTTACTGACTCTTATTTTGTTCTCAATGCTTTGGCAGCAGTTTATGTTAATTTTAATAATACGTTCCTACTGCTTCAGTAACGTAATAATTATTGATAAATTTAGAATTACTTCTGTTCTTTCAGGTGCCGAATAAAGAGTTGATTCAGTTATGTCCTTCAGAAGCAGAAGTCCTGGAGACTTCAGAACATAACCAAGGTGCTATTCCATTTCCCAGTAATGAGCCTCTCCTTGGTAAGATTTATTTCTCTTTGGCTGCAGGGGATGGTATTTATAATAATTTTACATTTTTTAGTGCACTAATAAACAACCGTGGAGAAATTATAAAATTTGGAGAGATTTGTCAGTGTCTTCGTAAGATGAAGAGACTCTTCATAGAGATGTCACCAGAAGGGGATCAGCAAAAATGTATCAGTTATTAATTCTCATGACAAAAATAACATTCTGCAACAGAAATGTGCTGTGCATTTCCTGTATTCCACCATATTAATTGGGGTACTGATGAGTCCTCTCTGCGGAAGAAAGAGATGGATAAGGGAAGGTACTGTAGTGCAGTGACAAAAGAGCTGGTTGAGATTTGTCAACTGTTATCCTTTTTGTATATTTTCTCTTTCTTAACTCCTAACTATGAAGAGTCAGTCAAAATGTTTCAGAATTTTTTCATCTCTCCTTCGAACATGCACTTAAGTCAGCAGTTTGTGTGGATATAGTATTCCCTGACCCTGGGAGAAGAGAAAGCTATTGCATTATTGTTAACATGAAAGGGAAAAGTACCATTAAAGTCATACTTGTGCTTATCCTGTACCTCAGCTCTCAGAATGTTTCCATCTGTCATTTATGATCAGTTACTGGAGCTTTATAACTTAGAACTCTCCTCCAGTTGAGCTATGATCTCCAAACAAGGATTTGAAGGAGTGTTCACGCAAGATAGGCAAGGCAACGTAGTAGGAAACACCCTTCTACTTCAGTGGCATGAACTTCACTGCATGGATAACGAGTTTCAGTAGCTAGACTTTGACTGTCTGCATACAGCCATTATTTCTATTTCATTTTTTTGTAACGTTTACTGTACACGCTTGCCTGAACTTCAGAGGAAGATGGTGTTTAAAAACAAATCTGTTAGGAGAGTTACCATATTATTCATGTTTTGTACTGCATACATAAATGTTTCAATAATTTTTAGGTGGCAATTCTCAGATGGACTTTGCAATATGTGAAAATGATGACACTGCTATGACTGCTCTCATGAATTACTTGGAGGCCGATGGAGGACTTGGGGATCCAGCTGAACTCAGTGATATACAATGGGCTCTCTAGTTTCAATTTTTGGAATGAGAAGGAATTTAAAATCCTTAATGCACAACAACCGAACATCCTCAGTACTGTATTTTTTTTAATGTTTCATTTGAATTCCTATGTACTCTTAATATATTTTTAAAGACTGAAGCCTTGTTCACAGAGTGACAGTTTCTGCTGCGACTATGGAAAAAATGCAATATTTTTTTTTCATGATGAGAACTTTGAAATTTTAATACTGAACTGTCTGTAACTGGAATGCGTATATTTTTTCTAGGAAGCTTTAACCAACAGGTACTGTACAATATACAGAAATATTTTTCTTAGTTTTAACACTGAAACTTTTATTTATTTTTTTGCTTTGAATGGGACTGCATTGATTATCTGCGTCTCTTTCTCTAGAACCTAGTGTACTTAGAGACTAAAAATATTTATAACCATTATATTTCATTGGAACTATGATATGCACACACTATAGTTTTACAATCAGGTGTTGAAATTCCTAAGTGATGCAGTTTTTGATTCCTCGCTCTTTTCAAAAGTGCAATTTTTATAGTCAAAAGTGAAAATGAAGCATACACTTCTGGGATCATGGATTATGATTAGATCATCACACCGATCAGAAGAAAAGGCTTTGAGAAGAATCATTTTGGTCATTTCTCCAGTAAACAAACTTGATAAGGGTATGAGGAAAGAGAGAGAAAATCGTAATGGCTACGTTGTATTATTTCTAATGTTTTATTAGAGGGACAGTGCATAGAACCTAAGGAAAGTAATGCTATGGCTGTAATAAAGCGTTTTGATTTCCTCACAGATTATTTATTAACTAGAGAAGTTTGGATAGATTGTCTTAGTTCCAGAATGAGGGTAGCACTATTAGTGAAAAACAGTTAAAATTCTGTACTATCCTTTGTAGTATTTCTGTTCTGGGAGATGAGGGTGGTTTTCTGTTTCCCAAGTCTCTGACTTTCTAAAAGACTCGTGTAATGTAGTGCTATATGAAATAGTCTTCTTTTGAGGGACAGCTTTTCTAAGACTGGTATCCCAGTTACAGCAGATTACTCAAGAACATGGCAATTAATAGATTACATTAAAACAATATAACATAAATATGTAACATTGATTTTTTTATTAATGGTATAGACAAGCTTGTGTGTGAATTATATATCATAAGAATATAAGTTTTTAAGTTTTTTGTTTAAGTTCATGTAACGAAAGGAAAGCATTGAAAGGCATTTGGTATCTGAGTGTCCTTGTTTAATACAAATATTAGAACTTAACCATAGGCACCGCCACAAGCACTGTCACCTTTGTTTGAAGCCTAAAGGTGGGAGGCAGGAAGGTAGCCCATTCAGATCTTACAAAGGCAGGATGAAGGGTGAACAAACCCATGGCTTCTCTCTAAGCAGCCGCCAGATGTCATGCTTCTACTGTTGGATGCCACCTTTCCATGAATGAGTACGTAATGTGTCAGCACCAACTTGTTATGCTTTCACAAAGCAGCTTTATATCTTATAGATATGAATTCTTTCAGAAATGATGAATTTTTGGTGATACCTTGTCTGCGTTTTCTAGAATGGTTTGTTGGAGTAAGGCTTTTTTTTTCTTTTTTATTGTCTGTAAATATTTTGCACTGACCCTGCATGTGACTTCCTGCATTCACAGTTTTTTCTTTTTAAAGACCTGGGGCCAAAATTACCTGTTCTTTAGGTTTATTGGAATAAACTGTTTTATTTCTTCATATAAAAGTAATTTGGGGCTGTGTCATGTAGCAAAGTGGAGAAAAAAGAACAGCAACACAGACATTTTCTAATAATTGTTAGAACTGCATTTGTACTAATTGTCAACTAAGAATTTCAAGTTTTGCCATTGTGAAATGTGTTTTCTGTTTTTTACGAATTTGACCATTGAGGTAAAAATAAATTCTAAATAAAACAAGACAGAGAAATAGGTAAATGACTTACAACTATACAGAGCCTCTTCAATATAGTTTCTTTCTTATCTGATTAGTTTGGAAATGATGCAGATGTTGTTACTGAAGAAGCATATTAGTTCTTTCACAAGATTTATATAATCTTCCAGGATTAAGCCACTATTTTTGGATTCTTATTGCATTTCCATAACAAATAAAAGCAAGAACAACAAAAACGTAAGTAAATCATTTGCTGCCAGTAATCAATGTTGTGTGTCACAATTCATTTTTAGATTCTTCTTTTGCCATTTCCAAGTTTTCTGGTTTAAAACAGTCCTAGAACAAAAAGTGCCATATGTAAATATTTATGATGTAGGAAGAGGTGAAATTGATCTGCACTTCTGAATGCAGTGGAGATAACTTATATGCTCATTTCTGTTTGTGTTGCAATATTGTTCTAGTAAGATGACAGACTGCTTGATATGCTACAGGTTATCAGAAGATGAGGTTAAATCGGGTTGATAAAATATTCTTGTGCTCAGCTGTGAGTCTGCCCACTTTGAATCTTTGAATACTACAGCATTTCAGTTAACCTGTAATGATTTTAAACAAATCTAACTTCAAAGGCTGCTTCTTTCATAAGTGTTACAGGTGAGGCTAAACTATGTAGAAGACTGGGGCTTTAAGATTTACAAAAAAAATAATTTAGAGTGAGCTGATACAAATCCTTCAACCAGAATGGCTCCATGCTTAGATTTTGTCTTGTCAAAATAGGATAATAAGCAAATTGGCTTCTTTAATCCCTCATTTGAGCTCATCTGATTTGCCAGGCCTCTAAGTATACCTCTTTTCGGGGAACAGATGATGCTTTTGTTATTATTGAAGAGATGATAAATCTCTTATTCTTGGGGATAAAAAAGCCACGCCAAACCAGGCAGGTGAACTTAGCACTGGGTCAGCAAGATACAGTCACCTGCTGAACATTTGTGCTGAAGAAATGAGTTCTGTAGGGCACAGGGCTGGTTGGACTTCCTTCTGTGTGGGGCACCAGAACAGCTGTGCTGAGTGGGGCTGCCCTGTTCAGGGAGCAGCCATGGGCATGAGCTGACTCCTAAAGAAAATGAAGAATAGGAAAAGCACAGTGACAGCTTTAAGTGCTTTCAGCTTGGGCAATTTCCTCAGCTTCACTTGGTGTCTGTTTGGCATACCCCAAGGGATGTATTTCAAATGCATCTATTTGAACTACCTGCACTGAGCTCATGGAAACATCCCTGCTATTGCAGGAAGAGCTGCTCTTATCTGCTTTGGCTCCTGCTAGCTTCATTTTTGGATTACTAGTTCATTTGTGGGTCACTGCCTCTTGCTCTGGCGATGACAGCAATCAGTCTCCTCTCCTGTTCCTGCTGTCTCTCTCATGACTTCTTAGGGTTTTATGATGGTACCCCTTTATGAACCTACAGCTTTCAATCTTGAATCACAGTTCTTTACAGCCATCTTGCTGGTGGTTTATTACAATGATTACAGCAAGTTAATAGGTTGTCTTTGCAAAAAAAACAACATGTATTTAGTCTGTTACAACCTTTAGGGCATTTTATATCCTAGTTCTGGAAGGAACATCAAGTTTCCAGTATAAAAACATGTGTTATGTATCTCAGAAATCAGAGGTCATTATTTCAGAGTTCTTACAGTTGCTTTGGTGGAAAGCCATGGGAAAGAGTCCAATGTCGGGAGAGTCTGCAGATAAACAAAAAGATCAAGTGAAGTGAATCTCCACATAGAGTTGCAGGAAAAGTACATTTTCAGTAAAGAAAAGAAGGCAGCAGACAGGGCAACTACTTCCATTAATAATCTAAAATGTAATTCTCTACCATGCTGCGGGCGAGGAATGCTGGGGCTGGGGCTGTGCAATGGGATCTCAGTGGCTGTAATAAAGCAGAAGAGATAGGGTCATTGGTTCTTCTGTCTCCATCTCTTGGTCACGTGGAACTTCTGTTTACTGATTCCAGTAAGCTTTCTTATCAGGATCACTTGAATGTTACTTCAGCTTTTGTTGATAAGCATAAGGGGTAGTAATTTTAAAAATGCTGAAGAGGATTATTGGTAGCAATCTGAGGGGAAAACGTTCTGAAGTAACAGGCTGGACGTTTTTCTCCCTTAGGAGAAAAATGGAGCAGCTGCTGCCTTTTCACGCAATCAGTTTCACTGAGTACTCAAACCTATTGCACTAATCCACCCTCAGTTGCATTTTTGTAATTATTGATTTGGGAAACTGAATCTTATCAGTCTGAAAAGAGACAGGAGCTGGGCCGGTTGAAACTTGTGCTGCTGGAGCAGTGTCATAAAGGGGACCCTTTTTTGAAGGGGTGGGAATTACCACTTCTGGCTCCCCATCTTGCTGCCCTCAGCCTGACGCTAGTACCTTGCTTAGGAGAGCCTACAGTCAGGGTTATAGGGAACAAGGTGCACAGAACTGGGATTTGCTGAGACATTTGCTAATCCCAATGACCGTTCCCCCAAAACAAATGCAGAGTCACAGTTGCTCAGAGCTCTGGAAGATAGAACTCCGAAATTGCCCAGTAATGGGATTTTCATGGCAGGGATTTGTCATCATCACAGAACTTACAATCTGTTCTGCTATTCAGCTCAGTCTGCCTGTGTGTCATGAAGTAACATAGTGCTGCAGGGATTGGGCATGGGCTGTAGGGGATAATGGGATTGTATTTTCCTCCTAAGTGATCAGACATTAACAGCTATTTTTAATTCAGTCACTGCTATGCAAGGAAATTTGTGAGCACTTCTGTCTGTAATTCAGTGAAAAACAGCACAATCTCGTGTATGGCGTTGGGTGGTAAAGCTGTTCCTGCACTGAAACAACCTGAGAGACTTCATACAGCCCTTTAAAGAGCTGTGATGAGCAGAGACTTATTTGTTTCTTGTGACTTTGTTTCTTCTGAAAGTTGAGTTTCACTGAGAATGGAGACCCAAGCTTGTAGGATTTTTAGTGTGTCCCAAGTGGACTTCAGCATTTTCATTGATTTATACTAGCTACATCTGAGTGCAAACTTGACTCTGCAACCATCAGTGAATTTCTTTGCCTCTGGATGTAGCATGACCAGGATCACTATTAAGAGTAATTGCAGCATGACTGTTAAAATTAAAGTTCCAAGTAGAAGAATTTGCTGGGCCTAAATCCTTTCTACAGCCAGGCTGTATTTTTTTATTCTATTCTTTCACTGCAGTTAATGTTAGAATAATATATGGATCTTATATGTATAAACAGATACATACAAGATATCTAAATAAACATACACGTGTTTAATTCACGTATGCTACTGATGAGATCATCGTAGCAAAGCTTTGTCACATGTAGACATAGGGGTCTGTCTTATAATGAGAACAAACTTTGTAAATGTTGCTGTATTTCAGGAGCTGACAGAATGAAGCCTCGTGCAGCTGTTCATAGCCAAGACAGGCCATAATTGCTCATGTCACGTGTTCAAGGTTAGTGCCACAGTTAATCACCTGGAGAACACATTCTATCTGAAGGCAGGTAGAATATTTATGTCAAAATAACAAAATAAGCTCACACTTCACATGACTTAGTTAACAGCAAAAAGGTTCTTCAGTGTTTCTGCAGAGGATGCAATTGTGTTTCTGCTCTCTTGGGGTTCTGTGTCGTTTTATGAATGGTTTTTAAATTGCATTTCAGCACCTTGCTGCAAGTGCAGGTCACATCTAACTAAAATATACTGATGCCCACTGTCCAATTTCAAATTAATATAAAAGGTTTTTAAAATCTCAGGCACAAGTTGTTATACAGTCTTAATCATGTTTGTTATCATCGCTCCCTCACGATCTCAAGATGGTTGAACTTAACCATCAACTGGAAAACCACAGCCCTCGGTAGCTGCTCAGGAGTTGGAAATAATGAGAGGTTCATTTTATGAGCTTTAGGTTTGAGGCAGTAGCCTAAAGTTGACTTACTGTGTGTTTGATTTTCTGCTAGGAAGAGTGTAACCCCTATTTTTGTGCAAGTGCTTTAAAAACAGCTTTAGAGCGTAAAAAAATGCTGGATCTTGTTGCTGCTGGGATACTGTTGGTCTTTATTTTTGAAGAAGGTTTAGTTATTTCCTGTGGGAGGATCTCTGCTTGAACAGTACTGCTAATTGTGTGATAACGCTGTGCTGTCTTGAGAGATTTCAGTGCTGGTCCTGAGCAGGCTGCTTTGATAATGGTACAGTGCAGTGCCGTGCAAAGTGAATCCTGGAATTCACCTCATTGTGAAGATAGTGGAGCTCGCAGGGCTGACATAATTGGCTTGCCTTCCTGCACCTCGCTCCAGGGCCAGCCTGGGCACTGCCACACACCACTACTCAGTCGGGTCTAAACCTTGCCTAGAAGCTTCATCTCTCACGCTTTTTGGTGTAAGTAGCTTTCTTCACAGGGCTAGCTCTGTTCCCAATTAGCCACGTGTTTAAATAACTGCACTTGGAGCATGTAAGGTAGAATGAAACCCCACAGATTAAATTGCCTCTTCGGTTGATGGTTGAGTGAAAGTTTTAACTGCTCTATGCCAGCACAGTAACTCTGTGATAGAAGTAGAGTAAAAAGAAAAATGAACAAACAAACAAAAAAAGCCACCAAAAAGTGAACAAATAAATGAAGAAAAAAGAGAAAAAGAAACACCACAGGAAAAAGATATTTAAAAAATAATGTTTTATCAGAGGCTGACAGCTTCAAAATTGCCTTGGGATATTGGTAAAATTGTATTTTAAAATGATAGAAGTGATCTGCACCTCAATTTTTAAACCTTTCCCTAAACCTTTCAGTGCAACAATATGAGTTAAATTTGTCTTAAAGAAATGCTTACATTCGTTAACGTTAGGGAAGGGATTAATAGCATTTTCTTGTGACCATGTTTCAGCAGACTCTTCTTTGTGTATCAGAGAGAGCGCTAGCTCAGAAGGCGTTTGCTGAAACTTCAGAGCAAATGCAAACAGTAATGACTGGCTGAGCAGAGCCTCTAGTATGGAAATAGGAAACTTGGCAGAAGAGCAAAACCAGGACAAACGTGAATTCAGCCATCGTTTAGCTTAAGCAGAGCCGTACATAAATAGCTGCGAACTTTACCAGGCAGATGTGACTTCCCTTTTGTATGCTCAGGATCCCGCTTTGAGGCTTTTTAATTTTGCCTCTTAGCTCTCAGTGTTCTAGTTGTTATTGCTGTGTATTTTTAGCAGTTAAATTAACTTTCTTTCCTACAGCCTATAAATGGAAATGAAAACATTTTCCAGTCCTGCCTGTTGCAACTTGTGCCACTAGTAGAAAGATCCACGAGGCCAAAATGGGGATGGAGAAGGGAGCACAATTCTCTGCTGTGCTGTTACAAATGGGAGCTTCCTGACATGACCGCAGGACCTGTAATGTAGCTTGAGGTGAAGGCTGGCCATTCAGTGCTGAAACTGCTCTTTTTTAAGTCGATGGGTTCAGCACTTACTCCTAAATTGAAATGAAAATGAAGAATGACAAGTTGGGGTTTGCATCACCATCACTGCATATGCTTCTCTCCTTCAGCCGTTCCACGAAAGAGGAGCGAGTTTGGTTCCCCACTTGCACTGTGGTTTGAGCAGGGTGCCACCTCCAGCTGTACGTTCTTGGCAAGTGGAGGCCTATCCCTCTTGTGATTCTTCAGAATCAAATAAAAAATATACACTGGTGTGCCTGTAGACCATGGGTGTCCTATCTTTTTGCCCTCCTGGGCCACATTGAGCGAACAGGATATCCAGCGAAAAAGGAGTCAAATACACCAACAAAATGATGTGGTTTATTTTTGAAATCTTGAAAGCTATCCTCAATCCCTTTATCAAAATGGCTGCATATTTTTGCTGTTCACAGGACTGTGCTTAGTCAGTGTGTCAAAATGCATATGATTATTTGCCCTAACTTGAGCCTCCTCTGGCACAACTTGAGGCCTTTCCTTCTCATCATCTTAGGGAACTGAAAGTGCTGGGCTGAGATGAAAGAAACTAGGGAAACTGGGGACCATGTTTCCTCTGATTGTTATTTCAAAGCCAGTCAGAATCTAGAGCCAAAGTCAAGAACCTGTTTGCTATTTTCAGTGGCTTAATAAGGCTGAAACCATCACCATGAGAAACCGTACTGCTCACAAAATCCTGTGCTTTTGGTAAAGGGATTCAGTGGGGTTTGTCCTGCGTACCGTAGCTTTCTTTCTTGGCAAGGGATAGTCAGGTGGATGGACTCCAGCACTTTGCTGTGTCTAGAACTTCATTTGCCCTCACTTCTTTGTCCCTAGCCACACAAGACCTAGAGCAGGCTGCTATAGAAAAAGGAATTAATGTATTCAAAGATAGACACTGATGCAGAAGATTTTGTAGACCCATAGAGAAAGAAGGAAAATAGCAGTGAGCACTTCCATCCAACCTTATTTTTATCCATTGCACATAGAAGGATACTGAATTCAGCAAGCATCCACTTTAAATACCTAGCCACTGCCTGGGATAGCTGTGTAGACCTGCTGCTGTGCTGCAGGCAGCCTGTGTAACCTTTGGAATTCACTGCTACCGGTGAAATCAAGGCTCAAAGTACTCCACGTTTCAAAGGCCTTTTCTGGAGAGTAATCTCTCCACTATTATGGCATGAGGGACTATAAAGCACAAAAGGAAAAGGGGAACTATTCTGCTGGTTTACCAGGGGAAGCAGGACATGTGGAGAGTTAATAATTACCAGAAATGTAATTATTGTCATGCTGGAGGCTGCATTTATGAACAGTGTATAGAGTAGATAGCTAGTGCCGTTCCAATGTATAGAAATTGATTTCATAGCCAGGTATAGATGGGATGGAAAGTTCTTGCCAATTTGTTAATGAGTTGTACCACGTGTTATACCATGTGTTAAAGCCATGCAAAGGGGCACTGGGTAACACTAGAGTGGCTGGACTTCAAGTTGACACTGCTGGTTCTTAACCTGATGAGGAATATTGCAGACTTAAAGTAATGGTACAGGCATAGAACCACAGAATGGCTTGGGTTGGAAGGGACCATAAAACCTACCTGGTTCCAACCCTGTGCTGCAGGCAGGGCTGTCACCCACCAGCTCCGGCTGCCCAGGGCCCCACCCCACCCAGCCTTGAATGCCACCAGGGATGGGGCACCCACAGCTTCTCTGTGCCAGCACCTCACCATCCTCTGAGTGAAGAATTTCCTCCCGACGTCTTATCTAAATCTCCCTTCCTAACGATTTTCTTAGTAACTCATCTGTAACTATAGCAGAATAAGCACAATGAACCAAACCTGAGATGTGTATCAGAAACCGCACTTGCAAGCAGAAATACAGTTTTTCAGCTTGATTAATTAAAGTCTAATCAATAGCTGGGACACAGCTGCTGACTAGGAAGCGAGCATATGGAGTTGGTCTGTGGTTGTCTGAAGAAAATATGAACTTGTGCGCACATTAGCCATACACTTCTGTTACAGCAATTGCTGTTTATATTTAAATCTTGTCAGACTGACAGTAAGCCTAACTGTGACTTGATGTCTTTAAGGTTTTGGAGAAAATGGCAAGTGAAGATGTGCTTTGTGCTAAAAGTGAGCACAGTGCAGTGCTGCTATCTATAGTATTTCCTGTCTCACAATAGCCCACCCAGCTGCCTTCTGTGTAGCTGTGTGCTCAGCCCCGAGTAACGATGCACAGAAGATGTCATTCTGCAATGCAGCACATTGTTGATGGCAGCTGTGGATTCACTATCCCTGCACATTAATGAAGGCTACAGAGGTCTCTCAGATCCATCAGAGTTGCACACAAGCCAGTTAACTGAGCTGAGCTGTGCCGTCACTGAAAGTCACCCGGAGTATTCAGAAGACAAAGACAGCACTCACATCAAACCAGAAGAAAGTGTGTTAGTTTCTCTGTAATTCTGCTGAACGTTGGTCCCAATTACTAGAAAGCACATGGGAACAGCTATGGCAGAATTCACTCATTTGCTTCTCTGTCTTGTGCAAGTAACACAGGCAGGAATTCACAAGGAACCACTCTGTTCCAAGGGCAACTCCAGCCTCAGAAAAGGAGGTGCAGCAGGAGGGAACCTGAAACCAACATCTGCTCCTTCTCAGGGCCTCTTCCACTGTTTCCCAGCTTTTTTTCTTTTAAATTAGGTATGTTCTTTGTTCTTTCTGAAAGGTTGGTTCTGGTACATAGCAGCCCCCACTATGGTCCTTTCTTCTGGTCAAAAATCAATGTGTTGTGAAGAGCAATCACAGAACTGTAGGGGTTGGAAGGTCCTCTACAGATCATCGAGCCCAACCCTCCTGCCAAAGCAGCTCCCTAGCCCAGGTTGCACAGGTAGGTGTCCAGGCGGGTCTGGAACGTCTCCAGAGAAGGAGACCCCACCACCTCTCTGTGCAGCTGCGCCAGTGCTCCGTCACTGCACTGTGAAGAAGTTCCTACACACATCTGTGCAGAACTTCCTATGCATCATTTTGTGGCCATTTCCCCAGAGGAGGGCTCACCGCTGCTCGCCTTATCAAAAGTCCCTCCTTCTCCCTGTGTAGCAGCATCTCTCAGCAAGGGTTGAGCATCCCAAAATAAATGCCTTTTGAGGATCCGGTTATTCCATGTACAATTCCACCTGAATGTTTTCAAACTTTCTCTTGGCCTTACAATAAATATTTGCCAGACCAAACAAATATGTCAGGAAACTCCTGCCTGATTACACACTAACCATGGCCAAGGCCAGTCCTATCCCCACACATGGGCATAGCCAACCCTGCTTACTTGCCAGTAGTGCCTTGCCACACAGTTTGGTGGGCACTGTGCACAGAGTGATGTGCTGAGATATTGTATTATGATAGATGAGAAAATACACCCTAGTTCACTGTCTGACAAAATTCATACCACGAGTGGATGTGTGGGATCTTGATTACCACAGGCGTCCTTCTCTTGCTACAGCTCGTTTCCTTTGTTCTGTATGGTTCTTTCTGACATTAGTTGGAAACAAAAGGAAATTGCCCCTTTTTGAGTCATCCCAGAAATGATGCTTTATATGAAAGGATGCTGAATTTTCTGCCTTCCGGACTCCTTGTCTGTTATTCTACGCTTAGAAGCTGTACCTTTCTTTTGAAACATTACTGCAATGACCCAAGGAAAGCAGATCGTTTCCTTCATCACGTGAACGTTATGTGAAGTGAATTAAATGAGTCAGGGTTAGGGAAAAAAACAAACACATTGCATTTATTGCTCATTACAAATTCCTTGCTGCATGAGGGGCATCTAAGATGATCTAAGAGTTAACCATAGTGTATGAGCTACTGGCATGGCCACATGCAATCACTGCAGTCACACCACCTTTTTCAGCATCTGGCCTGATGTATCAGCATGTAGATCTGTGATTTAATGGACAGATAAAGTCACAGAGCCAGGTAAGTGTCCAGTGAGTGCACATGCAGCAAAACAAGTTGTTCTAAACAAAGTTGTGCTACCTTAAGTTCAGAAATGTTCCCTCCAGGTCTGCCTGCTTTGGCTGCTAACGCTTGCTTTAAATGTCATTCTGTGCTGTTCTGACATTTCCCCCATCCCTGCAAGGTACAGAGCTTGTCTAAGAAGCTGGAGGGGCTTTTTTCATGAAGTGGGAGCATTCAAGCAGATAGGCAGAAGAGCTGCAGGGCACCAACAAATAAATGATACCAGCCCTCAATGAACATAATGTGGAGGCAAATTTCAGCTGTCAGAGGGATATGCTTGCTCCTCCTGCTCCATCAGAGGATGTACCTTAGAAAGATACCACAACACAGCTCTGTGCTGTCCTGTTCTTGCCTCCACAAGATGCTTGTGTAGTTTTAAACAGAAAGCGAGTACCTGTGACAGCAAAGGATGGAGGATAAAGACAAGGATAAAATGACTGGAGATTGCCATTGCTTAACTTGGCATTTTGCAAATAGGTCAGAATGGTGGAGGCAGAGGGTAAGAGTGTGTCTGGGTGATATCTGCAGTCCCTTTCCTAACAAATAATTGAGCGCTTAGCTACACTTGTCCCCACAGACTTCACAGCTGTGGCAGACTATCAGGCTGTGGTAGGTGTTTCATTTCTAGAGAACCAGCTGCACAATCTGATCACCTGGGACTCCAAAACCCACAGGTCAGTGTTTTAGACAAGCGGAAGGTTTGGTGGTCTCCGTGTCACAGGTGAAACTGCTTTACTGCTTTCCTCACTTAGCAGCCCACCACATTCTCTGGTGCTCTGCATCATCAGATTAGCTGGTGTAAAATTGACTGGTTTCTCCTGTACATCTTGATCTGCTGGAAGAGATTGCTGCTCCAGGTGCTGTTAGCTAAGTGTCCTGCCTCTACTGTTTTGTGTCCCCAGACACCTCTTCTTGGTAAATATTCATTTCTGGGTTGTGTTCAAATAGACACCATCCTCACCTCAGGTCCTTCATGCTGCCCTGATAGAAGAGCACTGCACACTCGCTCAGACTCTATGGGGGATGATGATGCACACAGGAAACACTTTACACAGCATCTGTTGGAGGACTGGTGCACATTCCTCAGAGATGCATGTAAGCACATCTCCTGCTCTGGAAGTGCCCTAAGCCTTGTTCTCCCTGTTCATTTCCTGCCAGACTATCTCCTCTTCTCGTGCTCCCATGTAGCAACAGGTGGTGGAGTCTCCTTCAGTCATTTCCACAATAATTTTATTGATGCTGGAAGCTCAAGTCATCGTTAACAGAGATTATTTCCACCTGTGAATTCCAAAAGGCATTGGCAAATGTGCTTGCTCTAGCTTGGGCTAGTTGTTTCCTCAACTCAAGGCACAGGAGGGGACATGAGCTCAGAGCAGAAGTGGAATTTACTCCAACCACCCATTTTGGATATACCATTACTATGCTATGGGTTGGATGAGACTATTTTTTTTGCAGCTGCCTGAAACTCATCTTGGTTGAAGTCACAGGGATCTATGTCAGTCTCCCCATATGCCTTTGAAGTGTGTCTCCCAGTTAATGCGGGAGCAATCAGCTGCCTAATTTTTATTGAAAAGCAGGAGCACAGCTTGCCTTAATATTCTCCTGTATGTACAGTAAGACATATTTAATTTTAAAACACTATCACATACATAAATGCTGGTTTGGTAGCTGACAGCCCATATTGATCACTGTAGGCAATAGGGGTCCTGTGGCCTGAATGATGATGGAGGACGTGAAAGCCCTATAATTTCGAAGTCCTTTTTTTTGATTACACTTTATAATAAAAAATGCAGAACAGATTTTGTTCTGTCTTACCAAAATGTTCTGATGATCTTCTGCCATCTGTGTGGGGTTGTGGGCCTCCTGCACTGTTAGATAAAATCAGCCATGACTTTATTGCAATCAGTGTGTTACTGGCTGCTCCTTATAAAATGTCAAACACTGCCCTTCCAGCACGGTGCTGGACTGGAGGAGTGTAAGCAGAGCTGCTTGCTTCTTCTGCAGATCTCTGATGACATCAAAGGCTTTGCCCTGTGCATGCCCTTCCTGCCCTGGGGCCTCCTCTTCAGTGGCACTGGTGCAGCACCTGTGGTGGGCCTCGAACTGGCCATGAACTGACTCCAGTGGGCTGGCAGGCCCTGGCTCAGCCACACATGGCCAAACCTTCTGCCTGGGGGCACCACCCAGGCCCCATGCCACTTCGATGCCATCCTCAGGCCTTGGCCTGGTGGTGCTGAGCGGTGCTTGTGCCTCTGCCCAGCCCTGTCCCAGCTCACAGCCTCGCCTTAGTCTAAGCGATCTCAGGAACGCTGAGCTGATCCTTACGTTAATTTTCAGGCTCACTTGAGTGGAAAGCTTTGTTCTGTTTTGTTCTGTGTGTTTGGTGCTTTTTTTGCCTGCCTGTTGGTCAGCAAACCCTCTGTGGGGGCTGCACAGGTGGAGGTGCTGCACAGGCCCGGGGTACTTCATTAATTCACTTACTTACACTTTTACCCACTTGAAGGCATATGTTGTACTGTGCCATATTCCCCCTCCCCTGTCTGTCGGAGAGGTTTGGGCTGCTGCAGATAGTGTGTTGTTTAAGAGGCTATGTATGCATATATTTATTTCACATATATCATTCTGTCCTAACACAGGTAGTGCCACTCACAGCAGCGCTGCCAAGGATCCTGCTGGGTGTCCACACACTGTGCAGTGCGCACGCACATGAAAAACCACTTTCTCCTTCAGTATTTACAACCAACAGCTCAGTTGCCAACATGCTGTTGACAGGAGAAACAATGGAAAGCTCCTCATAGTGTATTATTCATGAAACCTGACTCATTCAGACAGATCATTTGCAGCTAGTGAACTCGAAGTGATTACTTCTGACTGCAGTGTCCCTCAGAACGTGAGGGCTGGGAGAGGTGCTGCGTCCATTACTCCTCTTCATCCACATCTTTTTGGGTTTTAGTGCCCAGTTACTTTCTTGGCTTCGAATTTTTTGCTGTATTTTTATATCAGATTATTCAAGGTGTTCAGATCCAATATTCTTTCTGCACATGTAGAAAAATCACCGTTATCAAAAGCTGGTTCAGTTCAGCCACTTCTTGTTCCAGATGTTCATATGGTAATTCCATCACTTCAGAGATTTTATGTTCCTTTAAAACTTTAACAGCAAATGCTTATGGTTTTCACCTTAGATTTCATGAAACTTGTACTTAAAATTATATTGTTTCAGTAGCGTGTGGAAGAATGTCACATTGATTTTAAATAGGCTTATCTCTAAGGAAGGTATTGAATTACTAATAAGTCCAGTTCAAGTGTTTACATGTGTACACATAGAAGTATACGAATATACTTTAAAAGAAAACAGTATTTTTCAGTGCCACAGAGTCTGAACTTCTGGTTTCCAGAGATTAAGGGGAACATTTATGTTTGCAAAACACCTGCCAAAAGATAATGGGTACTTCTGACTCGTGCTCTATTTTAAATGTGAAAACACCATTCCTCAGATGCCTAAGATGGACTAAAGCTTCTTTTGAATGTTCCTTGTATGTGTTTTGTATATGAACTAAAGACCTCATATCTGAATTTAACGACATTTTGGGTTGAATTTTAGGTTGGTTTATGTACAAATACGGCAGTGCTGTATGCAGCTTTACCAGAAGCCATCCGAGGAGTGGAAATGGGAGGATCCATTATTTAGAAATACTAAAGTGGTTCTTACTAAACCCAGGATTAGCAGAAATCGGGCACAGATGTTAAGAAGAAACAAGAATAACTTTGATCATGTAGATTTGAAACTTTCTTTGAGAACTGTTTTTAAATAGTCATTTTAGGAACCAAAGACATTATTATAGAAAATGGATGTAGGTGTTCTCACTGAAACAGATTTTCCACGCTCGTTACCTGAATTAAAGGAGAACTGTCTCTTTAAAGACGTTAACAGAAGTTTTTGGCACAGAGACAAAAGCCCCACAACAAGGCCACTGGTGCAGAATCCCGGCCCTGCTGCCTGTGCATTAGCAAACTGTGCATTAATTAGCTGACAGGGCTCACAAAACCATTTTGCAGGACGGTGTTCAGCCAGTGAGGAGCAACAGCCACAGGTATTTTCGTGAAGCCAAGCTGCTGGAGGAGGTGTGCCTTCTACATTCAGCAAGATTAGACCGAGAGTATAATTAATCTTGTCTGAGATGCACATTGACTTATCCAGACTTTGTTTTCTTGTGCTCTGTGTTTTCTTTGCGTTACTTTTGCACAAGTTAAGCCTTTCACCACTCTCCAACTTGCTTATTTCTGCAAGGCCATTTGTCACAATGGAGGAGCTGCAGCAAGAGACCTGAGTGGCAGAAAGAAGGCCCAGCTCAGTGAGGTGCGCCCCTGTGGCCTGAACAATACAAACAATTGTACAATAACTTCAGCAAGGCACTTCTGTAATGGGAAGAAGGCACCACTTCTCCTGCTAATCAGCAGACTGTTGGAACTCTGATCATCCTTCACACCCTTCATTGAGAACACAGAAGTATGGTTTTAATTCTTCCCCATCATTGAATGGTTCATTTTAGGTGAACAAGGTAATGAGCTTTCTGAAGTCCTATTTATAAACTCTTCATATTAGCCATACTCACTGAGATATGACTTATTCCCCACTTAAACAGAAATCCCTTTGTCTCCTCTTTTCCTTACCCTTAACACAGAAAGACAGGGCTCACAAGTGATGCGGAGAATAAAGATCATTTTGATGTTTTTTTATAACCTAGAGAATAAGTATCTTTCAAAAACAAAAGCTTTGTTCTCCTTCTGCCTAAGGTGAAAACTCTTTAGAAAGAGAGAGAGACTGAAAAAAATAGCAAAACTGATGATCACTGCCTCCTGAGCTGTGTTTTCCATGTTTCTTCTTCTTTCTCTAAAATCATCCCCGTGTTTCAGGTGCCTGCCACTTAGCTCTGAGCGAGGCAAGTGTCACGTTGACTGATGCAGTACGACAGCGTGGTCACCATGCTTGCCAGCCCCTAAGACTTCCCTTACCACCACCTGCTTCTCTAGACCAGAAGATTTTAGTAACTTGGGGTGATTAATCGGCGTGGTGCTTGGCGCCTGTGGCCATCCCTTCCCACCCTGCGTGTCCAGGGTGACTCAGTCCCACAGCCCGTCACGGTTTCCCACACCTGTGAGTCACCACCAAAATACGTCCCATCACACTCGCTGGTCCAGGAACACCACGGTTCAAGTACCTCACGCTGCTAGAAGTGGGAAGCAGGCTCAGTTCCTGTTCTCGTTGTGGCAGGATATGTCGCCTTCCCCCAAGGCACTTGTGGCACTAGTATGTAAGGAATGCCTGAACCTGCCTTGTTTTCCTCTTTCGAAGGCCAGCTCTGCAATGGAAGCATAAGGCCAGCTGGTCAGCTGGCTTTGACACTGACTCATTGTCAGATCCTGATGAGCAAGTCACTACAGTTATGTCTACAGCGTGCCAGGCAGAGATATCTGCTGCTCAGGGCTGGGGCTGGCCCCATATCCTGGCTGCAGTGAGTGCAGGGACTGGGCAGTGGGAACACAAATGTTCAGCTCTGTGTCGTGCAAACGTACTGCCTGGTGCACAGGTTTGCTCAGAGGTCGCTGTATGGTGTTACACTGCACACATGGAAATATCCTTCACCTCTTTATCCCTTGTTTTCTCCCTTGGCAGCAGGGAGAGAATAACTTCTCTGCAGTACAGTGCAGTATTTTCAGACTCTCTTAAGAAAGGCACTTTATTGCTGTACTAGTGCTTTACTTGCTGAAGAGCCCTGCTAAAAGGATTTGGGGTATAGCTATAAGCCTGACTTCAGCAGAACTGTAAAAAGACTGCATGCAGCAGCACCAGCGGTTGGTTGGGTTTTTGTATGTGGGGTGCAGTCTAGGAGTTGATGCTGGGAACAAACTGGCTCAGAGATGTGCCTGGTGAGCACCTTGGAAATTCATGGAAAATGAAGCTGGCATCATGATGAGAAGAACTGATGGATGATAATGTCTGCATGCAAACAGTGCTAAGCAAAATTGAGTAATGTCAGTTCAGTAGGAGGTGAATAGTGAGAGTTGTGCTAAAGGTCAGGGCACAGAAGCTGATGTCACCAGCAGCCAGGCATAGAAGCAGGGTAGTGGTGAGGCCAGACGTGAACAGAACTGTGAGCTGTACAAGAAAGGGTCTTGCTTGTATCTAGAAGTGAAGGCTCTTCAGATGAGGCAGATGCTACAAACAGAAGGGTTTTCAGTAGGCAGCGGGAGAAACGAGTGCTATTGGCTGCACCCTGCTGTGTCCACCATGCCTGCTTTTCTCTGATAACACTGCCATGCAGCACAGACTCAGGTGTTTGCCTTGTTGGCTGAGCAATGTGCAAACTGTGTATTTAAGCGGAGATGCACTTACTTGGCACATCCAACCAAGACCCTACAGTAAAAGTTAGCTCTACTTCCTCTATGCCTTTCGCTGACTACTGAGACACCACCAAGTTGTTGAATGATTCTTTCCTATGTTAAGTTCAACACCCTGGATGTTCATGCCAGGACGGTGTCTCTTGCTTGTCTATTGCTCTCTGTGAAAGGAACACCACTGGCTTCTCCCTGGCAGTATTCTTTTTGTGGTTGGGATACAGCCTGGCCCTTCTCTGAGGTTCACCTCAGTGCTCAGGCTGGACAAGTTCCTGCTGACTATTACTTTGCACCCTCACGGATATGTAGAGTTTTACAGAAAGATATTGCTTCCACTTGAAAAAAACCTCGGGTTTGCCTCTGGTAACACTTCCAAGGGTAACTGCACAAGCTTCCAGGTAAAACATGCAAGCCTGCTCAACTCATTAAACAAGCCCATGCACAGGAGCAGATTGGTCATTTCTTAAATGGCCTTCTTCCTTCTGGAAGACTTAATCTCAAAACTGGAGAGAAACTCTGGAGCTCCTCATGTCTTTCTGGCCAGCAGTGCCAAGCTGAGAAGGATTCTCTATCTGACGCTGCCATGCCAGGGGACACAGGGGCAGAGGCTTGGCCCCAGATCACCTTGGCTTAGCCTTGAGGTTAACACTGGGGGGAGCAGCTTGCTGAATCCACTCCTTAAGCTTTCCTGAAATGAAAGCACGTGTGCAGCTTTGGTGTGAAATTACCACCTGTGTGGAAGGAGATCCCTCAGCACTCCCAGCTGTCGTATTTTGGCAAGTGCTTTAGGTCTGAAAGTAAAGTTTCTGGGGCCCAACGTAGTGGTGAAGTTTTAAAGTAAGTGAAATAAAAGAGAATTGGCTTCAATGTGCACAGCCCGTTGTTGTAGTTAAGAGCCCTGCCTGTGAGCCAGCGCTGATATCAAGGAATGGGGCTGATGACAGTTTAAAACCAGGGGAGAGCAAACGTGGAAAGTGAATCACTCCCAGTTAACCAGCCTGGGTCACTTAAACCGTGCAAAATGAGACAGCGATACCTGTGAGAGTGTGCTAAGTATAACCCCATTAAAAACTGTTTTAAACAATATATTTATCATTCAGGCATGAAACTGAGGAAAAAACACTGAGAAGATACAGCACAGATTTAATGAGAGTGCTGATAACTGATGTTTTGCAGCAGATTTAATCTGCTCTCGGCATTGCTCAGAGTGGACAGTACGACCTTGCCCTTGTCCTCTACCTGCTGCTTTGCACCACCGGTCCTGCAGGCCTAATCCAGCTGAAAAAATAAAACTCAAATTCTGACAAACATGAGGGGGGAGTTCCTGATCACCGAGGTCAGTGCAAAGGAGGGGCAGGCAGCACAGATGTGGCACTGAGAGACACAGTTTAGTGGAGATGGGCTGATGGTTGGACTAGATGATCTTAGTGGTCTTTTCCAACTTTAATGATCCTATGATTCTAGTCTATGATTCTAACATGAGGAGAAGATGGAGTGATGAGAGGAGCTGGAGGAGCTGACAACCGAACCCAGGTCCTGCATTGTATGGCACTGTGAGTACACCAAATACTCCAAGTGCTGTTGCAGAAGACAGTGTAAAATAGTGTCTGATGTGTCTTCAAAATGCCTCCAGCTGCTCTTGAAATACTGGGCTTAACACCACTTACTGATTTGTAAGTGTTATGACTACGAAGAGGGGAAAGATCTTTCCCTCCAACTCCTCAGGCAGTGAAAAATACTGGGAAATGCTCCAGTTTGTCGTCATCTCCCATGACCCTCAAGAGAGGGACGATTCAGATACTGCGTTTTCACAAAGTATAGAAAATCAGCCTTCCCTTGCAAACCAGCCTGGGGCAACAAGCTAAGCTATTCTGGGAGATGAGAGATAAGCACGCCAGAAAACCTTATCAGAGATTTGCTTTAACTTGCAGAGGTATTTTCTGTAACACAAAGGTATTTTCTTGGATTGAGATAGTTGCTTGAAAGTTCTGTCTGGACAGTTTTCTTTCAAATGAATCTCACTCATGCACTGTCCCAACAAAGCCCCTCTGAGCTGGATGCTATAAGAAGAATCTTCACTTTCTTAATTGAAGTATGAATAAAAAGGAATTAACAGAAATGAACAGTTGACTCAGAAAGCAAAGATTGCTGAACACAGGGCTCCAGCTGNAGTCTATGATTCTAACATGAGGAGAAGATGGAGTGATGAGAGGAGCTGGAGGAGCTGACAACCGAACCCAGGTCCTGCATTGTATGGCACTGTGAGTACACCAATACTCCAAGTGCTGTTGCAGAAGACAGTGTAAAATAGTGTCTGATGTGTCTTCAAAATGCCTCCAGCTGCTCTTGAAATACTGGGCTTAACACCACTTACTGATTTGTAAGTGTTATGACTACGAAGAGGGGAAAGATCTTTCCCTCCAACTCCTCAGGCAGTGAAAAATACTGGGAAATGCTCCAGTTTGTCGTCATCTCCCATGACCCTCAAGAGAGGGACGATTCAGATACTGCGTTTTCACAAAGTATAGAAAATCAGCCTTCCCTTGCAAACCAGCCTGGGGCAACAAGCTAAGCTATTCTGGGAGATGAGAGATAAGCACGCCAGAAAACCTTATCAGAGATTTGCTTTAACTTGCAGAGGTATTTTCTGTAACACAAAGGTATTTTCTTGGATTGAGATAGTTGCTTGAAAGTTCTGTCTGGACAGTTTTCTTTCAAATGAATCTCACTCATGCACTGTCCCAACAAAGCCCCTCTGAGCTGGATGCTATAAGAAGAATCTTCACTTTCTTAATTGAAGTATGAATAAAAAGGAATTAACAGAAATGAACAGTTGACTCAGAAAGCAAAGATTGCTGAACACAGGGCTCCAGCTGGGATTGAGAGCAGTTCCAGGAGTTTGCTATGATGCAAGTTCAGCTCCAGTCAGCCCTGAGATGGTCAATGGACGGAAAGTAGGACAGGGAGTCCTGTGTCTGTAGCCAACAGCAAGCTGCAGGGCAGCACCAGCCGTGCTAGTTTCAATGAAGGCTCAAGAAAATGAGCAAAAACCAATTGCAGAAACAAACGCTGCAGGGTTGAAACTTGAGGTTGGTGTTGAGATGGAAGAGCTAAATGACAACAGGGAAGGCCATGGATTACAGTCGTGGGGCTGCATTTACCCCTTTTCTTGCAGCCTGCTCAATCTGTGATTAACTGTGCTTAACAACACAGGTGGGTAAGCTGCCACAAGAAGGTGTTTGGAACAGCTTCCCCCTGTGCTTGCACAGCAAGCAGTAGGCTCCACGCTTTGTGGAGAACCCAAAATGTTTGTTTTCCACGCTGTCTGGAATGGAAAAAAAATATCACTTTCTTAAGAAGTAACGGTCAGAAGCAAAGCGCAACCAAATCACTCTTTCCACGTACAAACACATCTGCGCAATCCAGCCCTCGGACGAGGGGGCGGGAGGAGAAGCTTGGGGAATAACGCAGTCCGGGGACAACCGACCCTCAAGCGCAGCTGGGCCGTGAGTGGCCCTCCTCCTCCTCCTCCTCCTCCTCCCTGCTGCCGTCCCAAAAAGCCATCTGGGGCTTCTCGCAGCGCCAGCGCGGCTCCGCAGCCCAACGCTGGGCATAGGCAGAACGGGCACCCGAGGCGCGAAGGCGGCACGAGGGACGGGGGACCCCGGCACCGCCACCCCCTCCTCCCCGCCCGCCTCCGCCGGCTGAGTGGCTGCCGTCGGACCCAATCGGCTCCGGCCCGGCCCGGCGCTGCCGCCCGCCCCGTCGGGGAGGCCCGGCCCCGGGGCGGAGAGTGAGGCGAGCGCCCGGCGCGGGGCGGCCCCGCT